>SJYV01042243.1:338816-371815 GCA_006410875.1 Neotragus pygmaeus | reverse complement strand
GGGGGGGGGGCGTTGAACTCATGTCTGAATGGCCAATTATTTTTTTTTCTCCAGAAGAACACATTGCTGATTTTAGACTGAAAATCGGTGGGGAAATGAGGTTCACTTAAAAGTCTCTCGCCTTTTAGCCATTTTTGATGAAGTACATGTGCTCCATTAAGTGAGGGGAACTTCATGAGATTAATTTGATTTACTGCCCTTGCATTTCCTAAAGCATATGTTGGCGGGTAGAAGATGTGGGCTGTGAAAGTCTAGGGGGATGTATAAAATCTTCTCAGGAGCCAAAGGCCATTTAGTTTTCATGACTTAGTTTGTAGAGGCTGCCCGGCAGATCCTCATGCAAACCCCAGCTGCATGGGGTAGGCTAGAAACCTGGACATGTGGAGGTCAGAGACTGGTCTGGGACAAGCCGTCAGCTGTCAGATTTCCCACAGACTGCCCTGCCATGACTTACTTGCTGGCAGAAGTTTGGTCATCTGTGCCCACGCAGGGACCGTCTTGGTTGTTGCTGTGCCAATGGACATGGGAGACATGGGTCCTCTGTGGCTCCCTCCAAATTCTGCACAACTCCTGGAAATGGGCAGAAATCACTGGGGTACCTAGTGTGCCGAATCCAGACTATAGGGCTGGTGGCTGAAGCCCTTTGAGGACCCGATTCTTCAACACAGCGACCTGCCCCTAGGACCAGACGTCTTCTTTCTGACCTCTGTTTTAGAGCTGACTCGGGAAGGGAATGTCTTTGAAAAGAAGGTATTGTTGTTTTTTTAAACCTGTACTGGTAGGCTGTCTGGGTTTCCCCGGTAGTTCAGCTAGTAAAGAATCTGCCTGCAATGCTGGAGACTCGGGTTCGATTCCTGGGTTGGGAAGATCCCCTGGAGAGGGTTAGGCTACCCACAGTAGTATTCTTGGGCTTCCCTGTTGGCTCAGACAGTAAAGAATCTGCTTGCAATGCGGAAGACCTGGGTTCGATCCCTGGGTTGGGAAGGTCCCCTGGAGAAGGATGTGGCAACTCGCTCCAGTATTGTTCCCTGGAGAATCCCCCTGGACAGAGGAGCCTGATGGGTTACAGTCCATGGGGTTGCAAAGAGTTGGACATGACTGGGCAACTAGGCACAGCACAGTGGGGTGTGTGGGTCTTGCTGTATAACCGGAAGAGGGACTAATAGTCAACCTCCTCCCTCTTTCTGTGTGCATGCAGGGATAAGACATACATTACATTTATCACTTTAACCCTTTTTACTTTGACATCTGAGTGACATTAAACCCATTCACGGCGTTGTGCAACCATCACTGCTATCCATTTCCAGAACCTTTCATCATCCCAAGCCAAAACTCTGTGCCCATTAAATACTAACTTCTCAGGAATTCCCTGGCTGTCCAGTGGTTAGGACTCTGAACTTTCACTGCCAAGTGGGGGTGGGGCGAGGAACTAAGATCCCACAAGCCTCATGATATGGCCAAAAATAATAAATAAATAAAAGAAAAAATTTTAAACTCCCTAATCCTCCCTCCTTGGTAACCTCTATTTCTACCATCTGTCTGTATAAATTCACCCGTTCTAGATACTTCATATACATGGAATCATACAGCATTTGTTCTTCTGGGTAATTTGACTTGGCGATATTTTCAAAGTTCATTCATGTGGTAGCATGTATCAGAATTTCCTTCCTTTTTAAAGCTAAATAATATTTCATTATATAGAGAAACCACATTTTGTTTATCCATTCATGTATTAATGAATATTTGTTTCTACTCTGGCTATTGTAAATAACACTTCTGTGACCATGGGTGTGGAAATATGCCTTTGAGACCCTGCTTTTAATTCTTTGGGGTATATACACTGAAGTGGAATTACTAGTTCCCCTGGTAATTCTGGCATTCCCAAGTACCTCAGAGGGTAAAGAATCTGCCTGCAATGCAGGAGACTCAGGAGACATGGGTTCAATCTCCAGGTCAGGAAGATCCCCTGGAGGAGGGCATGGCAACCCATTCCAGTATTCTTGCCTAGAGGATCCCGTGGACAGAGGAGCCTGGCAGGGGAACAGTCCATGGGTCCCAAGGAGTAGGACATGACTGAAGTAACTGAGCACACAGTCATGATAGTTCTATTTTCAATTGTTTTTCTTTGTTGAAGTATTAAGCAAGGTCATCAGCTAGCTGTGAAGTGGAGAGGGGCTGTGGGAAATGCGAGGAGAGAGAAGACACAAAATAGTAATTTTAGAAAAAGAAAATAAACTTATGAGAGAAACATTTTAGGATTACCAGGTTGTGTTGCATGATCATTTGAGGTTTGTGGTCATGAATGTAAAATGAAAATTATCTCCAGAAACTGTGTGTATGTTTACACGAATGGTATCTATAATTCTCTGTATTATTTAGCAACTTGCTTTTACCAGTTCCAGTGTGCTCTACACACAGTATTCCAAAGAGAATAATCGAGGCACCAGAGTTTACATAACCATCTCCTTTGGGGCAAACAGCTAGGTCATTTCCAATTCTTGACTGTGATAAGGAAAGTTGCAGAAAGGCCCTTTACCTGCTGCCTCAGGCACTCAGGACTGTTTCTCCAGGGATGAATCAAGAAACAGACTTACTGGGTCAAAAGGTAAGTGCNGGGACAGCTGGGGCTCCTCACCCTCACCCCAGAGCCATGCCTCCCATCTCCCCAGCATGGCCACTTCTGGACAGCCAGACTTCTTACAGGCGGGCTCATCGTTCCTGGAACATGTATCCCGGGTGAGAGAAAGCCAGGCAGACACTATATCCCCTCTTCTAACCTAGACTCTAGAGTCACACAGCCTCATTCCTGCCCCCATTAATTAGAAACCCCCCATCAAAGCTGGCCCAGCCTGAAGGGAAAGAAGATTAGATTCCACCTTCTGATAGAAAACCTGTCAAAGATGTGTGAACATGACTATGGGGTGTGCCTTAAATTCACCAAACAAGACAAGGGTTATCGTCCCATTTTACAGAGGGCCTGGGATAAAGTGATCAAGTTCACAAAGTAATCTGAAACCAGGTGAGGACCTCTAAAGCCGCATCTCCATGCTCCAAGCCCAACCCCTACCCCTTTTATCCACCACCTGGCTCATTGANGACAAGGGTTATCGTCCCATTTTACAGAGGGCCTGGGATAAAGTGATCAAGTTCACAAAGTAATCTGAAACCAGGTGAGGACCTCTAAAGCCGCATCTCCATGCTCCAAGCCCAACCCCTACCCCTTTTATCCACCACCTGGCTCATTGACAAAGGGCTCAAAGTCCTTTGGAGCATCTGACAAAATCTACAGACACTTTTCCCAGGAAAAAAAAAAAAGCACATACACAAAAAGGTGTGTCTATAAATTTGTGGGGTCACCTCCTTGTTTCTCATCAAGGACACAAGAATCTAAAGATTTCACTTCATCCTAACAACAAGTGAAAAACTAGACAAACTGAAAAATTAACTCTTCTCTTAGATTTTTCAGGGCAACAGGATCACTTCACAAGCCATCTTCCCCAAAGCTGAAGAGACTGATCAGTGCATCCAAGAATCACTGCAAATGTAGGAACAGGAGCAGAACCCTCCCCTGGGCTGGGAGCGGTGCTGAATAGGGAAACTGAATTATAATTGACAGGTTGCTAGAGGCTCAGTGAGGACAAGGCTGAGAGAGGAAAAACTTGCAGAGTGACCAGTCATGGGGGCGGGGCCACAGTTTTGTCAGATTTATCTCTAAGAGCTCCCAGGTAAATTGTTGTTATTCAGTTGTTCAATCATGTCTGATTCTTTGCAGCCCCAAGGACTGCAGCATGCCAGGCTTCCCTGTCTTTCACCAACTCCCACAATTTGCTCAGACTTATGTCCATTGAGCCGATGATGCCATCCCACTATCTCATCCCCTTCTCCTCCCACCTTCAATCTTTCCCAGCGTCAGGGTCTTTTCTAGTGAGTCAGCTCCTTGCATCAGGTGCCCAATGTATTGGAGCTTCAGCTTCAACATCAGTCCTTCCAAGGAGCAGAGAAAAATCCCCTCAGGCTTCCAGCAGAAGGAAGGGAAGGGAACCATTCTGAAGGTTCTTAACAAGGCTGGCACTCAGGGGAAACTAGTTAACCAGAGCCTAACTTGCTGAATTTTTAACATGACCCAGCAACGAAACGACAAAAACTGACCCACGGGAAGGGAACCACCGATCTGCAGTCCACTCTCGTGGTCCAGAGGCCTAGGCTTTCTACAAGATGCATTCACCACTCAGGTCTATAGAACACTTCCCCATCCACACCTAACCACATCACTAAACACCTATTTACAGTGATTCCTTTTACCCAGTCCATCATGCCTGGCTATCAAGAAAAATTATAAGACATTTTAAAGGGTAAAACAAAACAAAACAAAACAGTTTGAAGAGACAGTGCAAGCATCAGAACCAGACATGTCTGGATGTTGGCATTTTCAAAGCAGAAATTTCAAACAACAATGATTGAGATGCTAAAGACTCTAATGGATAAAGTAGAAAACAGGCAAGAACAGATGGGCTCTGGAAGCAGGGAAATGGAAATTTTAAGAAAGAACCAAAAGAAATATGCTAGAGATCAAAAACACTAACAAAAGTGAGGAATGCCTTTGATGGGCTTAGGCTGGACATGGGCGAGCGAGGAATCCCTGAGCTTGAGGTTATCTCAGGAAATCTGTGGGGATGCAAAACAGCATCCAAAAATATAAGGCTGGGCGAAACAGTTCTGACCTCAGCCTGCTTCCAGTACAGCCGCCACACCATGGCAGGCAACACAGGGGTAAGTTCTTGTCCCTAGCCCCGTCTGGCAGACTGGGGGCCTCTCCCAGGGCCCAGCTCTGGGGTCTGGGGAAGCCTTGCTTGTGATCAAGCCCTGGGGCTTTGCTGTGCAAGTGCCGCCAGCGTGCTGTGTCAGCCAAGACCTCCTCTCTGTACACACCATGTGGAGGAAAACCAGGTGTCCCTTCCTGCTTCTGATGTGGGTGTGTTAGGGGAACCACTGAAACTGCCTGCCCTGGCCAGGCATGATAGTAACCACTTGTGTGAGTTGTCTTACAACAGGAGATCCCAGTAAGGAACATGGAACTGACAAGCTACCACCAATACTGCAGTAATTTGGGAAAGGTCAAAAAAAAGGAGATGCCAGTCTATATGTCCTACCAACCTCCCAGAGTGTTTCTCACTGGACTCCGTCTTGGCTGAGGGATGCTCCACCAGGAAGGATCCCGAGTCAGAACGATTGGCCGGAGACAACCTGGAAACTAACCCAGTTACCACAAAACCCGAGACTGTGAGCCACGTGCCTGAGCAGTCCTGGGGTCCCTGACCCTGCTGCCGTCCACCCTGGCACCCTTCCCCATAAAGGCTCTTCCCTTGTCAGCCCGTGTGTCTCCTTAGACAATTCATTTCTGAGTGCTAGACAAGAGCCCACTCTCAGGCCCTGGAAGGGGTCCCTCTCCCGACAACAGGCAGACTCCAGGGGCCTAGAAGGAAGGAACCAGAACCCAGACTCTCCTCTCGGCAGCCTCCGGACAGCTCCACAGCAAGAACAAGAGGCTTCGTAGGGGAGATTTCGAGTTCTGCGCTTGACATCATGAGGGATAGCACGGTGGGTCCCCATTCTCCCTTCCTTCTGAACAGCTGCTTCAGACTCTGCAGGAGGGAGGGGGACTGGAAAGTTGTTTAAATGACTGGCATAAAGGACACCCGCCCATCTTCGAGGTCGAGAGAGCATGTGAGAGGAAGATGGAGGGGATTTTAAGGGGAAAAGTGGGGTACACTCCCTGGCACTTCCAGCAAGTCCCGCTTTGGCAATGTTCCCCTGATTTGGTCCTAGGGTTGAAGTGACCTGGAACCCGTGTGTGCAGGGTGGGGAAGGGACGGGCCCACCTAAGCAGATGAGCTGGTAAGACTGAGGGAGTGTCCTGGGCATCCTTGGAAGGAGGTAGATGTACCCACTTTTCTTTTGCCATTTCATTTGTTTTGATGAGGGTGGTAAAAAAGAAGAAAAGAACCTCGGGTGCAAGAGACATTTGGATATAGGGTAGGGAGAGCTCCTGCTCAGGGCTGAACCGTTCAGTTGCACTACCTGGAGCCACATTTGACGCTTTCTGTTTAAATTAATTAAAATTAAGTAAAATTTATGGGACTTCTCTGGTGGTCTGGTGGTTAAGACTCCACACTTGCAACGCAGTGGGGCGCAGGTTCAAGCCCAGGTCAAGGAACTAAGATACAACATGCAGTGTGACTCTGCCAAAAAAAAGAATTTAAGTAAATTAAATAAAACTTAAAATTCATTTCCTTAGGTCCAAGACCACATTTGTTTAGATAATATAGTCAGATATTTCCACTGTTACAGAAAATTCTACTGACAGTGCTGGCCCTAGAAGGAAATCACCTGAAATGAAAAAACCGCTGGAATTGAGCCAGAGGTGGAGGTGTGGCTCTTGGAGGAAAAAGACCTTGAAGGACCAGCTAGCTGGGGCAGGGCCCCACCCTGGGCCAGGCCCTCCCTCCTGCCCTGGCCCCAGCCTCCACCCCAGGCCTGAGCACCTCTCTCAGGCTGCCTGACCCAACTGGAAGCCTGTCTGCTGCTGTCCCCACCACCTGTGGGCGGGGAACGGGGCCTGTGGGGACCTGCAGGGAGCTGACCAGGAGCCAGCCAGCGCGGGAGCTGCTGAGCCTCCCTCCACAGGGGACTGTGGCCCAAGGGGTGGGGTCTGCCAGGGCCACTGCCCACCTGCCTGCACCCCAGCTTTGACAGATAGAAACCCAGAGCTGGGAAGGGAGCTCCTTCCATTTGGAGGCCACTAGCCTTGGTCCTAACGAGAGGCCCCAGGAGGGGGTGGGCGCTGCGTGTTTGCTTCGCGGCATCTTTGATGCTCCTGGGAGCCTTTGATGTTGGAGGATGGTCCTAGCCAAGCCAGCCATGTGCTGTTTGCTCTGGGGTTTTCCTTTTATTTGTTTTTAAACTCATCTCGTTAAATTAGTTCTGTAAAGGGCGAAAGAAGGAGCCCAGCGGAAAAGAAATGCTAAGTAGTTTATAGGGGAAGGGTGGGGGGTGGGAGCCCATTTGTGGTGGGCGTGACGCAGCGGAGAGCAGAAACTGCCCATCCAGCTCACACTACAGGGCTTCAGCGCTCCACTTGGTGAAATCTCTGAGAATCTTTCCAGAGTCTTAGAGACTGCTTGTGGATGAACCTAAAATCCTCATGCAATCTTAATGGAATCCATGTAGAAGATTCGCAGAATCCTTTTAGAAGCCACGTTAAAAAATCCACATAGAATTCACCAGACTGCTTCTTGTATTCTGAATCCCTCCTCTCACACACACACACACACACACACACACACACACACAGGCATACATGCACACACACACACTCCTGTTTCTCGAAGGGAAGGAGTAAGTCACCCTGAATTGCACTTTCTTTCCTCAGAGAGAGTCCACTTGACAGATCTCTTTTGTACAGGTAGGGCTGGAGTCCCCCACTGTCTGGGGTTAGAGGGTACTATGACATTTTGTGGCCTGACCAGGGCAGACCACCTTCCAGGCTTTGGGCCTGTAGACATGGTCCCTTGGGAAGAGGAGAATCATTTGCATAAGAATCCCAGAGCTTCCAGAGAAGGGACTCCAACTGCTGTACAAAAATGTGCCCTGGTGACCTGGGGGCAGTGGCCCCTAGAACGGGAGCTCACAAGGCAGGATTAGCTCATGTTGCTTCTATGTGTCCCAGCACTCAGTCCTGGGCCTGGCAAATAGTAATTCCTCCATGTTTGTTTCATGACTAAATGAATGAAGCTGAGCTAGCAGAAAGGATTCTAAGGGCTCAGAAGGACACCCACAAGGAAGACAGGGCGAACAGGAGGCCAACGCAAGGCCTGGGCCAGATACTGGACGTTACAGCAGACTGGCTGGGGATCTGGGAGAACGGGGTCCCCCTACTGGGTAAGAACAGGGAGACCTATTTAGAGTAGGGAAAGCCAAGGAATGGGGTTCTGGAAGCACTGGGGCAAGGTCTGTCTTGATGGCATCCTGGTGGTAGGTTGCCGGAACCTGGACAGGCCAGTCTCCAGCCTGTCCTGGGCTGGTGGGGTGAGACAGCAAGAATGTTCTGGTTATTTTTAAATTTCATCTCAAGCAGTATGGCTTGCTTTCATTCTTCAGAACTGTGCTCGGCAAAGTGCTCCCTAGATCAGGAAGTTGGTAGAGATGTGTGGAGACAGGGGCTCTCCCCGTGAGCCTTGCTGCAGAGCTGGGGTGGCCACAGAGGAGAGAGACAGAAGGGCAGGACTCCTTCACAGGGAGCCCTGGGCTCTGAGGAGCCACCCCTGGGAAGCAGCCGGACTGACTCTGTTCAGACAAGTTGAAGCCAATGTGTGTCTGTCTGTCTGTCTAACTGTCCATCCATGCAGAGGGGGTGCCTCTATCGTCAGCAGCTTCTTCTACCCACCTTGGCTGAGCCTTAGGTCTGCACCCGTCCACGGGCGTGACTGAGGATGGACGCGAGCCCACCTTTGGGAGTAAGTTTTTCAGTTCTGCAAAAGCAAAGTAGGGCCTGAATGTACGTTTGAAAAAAAGAAAGCAGGGAGGAAAGAGACAAAAAGGACCTCAGATCAGGCCGATCCACTTCTAGCCACCAAAACATGTCTTTTACAGCAAACATCAGCCGTGCTACTTCCGCCAACATTCAAATTCATGTGCCTAGAAGGGACAGCTAGAACTTCAGTGAAGGAAGACCCCACAGTCAGGGCGCTTCCCATGCTTTCCGCACGCACAGCCCCCTGGCCCATGCACCAGCATGGCCTTTGGGCAGCAGGAAGCAGGGAGAAGTCCTCCTTGGGAGATTTGGTCAACAGATGCAAACTCAGCAGTAGCAGGAAAGGGACGGTCAGAGGACAAGGCAGAAGCCACTGGGACCACATCACAGAGGGCCTTGAGGGTTGGCTTGAGTCTGACTTTGTGTTTTGGTACCTGAGAGCCTTAGGAGGTTTTTGAGCTGGGAAATGACTCTTCAAACACATGTATCAGGAGGGTTCTGTTAGGAAACGAAATGTTCCAGTGGACTTGGCTCAGTCCTGGCACTCCTGGACAGTCCTGACTTATACCTGCATCCCTGTCCACTCCCCCTGAAGCTCTCAGAAGTATCCTGGTTTCATTTATTGGATATTCTATGACATTAAGGAATTCATTTCAGTTTTTTAAAGATTGGATAAGAGCATTGCAGTTATGTTAAAAAGAAGAGTTCTTATCTTTTAAAGACATATCCCTCAACATTTATAGATGGGCTTCCCAGCTGGCACAGTCGTAAAGAATCCACTTGCCAGTGCAGGAGAGCAGGTTCTATCCCTGAGTCAGGAACATGCCCTGGAGAAGGAAATGGCAAGCCACTCCTGTATTCCTGCCTGGAAGATCCCATGGACAGAGGAAGCTGGTGGGCTCTAATCCACGGGATTGCAAACAGCTGGACACAACTGAGCACGCATGCATGTATTTATAGATGAATGCTGTCTGAGATTTGCTTCCACATAATTCAAGGGGAGGAATGGCAGCAGGGGAGTGGACAGGAGCAGAGACAAAATTGGCTGAGTTCATCATTGTTGGGACTTGGTATTTCATTCATTCATTCACTTGGTGGTGGGACTATGTGGGGTTTCATTAATTAGTCAATTTTTAAAATTTGCTTCAAATTTTCTGATATAAAATGTCTTTAAAAAGTGTCCTAAGGTGAACACAAATATGGTCACTCCAGTTCAATCATCAGGAGGGCTTTTGTCCCCAGAAGGCAATTGGCAGTGTCTAGAGACATTCTGGGGTTGTCGCAGTTAGGGTGGGGTGTGTGCTTCTGTCATCTTGAGGGTACAGGCCAGGGATGCTGCGGAGTTCACGGGCAGCCCCCACAAGAAAGGATTACCCAGCCCAAAGTGTCCATGGTGCTGAGACTGAGGAACCTGGGCCTGTGGCATTGCCTGAAATTCACCTTAAAGCATCCCTTATGAACAGGAAGAATGCATACGCATGAGTGAGTTCATGGCAACGAATGCTTTAGGGGTAATTACTTAACATGGAAAGGAATTCACACTCTTGGAGTGGCTAGCCAGATCTTCAAATGTAGTTATCTAAATCTGATCTCCAGAATTCATTAGCATAAAAGGTGTTCTAGACAAATTGTTATTGATGAAGTGAGTGACATTCAAGAAATATATTGGCTGGAAAGATGGTACAAGCAGCTATGTCTTTGCTTATACAAGAGAGAAAAATCCCTGGTGGTCCAGAGGTTAAGACTCCACTGCAGAGCGCACAGGTTCGATCCCTGATCTGGGAACTAAGATCCTGCGTGCCCCGCGGCACTGCCAAAAAACAGAGAAGAATCCAGTAAATCTGGATGCCTGACCCCCTAGTGCTCTGGGTCTATTTCCATTTAATTTTAGGTCTCCCTCTGGACCCCCAACCACCCCAACTCTGATAAAAGTCTCAGTTTCTTGGTCCACCTAGAAGGCGGGCTGGTCCTAATGACAGAACACAGGCTTATTCTGGGGGCACTGAACTTTTCATGCAAGTGTTTGACAAGGAGAGGAGACACCGCCAAACACACACATACGCACACGTATCTGAGGTCCTTGGGCTGCTTTAGTTGCTGTCATGCCCCTTTCTTTCCCAGGGTCTCAGATCACATGGCTGACAGGGGTTTTCCTAGCTGCTGACTCCATGATGTGCTGGCATCCATGGGGTCAAGGTCAGTTCCACGCTTCAGTGCTCCCTCTGGCCCAGGGGCAGGCTACCTGAGTCCTGGGACTCAAGAGGGACTCAGAGGTGCACCTCTGAAAAGACAGAGGACCCTGTCTGGAGTGGCTAGCCAGGTCTTCAAATGTAGTTATCTAAATCTGATCTCCAGAATTCATTAGCATAAAAGGTGTTCTAGACAAATTGTTATTGATGAAGTGAGTGAGTGACATTCAAGAAATACATTGGCTGGAAAGATGGTACAAGCAGCCAGGGTCATTTAGGCACATCTCTGGCACAATTCCATTGCGACTATCTTTGCCTTCAGCTCAGCAAGCAGCGGCGCCGTGGGGAGGTTGAGGTGGGAGGGCGGAGGGGGTTCTAGGCCTTTCTCCCTCCCATGGTTCCCCTTCCCCAAGCCGTGCCACTTCAACACATGCTGCCCAAAACCCCAGTATGCTGCCTCCAGGCCCCTGTCCCTCCACCACCCACTCAGGCCCTGCCTGTCTCAGGGTCCCAGGGCCCCAAGATTCCAGCCCACAGTGGGGCTGGGGTTCTGCAGGGCCTGTGAGTGGCTCTTCCGGTCTCCTCACCCGTCTGGGGTTCTCTGAGCATACGAACCGGGCTGGGCGTTGTTCACCTGTCTTTCTCACAATAGACCTCAGCCCAGAATCCCTCGCCCCATTCCCCACTCCCGCCCCCACACTTCGAGGACGTCAATGAGTGTGGGCAGAATTTAATTGTCTGACAAGTTCAGATTCGCATCTTTGATCTGCAGGCCTGGCAGTGCTGAGTAGTGGAGAGAACTCGGGCACAGACGGACCCGGGCTTGAATCGCGGCCCGGTCACTGACGCCATGTGACCACGGGCAGTCACTTCACCCCCCCAGAGCCTAGATGTCCATGCCAGGGAGATGGGGACTGTTGTACCTGACTCACAAGGACCCACATGAAAGGTTATTACACAACGTGAACCAACAGCCCAGCCCAGCACCTTTGCTTCCTCTTGGGAATTATCAGAGCCCAGCAAAGGGTGTATTAGCCCTGTTTCCAGGCACTGGGATGGGAAGCACCTTATATATACCGTAGTCCTCACAATGGTCCTTTGAGGAAAGCATCCTCATCAACAACAGCTTTTTATAGCTCAGGAAACTGAGGCACAGGGAGGCTATGATTCTTGGCCAACGTCACACAGCTGGCAAATGGTAGAACTGTGGTTTGAACCATGGCATTTGGGTGTTGATGCCACCCTCCTAGCTTTACCACTGAATGCCCTGAGTTCACTCCAAGAGAGGAAATCGACAAGGGGGTGCTCTCTGACGGGAATCAAAAATATTTTCAGAATTGCTTGGAGAATTAGGAGAGGTGTTCTCAGCTCCACCATAGGATGCTCAGCGTGGGGGTCCTGGGGCGTGGCTGTGGCCGCAGCCTGCTGCGGGTGCCTTGCTGAGAGCTGGCAGAGGTGGCCCTGCCCTTCAGGTCTTCTTCCTCAGCCCACTTGCCTGCCAGGGCGTTTGAACAATGATTAACTGCAGCGGGCAGGCTGGTGCAGGCCGGGACGGGTGCGGCGGGTGAGCTCACCCCTTGCACAACGGATACCGCACCCACCTGCCCAGCTCAGGGGCGACCCAGGGCGCAGGGCCGGCAGCCTCCCAGAAGTTGGGGAAATGGTCTTCGGAAGGACAAGGGACCGTCTGGATGGACGTGAAGGTGTGACCACCGCCACATTCTGCCCTCCCAAGACACCCACCCTGCCCCCAGTTCTCGGAGCTCTTCTGGGGGCTCCCAATCACCACGGCAGCAGGTTCCAGACCCAGCACCCAGTGGGGTCAATCTTGCTGAAGATCTTCAAATAGTGTCACCGGAAACTGCCCCCTCGGCTCCAGCCACAGGGCAGCAAGTGCCAGGTTGGACTGGAGGAGGCAGGAGCATGCCCCGGCCTCTCACCCTGGCTGCCTACCCTGCCCCAGGCCCAGGGCAGACAGGGGGGCCCCAGGCAGCTCCTCTGCGCCTCCCTCCCCACTTCTTGCTATTCCGAGGACATAGGCGCATGCAGCCCCAGGCCTGGGGCACCCACACTCACTTCAGCCCCCGGGACCCCTCCCCCGGGAGCACCCCATTCCCAGAGGGCTGGTAGGAGTGAACTCACACTCCAGCTAGGCCAAATCTGTCTTCAGACTCAGCGCCGTGCCCACACACCGGCCCGAAGCTGGGTCTCATTTGTTGAACGAAGAAGCACTGAAGTCCTTTGTCCTCAGTAAACTCTGTACCCGTTTTGGGTCCAGCTTCCCCACTCCAGAGTCTGGAGATGGCTGGGATGTGTGGGTGGGAGGTGAGGGGGTGGGGAGTGAAAGGTAATTTTCTCTGAAGATGGGTGGAGGAGGGTGCTGCAGACAGGGACGGCCCTCTCCCCGCCCCACCCCACTTGGACGCCTCAGTATCCCACAAAGACCAGCTCCTACTGGTCTGATGAGGGGTTCAGTTTGCGTTACTGGGTGCCCCTCAGCACACCATCCCACTTCCCGTGGTGCCCAGGAANACGTGAAGAGAACAGTCTCTACTCACTGCCCTCAGGGCATGTGAACAAATAGCAGAGAGCAGGTGAAAAGTCGGAGTCGGGGACCAGTTCCCACGCTGCGAAGATCCACGAGTCTTGACTCCTAAGCAGCACCTCCTGTATGCCAGGCCCTGTTCGAAGCAGGTCACAGGTAATTACTTGTTTTTATCACATGAGCTTCATGGCAAGATATGAAGCAGATAAACTCATGACCCTCGTTGCAGGGTGAGAGGAAAACCAAGGCACAGAGAAGGTGAGTAAGTTGCCCGAGGATCTAAGTAGCAGGACTCAGATTCAAACCCACGTGCCTGTGCCGTAAGCCTCGATGCTACGCTGCCTTCAGAGCAAGGTAGATGAGAAAAGGGAGGGCCAGGCTGGCTTGCCCGACGGGATGGTGACAGAGCCAGGTCTGGATTACCGATGCAACGTGAACACGCACGAAAGCACGGCGAAGATTCAGTAGCAATGCTCTGAACACAGAGGTTGGCAAAGCTTCCCCGTAAAGGGCCAGATGGTAACGATCTGAGGTTTCACAGGCCAGGCCTTTCCTGTCACAACTACTCAACTCAGCCCATGAAGCCCCAGAGTAGCCCCAGAGGGTATGTGGCGTGGCTGTGAGCCAATAAAACTTTATTAACAGGGCCTTCCCCGGTGGCTCAGTGGTAGAGAATCCACCTGCTAATGCAGGAGACAAGGGTTCGATCCTTGATCTGGGAGAGTCCACGTGCCGTGGAGCAACTAAGCCCGTGCCTCACAATTCAGCCTGTTGCCCTAGAGCTGAGGCTCTGCAAGAAGAGAAGCCACTCCACCCACTGCAGCTAGGGAGCAGCCCCTGCTTGCTGCAACTAGAGGAAAGCCCACAAAGCAATGAAGACCCGGGCCCAGCCATGAATAAATGAATAAATATTTTTTAAAGCTTTATTTAGTAGGTATGGGGGTCGTCATCTGATTCTCACATGCCACAAAGCATTATTCTTTTACATTCGCAAATGTTTAAAATGTAGAGAGTGTTTTTAGCTCCTGGGCTCTTCAAAAGCAGGCCCGGAGGAGTGATGGGGGCAGGACCACAGTTTGCTGGCCTCCCGGCCCTACAGACTAGAGAAGGGAGAGCCAAGGAGGCTTCAGAGAATGAGTTACACAGATTGCCTGGGTTCCAGGGGCCCTGGGAGTGAGGAGCAGGGCTGGCCAAGATTGGAGGTAGGGCCTTGAGGAGCCTGAGAGGACGTGTTGTCACAGCAGCGTGGGCCCAGGCTCCAGCTCCAGGGTCACCAGGCCCCGACCGTGAGACCCCATTGTCTGCACCTCTGAGCTTCAGCTGTAAAATGGGCTTGAAAGTGTGGTGAGTGGGAGATGCTGGCCAAAGCTTCCCGTACACCTGGGCTCCACTGGCTCCAAGGGCCCGCCTGGGGTGAGGGGGTGACTGTTATTTTACTCCACATGCTTGTTTGGCTTATTCTCAAAGTCTTAGGCAGGAACCTGCTCAGATAGGGGTTTTGGCAATGTCTCCCTGGTGACCGCGTGGAGAAGAGGTGAGCATCTGGATGAGCCTGTTTTCCCTCCAGATTCCTCCTCCACCGTCCTCCCCATGGCCCAGTGCTGGGGAGACCAGCCTGTGTGGACAGCATCACAGACCCCCCCGTGGCTCTCCCTCTGCTTGATGGGCTCAGACAATGGGGAGCCCAGCAGGAACTGAGTGAGAGGAGGGAGTGAGGTTAACTCCCCACCCTTCCCCGGCGGCGCTTCTGCAAGCTGGCCGCCTCCCTTGGGGACACCACAGCACAAAGCCAGCTGTCCTAGGGTCTCCCTATCCCTTGCCCATATCTTTGTAAACTCTTCTCAGGCTATCCTGAGTGCAACCTGGCTGACTGATTCAAAGAGTGAGACTGGAGAGAGACACCCGTCAAGAGACAGTCCCTGTGATTTTGACGAAGAAAGAAAGTATAAGTTGATCAGTTGTGTCCAACTCTTTCTGACCCCATAGACTCTACAGTCCATGAAATTCTCCATGCCAGAATACTGGAATGGGTAGCCTTTCCCTTCTCCAGGGGATCTTCCCAACCCAAGGATCAAACCCGCATTGCAGGAGGATTCTTTACTAGCTGAGCCACAAGGGAAGCCCAAGAATACTGGAGTGGGTAGCCTATCCTTTCTCTAGTGGATCTTCCCAATCCAGGAATTGAACTGGAGTCTCCTACATGGCAGGCGAATTCTTCACCAACTGAGCTATGAGGGAAGCCCATGAAGGAAGATGGAGCAGTAAAGTGGGACAGTGGTGGTGAGAGGAAGGAAGAGCTGGATTGGAGACATATTTAGAAGATAAACAGGCTGAAGGAGGAGCCCGAGGGAGTGGGAAGGAGCTCCAGGATGGATAGGGTACCTTGCTGGGGAAGCTGGGAGGACAGAGTGCTTAGAGAGGATCTGCAGGGAGAGAGGCAGGGGTCTGGAATGGAGGTGATGAGTTTGTGGTAGTGCCTGAAGGACTTTCAGGTGGCTGAATGCACTGGTGTACCCCTGCCTACAGCCCTGATTCTCGGTCTGACCTTTAGCCATGACCCGCTCTTTCCCTCAGACAAGCCACCACACAGAACGGCTCGGGAGCCTTGGAGAACAGTCTGTGCAGAAATGGTTGCTGGACTTCTTTCCTTTCTGATGCAGGGAAAACGCTCTCAGATGCATGAACTTAGCTGGAAGGAGTGACAGGGCGAGAGGGGTGTGGAATGCTGGGGTGTCCAGGAGAGGTCTAAGGGGACTCTGTTGGCCAGAGGGGCCGAGAGTTAAATAGGGCAGTCCACCAGTGGGGCTTCCCTGGTGGCACAGAGATAAAGGATCCGTCTTCCAAGCAGAAGATATGGGTTTGATCCCTGGGTTGGGAAGATCCCCTGGAGAAGGAAACAGCAACCCGTTCCAGTATTCTTGCCTGAAAAATCCCATGAACAGAGGATCCTGGCAGGCTATAGTCCACGAGGTCACAAAGAGCCGGACATGACTTAGCAACTGAACGACAACAATAAGCCAGCCAAAGACACTGACAAGAGCTACTATTCTGTCCACCAGCCAGGGACACCAAACGCAAAGAGGCACCTCCATGTGGGGGGATATCTGGTTTAAATCTTCCATTTAACCTCTCATCTTTTGCAGCTTGCAGGAGGCAGGAGGTCAGGCTTTCCTCTAGGGTGGATCCTGGTGTTGGAGCAAAACCACATGGGGTAAGGGTGGGTGGGAATAACTCCGTCAGATCTCCCCAGGGCCTCAAGCCCTTCACAGCCCGACTGACTTCTGATTACATCGTCCTTCCAAAAACAAAGACTTGATTGAATATTTCTCAACTGAGTCACTGCTCAGTTTGCCCTCTCCCAGGAAATCAAACATTCTGGTTTTGCCTCCCCATCATGCTGACCACCCTCACGCTTCAACCTCTCCTGGGACCAGCTTCCGGGCTTCTCTGCTGGCTCTCATCCATGGAACATCAAGCAGTTCAGAGTCTGTATCTTACACTCGCTGCCTCCAAGGGGGCGGGAGTTTGCATAATGTTTCTCTCCCTGGCCCACAACGAATGACCACATCTCCTTCTTCTGAGAGGCTGGCATGCCTTCAAGCCCCCACCACCACGACTTCAAATCCCAGCCCCCAGGTCTGGTATCTATTAAGTCTAGTCAGGCCTGATTCAGCCGCATTGCCTCAGTGGGCAGACAGCTGATGTTGTGGGCAACCCGGGTCTGACCAACTGCTGGTCCGTGCAGCTCACAGCAACAGCTGGGCGGACTTCAGCTTTGGGAGGCTGAGACAGGAGGCCTACAGAACAGCGCCTGGCCCTGACTCACCAAGTGATGCTGAAACTTTGAAAACCTCAGGAAGATTTTTTTTTTTTTCCCAGAGAGTCTTCCCAGCTCTGCCATCAGGCCTGGCTGGGATCTCTTCTTAGAGCAGGCTAGCAGTCTCTCCTGCCCTGGTCTGCGCACAGCTCAGCACTAAGTAATCTTCCTTCCTTCTGAATCTTCCTTCTCTAACATACCAGAGCCTCATGAGGACTTGGGCTTTCCAGAAGACCCATTTAGGCGATCAGCTAGTGAACCTATGCCTTACTGGGCATGAAGGAATTAAACTGGAATTCCAGGGTTCCAGCGGTGGGGGCGAAGGATGGAATGTGATGTCCTCTTCCTCTTGGGGATTCCCCAGTTGACTTTCCGAGTCTCAAGGCCTCTGTGGCAGCAGCTCAGACGAGCCTGCAGGGATCAGGGACTTGGATTCCACTGCACCCCGGGGCAAGCCCAGTTTGCAAGCATCTCTTAGCTTAGAGAAGCAAGACTTTCAGGGTTTGTTCTGACTGTGCACGGGATGCTTTCGGAGCTCAGGAGCCCCCAGGGGTCACTTGAACAGGAAGTTCTCGGGTCACATCAGATGTTCCATGTCACAACTCACCCCTCCTCATTTAACCCCTTTTCAGGAAGTCATCAGTCTCCGTGGCAGGGCGAGGGAGGGAAGTGGTCTTGAAACCGTCACGAGTCCAGCATCCAGCCACCCTTGGGTCAGCGCACCTGGCTAAAACATGGGCTCTCTGCCCTGGGCACCCAGGCTGGACTCTGCAGCAGCCCCCACAACAGCAGAGCATGGGGAGAAGGCCCTTTTGGGGACGGGCACCACAGGACCATCCTAAGATCACCCAGGGTGCCAGGGAAGAGCTGAGGAAGGGGCGCCTGGCAACAGAGATGCCAAGACCCTGATGTGAGTGCCAGGAGCGCTCCTGTATTCTGGACAAAGGGCCACTGAGAGGAGACAACCTTACCCGCTCCTCTCCACCCGTTTATTTCTCTCTCTCTCTCTCTCTCTCTCTCTCTCTCTCTCGGTTCTAAATCCTGCTGCGTCCCCAGGCAGCCCTGGACCAGGAGGCCCCACCAGCCAGGCAGAATTGGCTGAGGACACTTCAGCCTCATCCTGCCTTCTCCTGGCTGCTTAAACCCCCACCCCACTTCCACTCGCGCTTGAAGAGAATCTGCAGGTCAGGGTGAGGGTGGGAGTGAGGAGCCCAGCCGCTTCCACTCACAGCCCCAGTCCTCCTCCTGGAAGCTCCTAGAAACTCCGGGAAGCTTCTGAAGTCCCAGACAGATAGTCCTTGCACTCAAGGGCCCGCCTGAGTAGTCACCTCCTCCTGTCTCCCTTGTGAATGGGGATGGCCTTAGAGCAGCTGCTGAGAAAGGAATAGGAAAAAGGCAGAGGACAGGGGAGCACACGGGGCGGGGGAGGTGATGGGCAAGGGGAGGAGGGAACGCACAATCCACTCTGGACTCTTGCTCCCCCGGGGGTGGGGAGGCTGGCTCTCAGGGTCGGGGACCCAGCTCCCGCGGAGACCCTCCTTCCGGGTGGCTGCCCATGGTGCGGGGGGCTGCAGAGGGCAGGCAGTGAGGAGAGGGATGCTCTTCTGGACAGGACAAAGGGAGCACCCAGAGGCCTGGGAGGACCCCGCCCCTAAGAGGAGGCGTGGGGTGGTGGTGGCAGAGGTGGGGGGGCACACTGAGCCATATCTGAGCTCCCTGCTGGGGGCAGCCATGGAGCTGACTAACCCGCACAGGAAGTGGTTCCTGAGCGGGGAGGGAGTGCCGGGAAGTGGGTCAGGGGGGCGGCCCCCTCACTGGCCGGAGCCCATGTTATCAGGGTCCCAAGAGAGACATCGTGCCCCTCGGGGGTGCGAGTGGATGCTCTGGCCACTACTGTGGCTGCTATACGGCTTCCCTGATAGCTCCGCTGATAGAGAATCTGCCTGCAATGCAGAAGATCCCAGTTTGATTCCTGGGTCAGGAAGATCTGCTGAAGGGATAGGCTACCCACTCCGGTATATTTGGGCTTCCCTGGTGGCTCAGCTGGTAAAGAATCCACCTTGCAATGCGGGAGACCTGTTGTAGGGAGCAGCTTTCGGAAGGGTGGTGCCCTGTCCGGCACCCTCACCAACACTCAGAGGCTGGGGTCCAAGTCAACTCACTTCCCCCACCTGCACTTTGGTTTCCTATTATTTCGTGTCTCTTAGACTTTTCCTGTGGGAAATCCTACCCATCCTTCCAGGCCAGCCTGAGGAGCCCTCCCTGACTCCCTCACCCTCAGCAAGTTTCTCCCTCCTTCCCGTCCTCCTACAGGACTCAGGGTCCAGCTCACACGTGGCCAAGCCCCATGCCGTGTGTCTTCCCAGCAGGATCATGGGGTCCGTAAAGACAGGGTACCTGTCCCAGAGGGGAGCCCGTTGGGGCCCCTGTGAGTGCTCAGTAGGGGCTCTGATGGGCTGATTCCCCAGCTTCAGCCCCTCTGGTCTCCACCCTCTCGCCACTCCCCGTGCTCTGTTGGCCTCAGAGAGCTGGCCTGCCTGCCTGTAAGAGCCACCAGAATTCCTGCCTGCAGGCTCAGCCCTGCTCCAGGAATGCGGGGCGGCAACCCAGCTTCTCGCAGCCTGCACAAACCTGGGGCCTGGTCCCTGACCCACCCAGGGAACTCTCAGCCACTTCTTTCTGCCAGTCTCTGGCCTCGGTTCCTTTCCCTTCAGGGAACTAACTGTCCTCCTGTGAGTCAGGAGCTGGAGGCAAAGGCCGAGGGTGATCTCATGTGACAGTTCCAGTCATAGAGGGAGGCATGTTGCTTCTGCTTCTCCCAGGGGCTGGCTCCTCCCATGGGAAGGAGGTCCCTAGGAACAGTATGGGCTCCATGTATGTGCAGTCTAACCAGCCTGGGCCTCTAGGCTCCACCCTGAGCAGTGAAAGAACACTGGGCAGGGAGCAAGGAGACCCAGGGAGTCTTGGTTCCCTGTTGTTCAATCGCTTAGTCGTGTCCAACTCTTGGTGACCCCATGGACCGCAGCAGGCCAGGCTTACCTGTCCTCCACTATCTCCCAGAGTCTGCTTAAATCATGTCCATTGAGTCGGTGATGCCGTCCAACCATCTCATCCTCTGTCGTCCCCTTCTCCTCCTGCCCTCAATCTTGCCCAGCATCAGGGTCTTTTCCCATGAGTCAGCCCTTCACATTGGTTCCCCTTCTACCTGACAAGTCACATTATTTCTCTGAACCTCAATGCCCGGGATATGGCTGCAAGAACCCTAAGAATCTTCACAGTTGTGTGATTTCCAGCAGCCCAAGTCCAAGGAGAAGTGCTGCTGGGCAGGCCATGTCCTAGAGAAACCTGCGAGTGGCATGTCCCAGCTGGCACCATGTACCCTGGCTGACAAAGGGACCCTGCGGTGATGCCAGGAAGCTTTGAAGCTGGCAGCTTTGGGTTCTGATCCCAACTCTGCCTCTCACTTGCACATTATGTAACTTTCTGACCCCGTTTTACAGATGGGAGACCTGAGCCCCTCCTGATGGAAGAAATGTGCTCACGATTTAGGGCCAGTCCCTGGGCCTGCCAGCTTGCAGCTCTGTGTCCTACCTCTCTTTTCCCAGTGGACCGACCCTAAAGGGTGGACAGTTGAAGAGAGGTCAGAGTGCTGGGAGGGGTGTTCAACTTTCAAAGGCTGAGTTGGAGGCGGCCACCTCTCAGAGCCCAGCTGGCAAGACCGGTTCCTCTCCGCAGGAGGGTCTGGGGCTCCACCCCTGATGCCTCATGTCCGGAGGTGGAATGGGGGCCAGATGGGACCACATGCACTGGAGGGAAGCCCTGGAGGGGTGGTGGGGCGGCCTCCCGGGTGGTGGCTGGGGCTGCAGCCGGTCCTGGTTCTTTCCTCTCCAGATGCCCGGCCTCTCTCCCCACATGGTGCCCAGAAGGAGTGCAGGCCTTCCTCTCCTGGGTTCTGCAGCAGAACTGTCAGCAGCGGGAGGTGGTCAGAGTGGGGTGCCGAGCAGGCGGTGCCTCCTACAGCCCTTGAAGTGTGCGAGGCTCCGCATTCATGGCACCCCTCCCCACCCTGCAAGTCCCTCCCGTCCTTGTCAGGGCTGTTTATGACAAGGGCTGGGGTGGCCCGTGGGTGGGGGCAGGGCAGAAGGGGCAGGGCAGCCCCAGCTGTGGATGGGCAGACGGAACCTCTCCTCCGGATGCTGGAGGGTGTGCTCGGGGCCATGGCGTGCCTGCTGGTCACTTCTCAAAGGCTGCCTCTGCTTTAAAGGAAGTGTCCTCCTTGGCTGCAATCAAGGCTGTGTCTCCTCACCAAGCTGTGTGGACACAGGGCTGGGTCTGCCCAGAGAAGGCGCTGTTTCTACGTACACAGAGGGGTGCTGGGTGGCCCCCTGAGGCCCCGAGACTGTGCCTGGGGGTCACCCAGCCCCGGGCAGACTTTGGGTGGGGAGGGGGGCCCTGAAGGGGCACAACAGGTGGGACTCGGTGCACACACTGGCACACCCCTGCCCAGTGCCCAGCAGCCTATTCCCAGTTCCTGACCCGCCCGGTTGATGACTGGCACTTCCGACAGGGAGCCCCAGCTCTGCCGGTAGCATAGAGCTTGGGAGCCCCACAGCTGCCTCTGCGCCAGCCCTGGACGGTCTTGGGAAGTCAAGAGAACCGCTGCCCGGTTGGGAGTGCCCTCCCACTCAAGACATGTCCTGCCCTGCCAGCGCATCCTTCAGGAGAAGGGTAGGCGGAAGCCTGGCGCCTAGCCTCCCCAGTGGCCACCTCGGTTCCCGAGACACCCAAGTCCAGGGAGCAGTTTGGATCTGGAGGCCAGGCTGGACCAGGCCAAGAGCCCCAGTGGGCTCTGGGATGAGCCAAGCCTCCCCTTTGGGGTTTCAGACACTCCTTCCTTCATGCATCCTGGGGCGGGGGAGGGGATGGATGCGGAGAGGCACTCAGTCTTCATCCTTCTAGCACTCTTGCCGCTCAGCCCCCGCCCCCACACAGGACTCCCTGGGAAGCTGTGGGATAGGCAGGGCCCTGCCTGATGTGGCCCTGACACACTGTGACCTTGACCAGAAGCTTCCATAGAGCCAGCACTCACACAACCAGGGCGGGGGTTGTGTTGGCTCGGGGGTTCCCAGGGCCCACGTGCGGCGATGCCATCACGGTGACTTCCTTCCCCCGCTTCCCTCAGCGCCCCATTCTCTCCACCCAGGCCCGGGCTCAGGGGAGCTGATGATGAACCAGCAAATAACCGCCTGAAATACCAGCTTTTTTTCGACCCCACGTGCAATGCCCTAATCCCCTCCCGTCGCAGCTCCCAGTTTGGGCTGGGGCAGAGCCCAGGTGTTTCTCGTTAAGAGTTTTATTGCGGATTCTCAGGCTCTGGCTGTGGAAGGTTGAGGGGCTCCCCAAGCCTCCACCCCACCCCCAGGCTGCGCCCACACAGTGGGGTCGGGTGACCGGCGGGGCGGTCCTCTCCATTCCTGGTCCCTTACCCTTGCCAGGAAGTCACCCAAAGCTGCCGAGCTCCAGCCTCCGAGTGCTCTGCCTTCCGCCCACCCTTCATGCCAGAAGGAGTATCCTCCTGAGGAATAAAGTTAATCATCCCGTGCCCTGACTTTTAAATCCACCAGAGCCTGCCCTTTTTTATTTTTTCAATGACTGGCTCTGACTTGTAGCGCTTGCCAATTCCCACCATGGCCAGTTTCAAACAGCCAGTGTGAGGCCACTGAACTTGTGCAGTCAGCTTCTGTAGGCCCGGTGCAGCCGACTCCACACACCATGGCCACCTCTTCCCTTTACTCCGACCCAGGATGCAAGCCCTCCTTTAAGGCTCCTCTTGTCCCTCTTGCCTCCTCTGCCACTGCCTCCCCGTCCCCGCCCACCCCCCCACAGACACCGCCCACTAGATCTGACCTGCGAGTCCCTGAGTTCACCTAGCACATGCCCCAACATCCCTCTTCTGCTTGGCCTGGCCAGCTCCTTTAATAATAACCCCGTTCAAGGACTTCCCTGGTGGGCCAGTGGCTAAGACTCTGTACTCCCAGTGCTGGGAGTGCTGGGTTCAATCCCTGGTTGGGGAACTAGATTCTACATGCAGCAACCAAGACCCAGTGCAGCTGAATAAATAAATGAATATTTAAAAAAAAAATATTCTGTTCAGCTGTTCCCCCTCTTTAGGCTCTCAGACTCCCCAGGCTGGACAAGATGCCCTTCATCTGTGTCCCTAGGATACTGCCTTGATTGTCTGCATTGTACAGTCCTGCGCGTCTGTCCTTCCCACGAAACCATGGGCTCTGCAGAGGCTCTGACCCAGGAAAGCGTCTGTGATTCTGTTGAGGGCGTGAGATGCATGAAGCAGCCTGCTCAGGGTTCATCATCACAATCTTGGAAACATCACAATCTTGGACCTTTCTCAGCAGATCCCAGGGCCACCTGCTTGTCCAGCTTCCTAGGAGATGCACGACAGGGACAGGGCACTGCCCATACCCACCCCCTATGGGGGGACAGGGCCATCCCTTAACTCCTAGATCTGAGACATGCCAGGTGTTATCCCCAGTCCAGCCCCAGGAGCACAGAGCTGGCGGGGCTGGGGCAGAAGGCCATCCTCACCCTGCTGTTTGTATCCTCGTGACCATGGCTTCCTGCGCCACAGGTTATCATTGTTGACCCTGGCAACAGCACCCAGACATTTCGGAGAGGCCATTGTATCTTGTGCCTGGAGCAACCCCGGCCCCAAAGAGCCTCCCGCACAACCTGTCCAGGTGGTCCTCTGGGACTAAAATGGATGAGCAGGGAGCAGCCGTGTTCAGGGGAGTGCTATGTGCTTCTGAGCAAAAAAGACCTGATTTGCTTGTCAGTGTGGCCACTTAGCAGCTGTATGAAGTCGTGGCTTGGGGCCTCATTTTCCTCATCCATAAAATGGGTTAGTAATGCCTGTTTCTCAGAGGTTTTGTCCGCATAAGACTAACGGCCACTATGTATGGAGTGCTTGCAAAGTCCCACGCAAAATGCAGTTTCTGTGATGTGGTTTACTCACGTTATCTTCTTTAATCCCCGCACAACCCTATGAAGAAAGACCTGTTAGCCCCATTTCACAGACCAGAAAATCGAGGTTCTAAGGAGTTTATAGTCACATAACAAGAAAAAGGGAGTCAAAATGCAAAGCTCCTGAATTTAGAGGGCAGGTGTGTATTGGGCCTGACAGATTCAAATCATATGGTGATGTGATGTGTTTAGTTGCTCAGTTGTATCCGACTCTTTGTGACCCGATGGACTGTAGCACACCATGGACTGTAGCACACCAGGCACCTCTGTCCATGGGGATTCTCCAGGCAAGAATACTGGAGTAGGTTGCTGTTTCCTTCTCCATGGGATCTTCCTGACCCAGGGATAGAACCGGGGTCTCCTGCATTGCAGGCATATTCTTTACCAACTGAGCTACGGGAGAAACCCTATCACAAAGTAGGCAATATATATTATTAGTAATTATTGCAAATCCTGCTTTCTGGCATGTATTAGGAAATGGAATTAAAAAAAAATCTCTTCCAATGTCTCAACCAGAACCTTAAGGTAAGCATCAGCTTTCCTGGTTTTCAAGAGAGGAAACTGAGTTATAAGAACTTCTGCGTTATTGACTATGCCAAAGCCTTTGACTGTGTGGATCACAAAAAACTGTGGAAAATTCTTCAAGAGATGGGAATACCAGACCACCTGACCTGCCTTCTGAGAAATCTGAATGCAGATCAAGAGGCAACGGTTAGAACTGGACATGGAACAACAGACTGGTTCCAAATTGGGAAAGGAGTACATCAAGGCTGTATATTGTCACTCTGCTTATTTAATCGATATGCAGAGTACATCAGGAGAAATGCTGGACTAGATGAAGCACAAGCTGGAATCAAGATTGCTGGGAGAAATATCAATAACCACAGATATGAAGATGACAACACATTTATGGCAGAGAGTGAAGAAGACCTAAATAGCCTCTTGATGAAAGTGAAAGAGGAGAGCGAAAAAGTTGGCTTAAAACTCAACATTCAGAAAAATGAAGGTCATGGTATCCGTTCCCACCACTTCATGGCAAATAGATGGGGAAACAGTGGAAACAGTGGCAGACTTTATTTTTAGGGGCTCCAAAATCACTGCAGATGGATGGTGAGTGCAGCCATGAAGTCAAAAGACACTTGCTCCTTGGAAGAAAAGTTATGACCAACCTAGACAACATATTAAAAAAACGAGACATTACTTTGCCGACAAAGGTCCGTCTAGTCAAAGCTATGGTTTTTCCAGTGGTCATGTATGGCTGTGAGAGTTGGACTATAAAGAAAGCTGAGCACTGAAGAACTGATGCTTTTGAACTGTGCTGTTGGAGAAGACTCTTGAGAGTCCCTTGGACAGCAAGGAGATCCAACCAGTCTATCCTTAAAGAAAATCAGTCCTGAATATTTAGTGGAAGGACTGATGCTAAAGCTGAAACTCCAGGTGTACTTTGCCCACCTGATGCGAAGAAGTGACTTATTTGAAGTGACCCTGATGCTGGGAAAGATTGAAGGCGGGAGGAGAAGGGGATGACAGACAATGAGATGGCTGGATGGCATCACCATCTCAATGGACATGAGTCTGAGTACTCTCCGGGAGTTAGTGATGGACAGGGAAGCCTGGTGTGCTAAAGTCCATGGGGTCGCAAAGAGCTGGACATGACTGGGCAGCTGAACTGAACTGACTGATAGTCCAGGCAGAGCCCGGCTGAACACCATCCACCAACTGAGCTGGCCCCAAACAGGGAGAATTGTCCAATTCACCAGATGCATTGTACAGGCTGGGTGTGGGCCTGATCTAAAGGAGATGGGGCGGTTATTCCCAGAGTCCAGGAGCCGGTGTCCTGTCCTGACCTCGGCCTTGGTCTCTATGTTCACTAGGAGTCTGTTACTCTCTGCAGGGTCTCGAAATTAACTTCTCATCCTCAAGTAATAAGGATCCTAAATCAGGGTTTGTACTTGGACAAAGGAAGCATTCTGATTTGTGAATCTAGAAATAAGGAGATCCACATAGTTGAACAGCTCTTGGGTTCTTCTAGTTTTGGGGTGATTATGAACAAAGTTCCCATATGGGTACACGGAATGATACTCAGCAATTAAAAGCAGCTCTCATGTAGCTCAAATGCAGTCGCCTAAACAAAAGAAGCCAGACTCAGAAGGCTCCACGCTCTACGATTCCATTTACAGGATGTCTGGAAAAGGAAAAACTACCAAGACAGAAACAGATCAGTGGTTGCTGGGGTTGGGGAGTGGAGTCGGGGATGGATTGCGAAGAGACAGAGGGAGTTTTGGGGGTGCTGAGACTGTCTATATCGTGATTGTGGTGGTGGTTACATGACTGTATGCGTTTGTGAAAGAACTATACAACAATAAGAATGAATTACTGATTGTTTAAGTCAACTATAGTTCAATTTAAAGAAGCCAAATAAAACCACTGGATTTTGATTTTTTTCATGAAACAAGAATGAATTATTGTACAAAAAGACTTTAATTTTTTATTGGAGTATAATTGCTTTGCAAAGTTGTGTTAGCTTCTACTATATAGCCAAGGGAATCAGCTGTACATATACATGTATCTCCCCTCTTTTTTGGGTTTACTTCCCATTTAGATCTCCATAGAGCACTAAACAGAGTTCCCTGTGCTGTGAACCGAACACAGTCGGTTCTCATTATTTTGCACACAGTAGTGGGTATATGCTGATCCCAATCTCCCAATTTTTCCCATTCTCCCCTTCCCCCCTCAGTACCCATACATTTGTTCTCTACATCTGTGTCTCTGTTTCTGCTTTGCAAATAAGTTCATCTGTACCATTTTTCTAGATTCCACGTATATGCGTTAATATATGACATTTGTTTTTCTCTTTCTGACTTAGTCTGTATGACAGTCTCTAGGTCCANAGTACCCATACATTTGTTCTCTACATCTGTGTCTCTGTTTCTGCTTTGCAAATAAGTTCATCTGTACCATTTTTCTAGATTCCACGTATATGCGTTAATATATGACATTTGTTTTTCTCTTTCTGACTTAGTCTGTATGACAGTCTCTAGGTCCATCCACGTCCTTCATTTAAAAAAAAAAAAAAAAGGAAAAAATTACATTTGCTTTTCAGTGCCTTTCCCATTCGTTTTGACCTTAAGATAAATTTGAACATTAACGTAATTTCACTTAGTGGATATTTCCGAAGCGCCTCCTACGTTCCAGGTCCTCTATTATGGGCGGAGATGGCAGTGGGACCCCCGTCCCTTCTCAGCTGTACTGTGTCGTCAGCCCGTGTCACCCCCTTCATCTCCCAGTGTACATGCTCAGGCCCAGTGCACCCCTATTTCCCTTTTGGGGACGGGGGGGACTCTGGATCACTTCTGCCCAATGTGGGTCAATCGGTAACTATGTGCTGAAACACTGGAATTTCTGAGACGTTTCCATGGTTTATGGGACCATAATATTTGAAGTGGGAACCTGGGAACCGTCCTCCACACCTCCCTCCTCCTAGTCACCCCCACCCCCAGTGCCCCGCACAGAAGGTGGGGGCAGGGTGGCACAGACTGCCAGGCAGGGGCTCTAGCCCAACTTCGTCCTGTCAACACGAATCTTGTGTTACAACATTTGAGGGGCAGCCGGCAGTGTTTGTTTTTTTTTTTCACTAACCCAAAAGTGACCGGATTATTGTGCAAAAAAAAAAATCAATCCACTGGCCAGTCCTGCCGGTGTTCCTTCCTGAGTGTCTTCCTAGTTTCCCTCCCCAAGGCCCTTGCACCAGGCAAGGCACCTCTCACAGGGACCCCTGAATGGGCCTCCCAGCGGGTCAGCTCCCCTCTATTCCCCTCACTCCTCAGCCAGAGGGGTATTTGGGGTATCATCAGTGTACACGGAACCCATGCCAACCCATGAGAAAAATGGGCCAAATAATATGAAGAAGCAGTTCCCCTATGGAAAAAAAAAATGCAAATGGCAAAAACACATGAAGAGATTCCTAACTTCATCTATAGTTAAATATATGAAAATCAAAACAACCATGGAGTACCATTTTCATATCCTCCACCCCAGTGGAGAAAAGAAAATGGAACCGTTTGATGACACGTGGTGACATGGGAGAGGGTTGTTTTGGGGCCTGTCCCACAAAGTCTGGGTGGGCAAACTGGTGCGACAGGTGCGGCAAACTGGTGGAACTTTTGGAAGATGGTAATAAAGAACTGGCCCCTCTGTCTAGAACCCAGTCTCCTAGAGAGGTGCCCAGGGTGCAGCCTCCCAACTCTCCCCTGGGTCTGTACCATGTGATACTCTAGGATGGCTGTCTGGGAAGGTGTTCCCCAGCAAGACTTATAACTGCAAATGCCTGGAAACGAGATGCCCATCCAGTGGGAAGAATCACGTCAGTAACGTGCATCTGCTCCACTGTACAACCAAGTGCTCCGCAAACATTAAACATAGGAGGGCGGGGCTCCCCTGGTGACTCAGTGATGAGGAATCTGCCTGCCAGTGCAGGAGACACAGGTTCGATCCCTGATCTGGGCAGATTCCACATGCCACAGAGCAACGAAGCCTGTGCTCTAGAGCCTGCAAGCTGCAACTACTGAGCTCATGTGCCACAACTACTGAAGGCCTCGCACCTTAGAGCTTGTGCTCTGCAACAAGAGAAGTCAGTAGTGCACCGCAGCTAGAGAGCAGACCCTGCTCATCACAGCTAGAGAAAAGTCCTCACAGCAACGAAGATCCAGCACAACCATAAATTAATCAATTAAAATAAATAAATGCAGTGGGATAAGGACTTCCCTGGCCGTCCAGTGGTTAACACTCTAAGCTTCTGATGCAGAGGGCAAGAATTCAATCCCCACATTGAGAAAGGAAGATCCCACATGTGCACCATGTGGCTGGGACAAAAGAATAAAAAAAAAAGAACAATGGTGTAGGACCGAATACACGTGCTGAAATGAAACCAGATCAGGAAAAGGAAGCTGCAGATCTCGGCATGTAGCACCATCCCTTTGGTGTAACTCTTGAAAACGTAGGCTTACCCTCACAAGTGTATGATGGAAAAAATTTCTGGAAGCACACACTGAAAACCTGCTAAGCGAAATTGCCTTTGGCGAGACAGGTGGGGAATAGGAGGCTTTCACTTTTCTTTGTTTACTTTTCTGTTCTGCTTGGATTTCAAATTCATATGCACAGAGCGTTTTAATTTTTGAAATGTCATCAGGCGAGATCTGGAGTGGGAAGTGGGGGCGGGGGGCAGATTTGAGGCCAATTTCATTTTCTTCTCTCTACTTTCCTATATCAAAAAGAATCACAGTCAATGTGTTTAAGTGTTGCAAAGCAAACAAAAACTTTTGGTGCCCAGGGGATAAAGTCCACACTCCTGAACTAACGCTGGGAGGCCCCGCGGCGCCAGTGGCAGGCGCTTCCCCGCTTTGGTCTCCTGACTTGTGGGTCTCAACCACAGCCAAACCCATCCACCTTTCACATCCCAAAGACCCTGGCTCTCCCTCGTCTCTGGGCCTCTGGCCACACTGCTTGTCTCCCTGGTACACTCTGCCCACTCTGATCAACCCCTAACCTTTGCTTCCTCAGCCCTCAGCCCTCACACCGAGTCCCGGCCCATCGTCCCCTGACTGGCAAGCCTAGCCCTGCCCTGCTGCCCTGCCCAGCGCCCTGGCCCCACCTCCCATCACACCACAGCTTCCACTAGGCCGGAATGGCCGTCCCACCATCCTGCCTCGCTAGCTCTCAACACCCTCAAAGGCAAGGACACTGCTGGCGTCCAGGGCCCTGCGCTGTGTGGGACACATAGTAGGTTTCGTAACCGTCTGCCTTCTGGACTGACAGCTATCTGCCTGAACCAGATGAGGAACGCAGGGGCAGCTGGCACTCCAGGCTCATCCCTGATACAGGCCCGTCTGTGGAGTGGGATCCCTGGGCCTGGCCCCAGACGGCGGGCCCCAGGGCCTGCAGAGGCAATCTGGAGGGGCAGACAAAGCAACCCGCAGCAGCGCCGCCTGTTCAACTCCAAGGTGGCTTTTATTTCCTCTTCTGCGGGTGCCAAGTCCCTGAACAAATATTTTCCTGGAGTGGAGGAGCGGCTTAGCTCCCAGCCTTAAGTGCTGGAAACACCTTCGGGCCGGGCAGTTTCCAGGAACCAGAGGAAGAAAGGGGTCTGGCTACAGCGGGGGAGGAGGGGGTCGGGAAGAGGAGGTCAACAGGGCTGCTCTCTGGGCCATGCCCACCCTCCTGGCTGGCGGCCGGGTCCTCTGTTCACCAGCAGCCCTGGGCCTCTCTGCCCATAAAGGAGAATACTTTGGGATCCTGAAGAAAACGTGGGCTATGCGAGCCTCACTCATTTTTGCTGCAAAAGCTACAGTGGGGTTTAAAAAACTAATTAGAATCTCAGAAGCCTTTTATAAGCTGTTTTTCCCCCTCCCTCTAACTTTCTTATTGCAGAATACAATACACAGACAATACTCATCTTCAGTGTATAACTTGGTGATTTATTTACAGATATATACACCCTTGATGCCTTGGATGACATCACCGACTCAATGGACCCGAGTCTGAGCACACTCCAGGAGATGGTGAAGGACAGGGAAGCCTAGCGTGCTGCAGTCCATGGGGTCGCAAAGAGTCAGACACAGCTTAGCAACTGAAGAACAATACTCCTGTAATCACCACCTATGTCAAGCCAGAGAACATTCCAGAAAACCTTTCACAGAAACATCCTCATGCCCCTACCTTGTCTATACCATACCCGCAGCAGAGGTAACACAGGCTTCTATCACCAATCAATTTTGCCTGTTGCTGAACTTTAGAGAGATGGAATCATACACTCTGGTCTCTTTAGCATCTGGCTTCTTATAACTTAACATATTGCCTGTGATGTCATCTATGCTGGACGGGTAGCCATTGCTGGTTCTTTTTTAGTGCTGAGTAGCATTCCACTGTGGCAATATAGCACAATTTATTTATCTGTTTTCTTGTTGGTGGACACTTGGGTTGATTCCATGTTTGAGCTGTGATGTAGACATTCTCCCACATACCCTTCTGCAGACATGTGCTCTTCTTCCGCCTGGATTCTAACATAGACATAGACAGGTTTGATTTTAGTCTCCCAAGTGCTCATACGATTGGCACATTTTCCAACAGCGTGGGAGCTTTCCGGTGGCCCCACATGTCCAAGTTTAACGTCAGCCTTTCTGCTGAGTATGTGGTGGTGTCTCACACCGCTGATAAACTTTTCATGACCTCTTGACTTTGCAGAGCACGATAGAAGTACCAGACAGCCACAGGGAGCTCCCAAAGACAGTGGCTCCCATATCTGCAGCCATTCCCCATGTGCCACGCCTCGTTTTGGCCTCATAATGAAGCATCTACCCTTAAGAAGCACCCAAGGTAGCAGGAAGCCAGTGTGGAAACAGACATCTGCAGTAATGGGGTGAGAGGTGCCGGGAGCAGTGATCCAGAAGTTATGGGGACACAGAGGACGCAGGGCCTCACCTCGGAGGAACTTTGCACCAAGACTGGAAGTTGAGTGGGTGCTGTGGCAGCACTGATGAGGACCTGACTTGGTGGTACACTCACTCTCACAGCCACACACCATTAGTGGGTGCAAAGCTGGCTCAAGGATCAGGACTGGGGGCAAGGGGCAGGAAGGGAGGAAGCCAGGCGAGGGCTGTGCCCATGGCCCAGCAGAGCTGGCAGGACCCCACACCCCTCTGGGCTTGCTGGGTTGGGGCCTCCCCCAGCTGTTGCAGCTCCAGGAACCAGGAGTTACCCACCTCTCACGGGCGCCTTTTCCCTCGGGCTCCATGTGAAAGTGTGCTTGTGGGAGACCGAGGTGACGCCCAGTGAGGTGGTGACACGCCGTATAGGTCCTGCCAGCTTAACTTCTTAACGAGCTCTCCACTCCAGCCTCCCCTCCGCAGCCCTCCCCTGTCCCCGGGCCTCCACCCCCACATCCCTCTGCAATCCCTAACCGTTCCCGAATTTGCTCAGAAGCTCTCTGGCAGCCCTTGGCAAGGTCACAAGGCAGGTGACCGCCACTTTCCTAACACATTCCATCCTCCCCTCTTCTCACACCTGCTTTCGCTCCACATCCAGCACAGAGCCTCTTGAGTCCTGATTTTTGCTGAAGCTGGGCCTTCTGCCTGGAATGCCTCCTCCCTCCTGTTTGAGAGGCTGACTTGAGTCTGTCCTTCAAGACCCAGGTCAAGTGCCACCTCTGGGCACCGCCCCTCCAACGCCAAGCCGGGAGCAATGCCCTGACTACCCCACCAGCCCACAACAAGCCCCCTCAGTGTCCTCCGTCTCCCCCCAAGCCCCAGCCTCTCTGAGAGCAGGGCTGTGCATCTTTGTTCCATAAGTGAAAACACAGCACACTCAGGACAAAACCCAAGAGGCAAGCAAGGCAGAAAATGCAATTTCAAGCAGAAACCGGCTGCGAATTAAGAAGGCGATGCAAGCCATCTAGGAGAAGATGGCTCATTAGTTTAGAAAATAGCTTGAAAGAACTCAGTGAAAATGCAGTGGGTCCCCCGTCTCCACATAATATACACACACACGTGTGAGTGTGCACACACACACACCTGGGCCACATGGACGTGATCTAAAGGTGAGGGGAAAATGAAATAGGGCTCAACCGCTCTGTTTTCAGGCATGAGGGGCAGGGTGAGGAATCTAGGGAAAACAGAAAAGACGTCTGAGGATAGATGGGCAGAGAAATTGCTTGAGGTTGGGACACTAAAGGAACCACTTCACAATTTCCTTTCTTCACTGTTCCTCTCAGGCACCCAGTAAAGCCTGTTTGACAGCACCACCCCCTCCTGGAAGTGCCCTGGGGTGGGGGTGACCCACGGTGAGCACAGCGCCCAAAGGTAATCCACAGAGCAAGAGGAGAGTGCC
>SJYV01042243.1:246146-337052 GCA_006410875.1 Neotragus pygmaeus | reverse complement strand
AGAGTGCCGGGGGCGGGGGTGGGTGGGGTGCAGTTTAGCCCATTTGAACATGATGGAAGTGGGTGGCTCTGGAGGCTGGAGTCTTGGAACCCTACTGGTCCCACGTGGAGGGGGAGATTCGTCCTCCCCCACCAGACTGTCACCCAGGTTACCACTGTGGGCTCAGGGGCTGGGTCGCCAGCAACTAAACCTGAGTTCACTGCTCACCAGCAGGCAGTTGTGGGCAGGAGCTTCCTCTCCACACAGCAGCTTCTGTCTGCAAAGTGAGGGTCATCCACAGAAGTGCGTCTCCAAGATGGTTGAAGAGCTAACCCTGGTAGATGAAATCACCCAGCCGCTAGGGCCAGCACTGTCCGGCCCTCAGTTAAAAGTACTAACATCCAGGTGGCCAATTCTGTACCTGTGCCCTCACCGTCAAGCCTAGAGAGAGGCAGAAAATAGGCACTTAGTGTCCTTGGTGTCTGTTGAATGAATGAGGACTTTGTCTCCACCTCTAAACCCTTCAAGCAGAGTAGAAATTCTCTCTGCAAAGCCGCCCTAAGCCTGCAGTCCCTGCCCTGCCCGCAGGTGCAGGGCCCAAGGAGCAACGGTTTCCCTGACTCCCTGTGCCCCCAGGACACACTCGGGCTCTGGGGTTCAGGGTCGGCATCTGGAGCCAGACAGCAGGTCAGGTGCAGGCGGGGAGACCTGCTGCAGGAGGGCACCTGAGGGCTGGGTGGGCGTCAGCACCTGGGGGACACTGAGTAACGGGTGGGCAGGTCGCTCGAGGCCTTTATGATACTAGGGCCCCCGCAGTGTGCTGCGTTGTTCCAATCCCCCAGGTCTCTCCTTTAGTGTTTCCCCAACTCTTCTAGACCTTTGGCACTGAGACCGTTTGCTGGTGAGCTTCCAAGAGTTGTGCGACAATGAGCAAACAGAGCAGGCAGCGAACTTTGAGTCAGGAGGGAACTTTGTGTCCTTGGAGAATGGAACGACCCAGGAGAGGCTGGGGAGAGGAAGGCAGAGAGAAAGCCTTGGGAGGAGGCGAAGGGAAGGCCCGGCCTGCTGCAGGGCTTGTGGGGGAAGAGGGCAGAGGTGGACATGGCTTCCCTCACAGCAAAGGGGGCCAGTGCTCACCCCTCCACAGCACAGAGCCAGGCTCCCCACAAGAAGCGGACAGGCAAGGACCTTGCCAGGCCAAGAGGAGATTCAATCACCACTGCAGCCAGCATGACAAGTACCGTTTATTACAGTTACATGAATGGGCCCAGTCACCGGCCGAGTGCCATCCCACGGGCCCACAGAGATGAGCACAGTCACAACCCCTTCCCCATCCCCGAGTCTTGTCCAGTCATACACTCCAGGCAGAAAGTCCCGTACGGAACACAAGGCACGGGTCCCCTTCGTCAGGCAGGGGCGTCTCTCCAAGTCTCGGACAGTCCCCTCTTGGAGAAACCAACAGAGCAGCTGGAACATTGTCAAATTAAATAAGCAAGCACAGGAGTTCCCAGGAGCCAGGGCTGGGGCGGGGGGAGTCGGGGGGGTTGTCTCTGGTCCCAGCAAAGGTGTGAGAAAAGGAACATCCAAGGTGTCTGAGAGGCAGGCCTTGGCTCCAGGCTTCCGTGGGGCCCATGGCCTCTGATCAAGCTGGACTGGGGCCGACACAGCTTCGTCACCATTTAGAAGATGTTCTTTTGAACTTGGCAACACAGAAATTTACATCAGGCCTTGTACAACCTTGGTAGAACCTGCCAAGGTCCAGAAGAAGTTCAGGAAAAAAAACACCAAAAAACCCCCAAACAAACCAGAGGTGCTCTGGCCTCCAAATCCCTCCCCATGGGAAAGACGAAGCACAGAGCTTTTCGCCAAGTTTCCCAATGTCGTTGGCATTTAGAGAAAAGGCTGGTCAAACACACAACCAGCACAGAAAAAAGCGAAGGCAGTGGAGTTCACATGACTACTTTATATTAAAGTTTATTACATTTGGAAAATCTACTGTACAGGGAAAAACCCATTGGATTAAGTAGAGTTTTGCCAAAAGCAAAAGACGATTACTCTTTGGAATATTCCTGATTCCGGCCCACAGTCAGACCACAGGAGCTAATCAAAAGTGAACCTGGTCCATCCGTGGGGCAGCTCAGTGCCAGGTGCACCCGGGACGTCTCTTGTCACTTNTATGATACTAGGGCCCCCGCAGTGTGCTGCGTTGTTCCAATCCCCCAGGTCTCTCCTTTAGTGTTTCCCCAACTCTTCTAGACCTTTGGCACTGAGACCGTTTGCTGGTGAGCTTCCAAGAGTTGTGCGACAATGAGCAAACAGAGCAGGCAGCGAACTTTGAGTCAGGAGGGAACTTTGTGTCCTTGGAGAATGGAACGACCCAGGAGAGGCTGGGGAGAGGAAGGCAGAGAGAAAGCCTTGGGAGGAGGCGAAGGGAAGGCCCGGCCTGCTGCAGGGCTTGTGGGGGAAGAGGGCAGAGGTGGACATGGCTTCCCTCACAGCAAAGGGGGCCAGTGCTCACCCCTCCACAGCACAGAGCCAGGCTCCCCACAAGAAGCGGACAGGCAAGGACCTTGCCAGGCCAAGAGGAGATTCAATCACCACTGCAGCCAGCATGACAAGTACCGTTTATTACAGTTACATGAATGGGCCCAGTCACCGGCCGAGTGCCATCCCACGGGCCCACAGAGATGAGCACAGTCACAACCCCTTCCCCATCCCCGAGTCTTGTCCAGTCATACACTCCAGGCAGAAAGTCCCGTACGGAACACAAGGCACGGGTCCCCTTCGTCAGGCAGGGGCGTCTCTCCAAGTCTCGGACAGTCCCCTCTTGGAGAAACCAACAGAGCAGCTGGAACATTGTCAAATTAAATAAGCAAGCACAGGAGTTCCCAGGAGCCAGGGCTGGGGCGGGGGGAGTCGGGGGGGTTGTCTCTGGTCCCAGCAAAGGTGTGAGAAAAGGAACATCCAAGGTGTCTGAGAGGCAGGCCTTGGCTCCAGGCTTCCGTGGGGCCCATGGCCTCTGATCAAGCTGGACTGGGGCCGACACAGCTTCGTCACCATTTAGAAGATGTTCTTTTGAACTTGGCAACACAGAAATTTACATCAGGCCTTGTACAACCTTGGTAGAACCTGCCAAGGTCCAGAAGAAGTTCAGGAAAAAAAACACCAAAAAACCCCCAAACAAACCAGAGGTGCTCTGGCCTCCAAATCCCTCCCCATGGGAAAGACGAAGCACAGAGCTTTTCGCCAAGTTTCCCAATGTCGTTGGCATTTAGAGAAAAGGCTGGTCAAACACACAACCAGCACAGAAAAAAGCGAAGGCAGTGGAGTTCACATGACTACTTTATATTAAAGTTTATTACATTTGGAAAATCTACTGTACAGGGAAAAACCCATTGGATTAAGTAGAGTTTTGCCAAAAGCAAAAGACGATTACTCTTTGGAATATTCCTGATTCCGGCCCACAGTCAGACCACAGGAGCTAATCAAAAGTGAACCTGGTCCATCCGTGGGGCAGCTCAGTGCCAGGTGCACCCGGGACGTCTCTTGTCACTTTACAGGAGAAAGTGTCCCCAAGAGATGGCATCAGAGGAAGGGCTTGGTCTATGGGAGATTCTCTGGGCCCAGCGCCATCTCTCTCCCCCTAGAGTCATCTCTCCTTGATCCTCCCCAGCCTGAGACACCAGGATTCAATTTTACAGGGGCATCCCTAGTATCGTAGTCGCCCAGGCCATGGCCCTGGCCCCAAGTTCATGGACACAGGCAGGACTGCTCCAAGAGGTGACCACCCATGGGAGCCGGGATGGGCCAGCCCACCGATGAGGCCACCCAACAGACATTCCATACCCTGTTGCACACGTGAGTGACAAACTCAGACAACACACAAACTGAACCTAGACATTGGCTCCTGGATTTGGTTCTCCTAGTCAAAAAAAAAAAGAAAAAGTCTTCTTAATAACCCTGATGCTGTCTCCTGACTATAGATTAGGGAAGAAAGATGGGGAATAACCAAATCGACTTGACTTAACTTAGCTCAGAAGTAACAAAGCCTACTGGGCTATGAACAAAGAAACTAGAGGAAAAACATGTGCAAAAACAAGTTGACATCTAAGTTAGACCTCCCCACGAAACAAAGTGAATTCTGATGGAGCCCTGACCTCCTGGCCCTGCTACTCAGCGGACACGCCCCCAGGCCTGCTGGTGTCTACCAGTAAGTGCTACAGACGTGCCCACCCTCAGCCACAGCATCTCTGTCCAAAGCAGTGGGGTCCCCTTCTCTCCAGAGCTGGGCCTGCTTCAGCTTGGAGAAACTGAGTCAGCGTGGCGGGATGCCAGGTGCCGTCTGCGGTGGAAAGGTCAGTCGTTCGCGAGAAAGCCCTTGTGCCCAAGTCTCCAGGCAGAAGTCAGAGAAGCAGAGGCGAGGTCCCCTCCCCGGCGGGCCCAGGGCTCCGTGGGCAAGGGGAGATGCCAGCGGGGCTGGGCGCTCCAGGGAGGTGGCATGGTGGCAGGGATGCAGGTCTGCAATTCTTCACAGAAGAGGCGAGTGGGGGGCGTCTAGCAAGTGGCAGGGGAGGGGAGAGGTGTCCCCCCTCATCAGGCATAGAACTCCTCCTGCTTAGTGGGCTTCTGGTAGGCCCCACCATTGGCTTGTTTTGGCTCCTCCAAGGAGTAGCTGCCTTCGTCCTTCTTCTTCATCCGGTACAGCATGAAACCCACCAGGCACACGGCAAAGATGAGCCCCACAAGGCCTCCAGCAATGACCCCTGGACAGGTAGGGAGGACAGAGGCTGGCTCGGCTCAGGTGCTCCTGGGGGCTGAGTGGCAGCCCTGCCAGTGGTAAAGACGGCATTCCCCTCCCCCAGCCTCCACCACCCAACCCACTGGAGAGAAAACTCACCTCCCAGCACTTCCTTCCGGTCCAGGAGGCCCTGCGAGGCCCCCGTAGCCCCCGTGGCGTCAGGATCCTCCGGGGCTACGTTCCGTGAGCCAGGTTCCACTGCAGCCCCAGCCGCGTTGGCCCCGGCTGCATTCTCCCCGGACAAGTCAAAGGTGAAGTCCTAGGGGAGGGCAGGGAAAGGACCAGGTGGGTGGCCACAGCCGAAGCTGCACCCAGGTCCGTTTCCAGCTTCCCTGGTCACCCTTGCCACCAGCTCTAGACACACACACCTGAACCCAGACCTCCCTGGACCCCGAGGTCAGGTCCCTCTGGCCACATCACACTGGACCCTACCAGACTATGGCCAAGGCACCACGTCCAATGATGCAAAGCATGTTTTATATGAAAATAAATAGGCTCATTTCAGCATAATGTGTAACACTGCCATGATGCTCTAAGATGAAAAGCAAGACCTGGGAGAGCGTTCCCTCTTGTCCCAGGAGCGTATGCTGGGGAAGACCTCCTGAAGGGCCCTGAAGGGCCCTCTAGCTCTGGTCTACTTAGTCTGGCCCACCGCAGACTCAGCCCTGTGGGCAGGCGGAGGATGGGACCTTGGAATCTTGTCTTCACGGTGGGGATTACAACATGTTCATAGAGTACAAGGGGTCGGGTGTGCCAGGGGACCAGGCCAGCACCCTGCACCCAGCGCACTGTGCCCTACAAGGCACTAGGGCCACCCAATGCCCCAGGAAACGCAGAGATGACAGCGGGCCCGACACCCACCTGCTCCCCAGAGCCCTCTCCCACTGAGATCTGGGTGGAGGGGTCCTCCTCAGCCGCCTTCGCAGTGGCAGGAGGACCTCCATCCTCCACATGGGGCGTGGGAGGCTCCAGACGGCCCCGGCCTGTGGGAGCCGAGGTCTCATGGTGGCCGGGCTGCACGTCCCTGTGGGGGTGGGAGGTGGTGGGTCCCGGGGCCATGGTGGCTCTGGCTGTGGACACACTGTGAGTGGTCGGGTGCAGCGTGGTCTCACGGGGTGGGTGGGTGGCCTCCTTCTCCTGGGCGGTGAGGCCAGGCTCCACCTCTGCCAGGAGCACTGCCCCGCCCCCCTCAGGCTGCTCTCCGGTTGGCAGGATGGTGGTGGAGGTGGCGATGGCATCTGGGCTGGTGGGCTCTGGAGCCGAGGCTGTGGTCATCATGGGCCCCAGGTCCTTCCAGGTGGAGGGCGTCTGTGATGAGGTGATATCCGGCAAAGCACCTGTAGGGCCAGAAGCAGAGCTTGTGGGGTCAGGGAGGCCCCCAAACATCAAGAGCAGCCAAGCTCAGACCCTGGCTCTGACTCCCAGGCCAGCACAGCAAAGTTTTCTTCCCATGAGAAGCCGTGGGGCAGAGCTGTGTGTGCGTGCCAAGTTGCTTCGGTTGTGNGGTCAGGGAGGCCCCCAAACATCAAGAGCAGCCAAGCTCAGACCCTGGCTCTGACTCCCAGGCCAGCACAGCAAAGTTTTCTTCCCATGAGAAGCCGTGGGGCAGAGCTGTGTGTGCGTGCCAAGTTGCTTCGGTTGTGTCTGACTCTGTGCAATCCTATGGACTAGCTAGGGCTAGGAAAGCTGCCCTTTTCTGCTGCGTCTGGAAGCGGTTTTCCTGCCACTGCTGAAGCCTGCTCCCTGGGCGGAGGGGTGGGGGGACATCCTCAGGGCCCTGAACACGTTATCCCCAACACACATACCACTTGGCCCCTCCCTGCTCCACTTACTCTCCCTCCAGAAAGGCCCAGGTTCCCAAGAACAGAGGCCTGTGTCTTACCTCCCAATTCCAAGGCCCCCTTGCCTAGGCCACTTACCCCAAGGATGACTGTAGCCCCCCCTTCTNGGAGAGGAGGGGGGTGGAGGTGAGATGGGGAGCACAGACGCTGCAAATATCTAGTTCATGAAATTTCTAAGCAGACATAGTGGTTAAACACCTCCCACTACAAAGGTATAAAGGAAGGAGGGAAGGAAGGAAGCAAGGGAGGGAGAGGGGAAGGAAGGAAGGAAGAAACCAGGTTGGGGAAGGAGGGAACAAAAAAAAGACTTTAAAAATGAATGCTAAATTTAAAAAAAATGAATGCTAAAATAGATTATGGATGATTTTTAAAATGTTCACATGTCTGTATTTCCTAAATAGTTTTTTAACAGAAGATGTATATTATTTCTGCAATAAGGAAAGGAGGCTGTTTTGCTTGTGCTTCATGTACAGACACTGCATGCGTGGTAGGATGCATATAGTGCTCAACAGTTCCCAACAGCTCCTGTTCGGTTTTGACCTTAGGTCAACCCGGCCTGGTTTTAGGTGACCTCAGGTTGACCTATGCTGGTCTTTGAGCATTTTGGGTTATTTATCATTTTGAGGCTTGTGCAAGAAACATGAATTTGTTGTTGGGAGTTTTCTTTCCGATAACAGATTACTAAAGACATACCAAGAAAGAGAGCATGCCCCGGTGCACGTATGAGCAGGCTGGATTCTCTCCACCACTACACACAGGTAGGCCGCGGGCAGAGAGCCCAGGAGGGGGTGGGTTACCTCTGGCGGTCAGGGCCTCATCTTTCCACGCTCCTCCCTACTTTCAGCCCTTGTTTCCAGGAAAAGCTCTGCAGTCTCTTTCTTACTGAATTTAAAAGCACTGAGAGAGCAATCAGAGTCTTAGCAGAGATGCTCTAGTTGTAGATTTTTNTAGTGCCTACTTCACAATTTGGAATACTGTTTTTCATTTTCTACAAATACAAGGAATGGCACTAAGTAAAGGTTTTGTGTCTGTGTACTAATTTTTGTTTTTTGTTGTTCTTATTTTATGTTGTTTTCTTCTACATCAGGGAAGAAAGCTAATGAAACCTGGTAAAATCCCACAGCACCAGGTACAATGAATTGTACACCATGGGCAAGCAAGCAATCTATATTTCTTACAGTGATGATGATGATTTTTCTCTGGCAGGAAAGGATATTCTGGGTCACAGGATAAAACCAAAAGTTGAGACAGAGGTAGTAGAAAAAAAGAAGTCAGATTCAGATCAAAGGAGGGGGTTCTATTAGGAGACTAATGATGAAGCTGACAAAATACTGTAACAAGTGAGTGTTTTTACCATACTGCATAAAAATATTGGATTAAGCTACAAATTAAATCTCTTTCTCAGTAAGGGGTTTCTGCAGGACAGAAGCAATTAGGCTGCTGTCTAGTGAAGACAGGAAACTTGATTAACAGATCCAAAAAGACAGCGTAGGGAAGATGGGTTTAACACCAGGAGGTGAAACACCAACTGTTATGCAAATTGACTTTTCTCAAAATGTTGGATAATTTCAATCAAGGACTGAAATACACTTTTTTTTTTTAACATCACTGTTCTCTGGCCTTAAACGCCTCAATGCAGTTTCTTATTAAATAACTGCTACTGATGCATATGTCACAGTCCAGTTCCTGAAGTGGGTACTGAGACACTGCAGAACATTTCACCATAAAACTGATTTTTGCTTCTTTTCCAAATTTTCAAACATTCAAGGTGTCCTAGCTAAGGATGGCTGAGCAAGCAGCTTCTGGGACACTAGCTGTGAAGTGTTTGGGTCTAACCTTTTTGAGTCCTGTACTCTCTGTGAGGTACCTATTTGGTGCAGTCCAAGCCAAGTTGTTCTTGTTTAGAATAAGGACTCTAAGGAGTGGCTACCATTTGTTAATGACAAAATACTTGTGTGTATTTCTCCCACAAATAAGACATTGTGCTAAAGCCAGAGATAGGACACCAGAAATCCAGGAAACATTGTAACTATTTATTCTTCATTCTCAAATTTGTACTTACCATCCTGGAGATATTCAAATTCAAAGTCCTAAAAGAATACAGAATATTTAAAAATGTATCTGTAATTGAGTATCTCTCCTTGAACAAAAATAAATCAGACTACGCACCACATAAACCAGATCTTTGTATTTTTTCTTGGAAGATGTGGAGAAGAATTAAAATCAGGTAGATGATCTTCTACATGGAATTAATATAGTCATCTTCATACATATTATTACCAGCAAAGTTTTCAAGGTTTAAATTTTTTCTTGAGACTGGCCACACACATTTGCATCAAATCCTTTGGTCCAGGGAATATGATCAAATCAACTAAACAAGTTAACATGCAAACTTTTAACTCTTCACATCAAGGTTTGTCGAACTTTTTCTTTGAAGTACCAGATAGTAAACGTGTTCGCCTTTGCATTCCAGACAGCCTCTCACAAGTACTCAGCTTTGTTCTGTAGGGACACAAAAGCAGCCAGAGGACTCTACAGAAGCAAACGGGCTTGGCTGTGTTCCAATACAGTGTTATTTACAATAACAGGCAACAAACTTTGGCCTGCAAGCCACAGTTTGCTGACTCATGCTTTACATCATTTTATCCCCTTCATTTCTTTTCATTTATCCTCTATCACGATGTCACAGCCTCGTACTGAAAATGCACCAAAGCTGTGGTTGCAGACCAAACGTTGTAAACAAAGATTGCAGGGGAGGGGGAAAGTGAAAATTTGTTTAAAAAATATGTACTAAATTAGTAATAGAATATACACTGAAAAATATTAGAGTTAACAGTCCTTTCCCTACCCTGCTGCTCAAGAGATCTTTCTAAAATGCAAATTTGATCTTGGAACTCTCTAGCTTGAAATGTTTTACCTGCAGCAGACAGCCGGCTCTTTAGCTTGTCACAATCGGCTCATCCCATGGCTGACCCTGTCTTCCTCCCAACTTCATCTCTTGCTCTGTCTTCTTCTCACATTGTATGCTCCAGCTACACGGAGGGAATCATAATTTCCAAGTGCTATGTGCATTCTGGCCTTCCATCACATGCACTTGTTATTCGCTGTGCTTGAAACCTATTAACAACACTAACCTTGCTAACTCCTTGAGGACTGAACTCAACTGTCTCAGGTGACTTTTACTCCCAGGCTGTGCTATCGGGAAGTGACTATTTCCTTGTCTATTGACCCTGATAAATATTAAATTCTTGAAAGCTGAAACTGCAGTTTTTAAAAGCATGATGCCTAGCAATGGAGAACAATCCATAAGTAATTATTCAATCAATCAATCAGTCAATTAAAAGAGCTTTGTGGGTCCCTCCACTTCAGCCTATAAATACAATTGTTCCTAACAATGAGCAATCTATTTTCTTTAGCATACCATCTATAAATGATACACAAACAACTAATAGAGAAATGAAAAAAATTAGTTCAAGCAGTAATTTATATCCTATAAGCAAGGGGAAGTGTTAATAAAGTCAGTTTGCATGCTTGCTTCAGCAGCACATATGCTAAAATCGGAATGATACAGTGATTAGCATGGTCCCTGTGAAAGGATAACCTACATGGGAAAAGAATCTGAAAAAGAACATATATATATGTATGAAGTATGAAGTGTCAGTTGTTCAGTCGTGTCCAACTCTTTGTGGCTTCATGGACTGTAGCCTGCCAGGCTTCTCTATGCATGAAATTCCCCAGGCAAGACTACCGGTGTGGGTAGCCATTCCCTTGTCCAGGGGATCTTCCTGACCCAGGGATCAAACCTGGGTCTCCTGCATTGCAAGCAGATTCTTTACCATCTGAGCCACCAGAGAAGCCCCAGATACATGTATGCTGCTGCTGCTGCTGCTGCTAAGTCGCTTCAGTTATGTCCAACTTGGTGTGACCCCATAGATGGCAGCCCACCAGGCTCCTCTGTCCCTGGGATTCTCCAGGCAAGAACACTGGAGTGGGTTGCCATTTCCTTCTTCAATGCATGAAAGTGAAAATTGAAAGTGAAGTGGCTCAGTCTTAGCGACCCCATGGACTCCAGCCCACCAGGCTCCTCTGTCCATGGGATTTTCAAGGCAAGAGTACTGGAGTGGGTTGCCATTGCCTTCTCCAAGACATGTACAACTAAATCATTTACTAATACATTGTAAATCAACTATACCTCAATATAAAATAAAATCTTAAATTTATTTAAAAATTGCATTTTACCACATAAGTAGAAATCTTTTCTCAATTGCTAATCATACGAGAGCCAGGTTTTATAGGAAGAGCAATTAAACATTTATAGGATCTACAGGAGACATGAACAGATGCTATATAAAGACATCTAGAAGAACGACTATAGAAAAAATAAATTTGTGTTTCAGTGGGAAACTATGCATTAGACTTTAGCCTTTCATAATCTTTGCAGTATTTTACAACTTTTATAATTGATGTACATGCACATACTGCTTGGTTTGGAAGAGTTTCAGTTTACTTCCCTCCATTCTTTTTGTGCTGTGCTGTGCTAAACTTCTGCTGCTGCTAAGTCACTTCAGTCGTGTCCAATTCTTTATGACCCCTGTGGTTGGTAGCCCGCCAGGCTGCTCTGTCCATGGGATTCTCTAGGCAAGAATACCGGAGTGGGTTGCCATGCCCTCCTTTCATTCCTTTTTACTTCATAACAATTAACGCCTTTTGACTTTTCCTTTAAACCAGTTACACCAACTACCTGATTCCCTCGTTGCATGAGTAAAACAAAATCTTCAACACCTGCTCACTTCAAAATCCATGTGAGAGTCATGATTTTACCTTTTCCAAAAAAATTATCTTTTAACAGTTTTGGAGGTTCCACTGAGATGCTCAGTGGATTCAGGCATCGGAGCCAGAAAAACTTCATAAGGAGAGAAGTGCACTCCATGGGCAACTTACACCCAGGGTAGGCTTCTCTTGGCTTCCAAAGGTAAACCCAAAATGGCAATAAAACTTTGCTTCCTCTCTGTTTCTTTAACTTTAAGTTGCCTCTCTAGCAGTTTTATGTTTTGGGTTTGGATTTTGGGGGTCAATATGTTCTTTCCCGGTAGTTGTTAGAAATTTGAGTTTATGACCTGATCACTGATAATCTCTGTAAATGAAGTAATAGTTAATAGAGAACCCAGCTGGCCGAGAGACAGCAGAGAATCTGGCATGTGAGTCTTTTTTGTTTGCCTGTTTTGAGACCTAATCAATTAAAAATTTTGTGTTCATTAGTGAATTTTATATTTCTGTGTTTACTCTTGACCCATGACTAAAATTTTAGAATAGATGCTATAAGCTTTCTCCCTTTCTCTTTGTATATCTGTATGTCGCTATAATTTAGAAAGGCTTTTACCTCTTATGTGAGGAGCCTGATGGGCTATGGTCCATAGGGTTGCAAAGAGTCAGACACCACTGAAGAGATTTAGCATGCAGAATTCTCAGAAAATAGGGAAATTGAAGTTCTCTTACTTTCAGTGTGGCAGATTTTAAAAGTATTCAGCTCAGAAATGTTTTAAGAGTTCACTTTCAAATAATTTAGTTAATGAGACAAGTTTAATATTACTGGTTTTATTTTTTGAAAGTTGTGTCATCTATGATTTGTCACAATTAAGTAAAATACATAAGCTAGATGTTTACTTTACTTGAATATGTACTACCTAATCTTAAATAGATTCACTGATTAAATAAACTTACATTACTTCTACTTAATGTTTAAGATCATGAAAAACATAAATTTGTGTTTACCCAGATTAAATTATTATTCCAATAAATTTATGTCAGTGATAATTATGTTTTGTCATGTGTCAGCTTAAAGATAATTTCTAAGAACTGTAGGTAACTTAAAACCTTGGACTGACAGTAACTTGAGTTAATTAATGGACATTCATTAGATAATTACTATAGCAGTATCTTAAGACAGTAAGATAAAATACTGAAATACTAATTATTAATCATAATTTCAAGTTAATATCCATTTCCTTCTTATTTTTATGAAACTGTCTCTTGAGTCGGTAATGAATGTGCTCATTTCTGCCACTTGAGAAGCAAATATAAATGATGTGTGTGGTTCTAGAAAGCTGCGTTAGATATGTTCACGGCCTCTGCAAATGTACTACAGAATGCTGGTGTGTGACAGACAATTATTCACTTCCCATTTTTTTTCTGTGAAATGTAAGTTAGCTGCTTTGGGTAAAAGTAATAACTGCTATATGGTTTACGCTATACTTAGAAGTCATAGCTTCAAAGAAATGCAGCTATGTATATACAATCATTTGGAGAGAAAAAGAGTAATTCTTTCCCAAAGGAGCTGGGCCTATGTGGTCACCAACCCTCTCTGGGGTTCTCAAGAACCCCAGATAATTAAAACTGTCTTTGAGATTTTCCAGAGGGCTCTTTGAAAGTCACAAAGATTTGTTCCTTCACCTTATAAAAAGAGACATGCCAGAAAAAAATTAGGTTTATTTGTTATGTTATTGTTGATGAGATATGTAAAAAGAGCTCTCAAACCAGAAAAGATGGTTAGCCTAATCTAGGTTAAATTTGTATAAGTTAACACAAACACTTGTTAATACAAACACTTCAGAAATTGAAATATAAATGTGGCGTTTCTGGAGATTTGCTTATTCCCTCACTGTCAATGATATATTTCCATTTATCACAGTACTGGTGTGACTCTGCTTACTATCAGACAACAACAATTTAGAGTTATCATATAACTTATATAAGTTACATATATCATTATATAACTCTACAACAATGTAGGGTTATAATTTAATTAGTATTTTTTATATACCAGTTTTATTGAGATATAATTCACATTCCGGACAATTCAACCATTTAAAGTGTATAATTCAGTGGTTCTTAGTATATTATACACTCATCACCACAGTCCATTTTAGAATAATTTTATCACCTTTAAACACTGTGTTGTAGTTCAGTCACTAAGTCACGTCCAGCTCTTTGCGACCCCACGGACTATAGCACACCAGGCTTCCCTGTCCTTCACTATCTCCTGGAGTGTGCTCATACTCATGTCCATTGAATTGGTGCTATTATCTAACCATCTGATCCTCTGCCACCCCCTGCTTTTGCCCTCAATCTTTCCCATCATCAGGGTCTTTTCCAATGAGTCAGTTCTTCGCATCAGGTAATCAAAGTATTGGAGCTTCAGCTTCAGCATTAGTCCTTCCAATGAATATCCAGGGTTGATTTCCTTTAGGATTGACTGGTTTCATCCCCATGCTGTCCAATTAGGTCTCAAGAGTTTTCTCCAGCACCACAATTTGAAAGAGAGAAAAGAACAATCAAAATGCGTAGGTTTTGAATGTGTCTTATTTGAACAGTGTATAGATAGTAAGCAAAGCCTCAAGGAGGTTGACATTTACCAAAGTGATAAAACGAGAAAATGAGGGTAACATAAGGATAAAGGATAAACAATAATTAGGGCTTCACTGGTAGCCCAGTGGTACAGAATCCAAGTGCAAAGCAGGAGACCCTGGCTCTATTCCTGGCTTGGGAAGATCCCCTGGAGAAGGGATAGGTTACCCACTCCTGTTTTCTTGGGCTTCCCTGGTGGCTCAGACGGTAAAGAATCTGCCTACAATGCAGGATACCTGGGTTAGATCCCTGGGTTGGGAAGATCCCTGGAGAAGGGCACAACCCACTCCAGTATTCTTGTCTGGAGAATCCCCATGAACAGAGGAACCATGGGGTCACTAAGAGTCAGACACAAGTGACTAAGCGCAGCACAGCACAAACAGTAAGTAAAAAGCAGGTTTTTGTTTTTGTTTTTTCCGCCAGGTTGAGACCTCTGGTAAAGATGTTACAATGACCAAAAACACATGAATGAATGTTCAATCCCATAATAGTCTCAAACCTCTAAATAAAAAAACTAAGAACTACCTTTTCTTATCTAAGAGAATGGCCAAAATTTAAAAAGTGATGCTGTCCAGAGCAAACAAGGGGTAGCAGGAATAGGTTTGTTGTTGTTGTTTAGTCTCTCAGTCATAGCTGACTCTTTTGTGACCCCATGGACTGTAGCCTACCAGGCTCCTCTATCCATGGAATTTTCCAGGCAAGAATACTAGAGTGGGTTGCCATTCTCTTCTCCAGGGGAATCTTCCCAGCCTAGGGATTGAACCCGGGTCTCCTGCATTGGCAGGTAGATTCTTTACCACTGAGCCACCTGGGAAGCCTAGCAGGAATAGGTACACTTTTGCTTTGTAAGTTATAAACTCTTTCTGTGGCTGTTTAGTAATATTTGTTAAAAACTTCCATGGATAGGGGAGCCAGGCAGGCTACAGTCCATGGGGTTGCAAAGAGCTAGACATGACTTAGAGACTGAACTTGCACACACGTACCTTTTAACCCAGCAACTCTACTTTTAGATATTTAATCAGTTAAAGACTGGCAAAAGTATATGATGATATATATTCAAAGATATTTATTTTTAGTAATGTTACAATAGAAAATTTCGGGAACACTCTCCATTTCCATCAATAAGGGGTTACTTCAGAACAGAGTACATATAATAATGTAGTTTGTAAAAATTATATATACATAAAGTGGTTATCTTAGAGAGCTGCAACTATGGAAGTCCACCACTACACATTTTCTGTTTATATGTTTGTATTACTTTTGTAACATCCAAAAATAATGTAGTGAAAATTTAACTGTAGGAGAAACCAAGCTTTTAAACTTGAGGCAGTATCTTTTCCGCTATTATGTAATGGACCATATCATACAAATTAGCTCATCTTTTCAATGCTTCATTGGAAGCTTATCAGCAGGAATGGGGAGGGTGGTACAACAGCTTTCTGAAATTGACCTACACGGAAGGAAGAGCGGTCATTACTCTCAGAGGATTTTTCTGTGCATGTGCACAATATTCAGACTAGGATTTAATAAAGATCCATACACACTGCCCAAACCAGTCATACTGTTTACCTTTAACTAACCAACTCCTTGTCTTTGGGCAAATAACCATGAGAAGTTTACCTAAATGATTTTGAACAACTTATAGACTATGGAATGTATGCATGTGTATGTGGATGTATATATGTATCTGTGCTGTGCTCAGTCACTCAGTCGTGTCCAACTCTTTGCAACCCCATGAACTGTAACCCACCAGGCTCCTCTGTCCACAATATTCTCCTGTAGTACCCAGTGAAGAACTAAGTTGCTGGAAGATGAAGTAATGCCAAAAAATCTGAATATGCATCATGTAAATAATTACATCCAAGTGAATATAATACAGATAGAATCAATATATCTTAAAAAGTTATTTGTGGAATTAATTGATTGATTTTAAACTGTATCTACTCTCAGTTTCAAAACAAGCTAATTTGAAGCTGACCCTTCAGTAGATCGGAGAAGGCAATGGCACCCCACTCCAGTACTCTTGCCTGGGAAATCCCATGGATGGAGAAGCCTGGTAGGCTGCAGTCCATGGGGTCACTGAGGGTCGGACATGACTAAGCGACTTCACTATGAATTTTCACTTTCGTGCATTGGAGAAGGAAATGGCAACCCACTCCAGTGTTCTTGCCTGGAGAATCTCAGGGATGGGGGAGCCTGGTGGGCTGCCGTCTAGGGGGTCACACAGAGTCGGATATGACTGAAGTGACTTAGCAGTAGCAGCTTCAGTAGATGCATAACATATCACTTTAAGAATTTAGATTGTAAGTTACACTAAAGTGCTATAGGAAATAGATTTGGTCAGGCAACCAAAGTAATGTCATGGTTCAATAACCATAAATACCATGGCAAATAATAGTAATTAACATTTACCACAGCCTTAGTGCATTGAAATTACTTCTGTCAGTTATACATCTGAGCAACCCAGTGATGTAGGTTATGATTATCCAGGTTTAACAGGAGGTAGCTAGGGGCACAGGATAAGAAAATGATTGATTCCAGATAACCAGTATGCAGATCAATCTTCTGGAGGACAGCTCCATATGTATTGATTTTGCAAAGCCATATTTTGGAGCCTTGTACTTATTGAAAACAATTTTAGCGAAATAAATCAAACAGAGACATATATAAGTCCTTCAACAAGGCTGTATACGTAAAAGAAATCACATAATAGACTTAACCAGGTTCCATTCCAAATTTACTTTTTTGTTCAATAAGTATAGTTTCCAACTGCTTTCTGTTTACACTTAAGCTACAACAAGAGACAATAGGGGTATTGTGAAATAAAAAGCATACGACCAGACTGTTTAAGCTTCTTGGCAATGGTGGTGTTTAACTTTGTCATCTGTGGTTAATTCTCACATTGCTCAGGACTGGGCTCTGAACATAGTAACCAGTGGATACTACTGACAGATCAAGATTACAGTAGGTCACAAAGGGATATTGGAGACTATTTCCCAGGAGATACTCAACAAATATTTATCTGTTGGTGTGGAGGTCACGAGGCTACACCAGTAATAGGTGGCACTTTTAGGACACTAATTCTTGAGGAAAAAAAATGTTTCTTTTTTTCCCCTTCATGGTTGGTTTTCTAAATAGTTAAATATAGCCTCTTCTGCTATGGTACTTGTCCACCACCCTCCCCCTTAGAGAAACGGATTTCTGAATAATTTCTCTTGTACATGCATTTTAAAGGTGTGTAATTAACTGGTAACAGGTTGTTAGGTAGCTGATGAGGTGTGAACCAGTCACTAATTTGTTTTCTTTATTTACAACTTTCCTTGCACTTGAAGATGACAGCGCAGTGTTTTTCATTCCCTGCTTACTTCCCCAGATTAAAAAGTGATTTGTGAAGCCATTTTTAATTCCTCAAATTCCATTAAAAAGGAATATCCAGGGGAGTCTTAATCAAGACATAATAGGCACTAAAATGTGATCACACAACCGTACTTCTAATGTGGCCCTATCAGCTACAATGTTAAGGGATTGCCTCCAGTTAACTGAATTCAGCCCTAACATCGACCTACAACTTCTGGAATAACCCTTATGCACTTGGCACTGGCTTTGTTGTAAATGTTTGCAGCTAACACACTTTATTGTTTTAGAATTTATCACGTGATCCACAGGGACAATTTGTTACAAAAGTATTATTATTGTATTATCACTAAAATAGTTTGCTTTTCCCTTCAAATTGCCTTGCCTTCTATTCAATATTAGATTTTTAAAAATCAGTTTAGGAAGAAATTAAAATAGAAACATAATGGAATGAGAATTGCTAAAAATACAAGGCTGGAATATTGAAAATGCAGCTAAAACAGAAATAGCTAAGTGTAGAGTCAGTAGGTAACCAAAAGGGGTAATTTGGGACCAGGGAGAATATTGAGTTATTAGATAAGTTTGAAAATAAATAAGAATAAAAACTCTGTCCTGGCCTTTAAAAATATATAACCAGAAATGAAGTTATAGAATATGTGAAAACGTATATCCAAAATACCCATAAGCCTTGGATAGACAGTTAATCAACACGCAACAAAGCATAGATGTTAGTTAAGTGGTAACATTCTCTTTTTTGCTTGTCAAAGCTACATCAATATTTCCATCTAGAACACTGTAACCTTCAGGATCTATTTCTAGATGCTGATATGTCTTGGGGCGATCAACTCCAGAAGCTGCTATGGTGATCATTTTTGTATGATATCAACAGCCAACGTTTTTTGAGTTCTCGATTTATTGCGGGCATTTGTGGTTTTTTATCTTTTTCTTTTTAATATTGTAAAACATTTTATTTGACCAAATATATTCAAAATATCATTGGTTTAACATATGCTAATACAAAAAGGTATTTTACATTTTTTTCCAACTAAATCTTTGAAATCCAATATGAGTTAACACTCATATTGTTAACTGGCCTCATTTCAAGTGGACAGCAGCACAGTGTTAAAGAGTGTCTTAGTGGCTCCAAGCAGGAGATGGTCCCCTGCCCAACTATCTAAAACAACCCGGCTGCTCTTCTACCACATTACTTATTAATGTTTTGTCTTCTTTGCAGCCCTCACTAATTGATGCTTTTGAACTGTGGTGTTAGAGAAGACTCTTGAGAGTCCCTTGGACTGCAAGGAGATCCAACCAGTCCATTCTAAAGGAGATCAGTCCTGGGTGTTCTTTGGAAGGAATGATGCTAAACCTGAAACTCTAGTACTTTGGCCACCTCATGCGAAGAGTTGACTCATTGGAAAAGACTTTGATGCTGGGAGGGATTGGGGGCAGGAGGAGAAGGGGATGACAGAGGATGAGATGGCTGGATGGCATCACCAACTTGATGGACATGAGTTTGAGTGAACTCCGGGAGTTGGTGATGGACAGGGAAGCCTGGCGTGCTACAATTCATGGAGTTGCAAAGAGTCAGACACGACTGAGTGACTGAACTGAACTGAACTGAATACCTCAAATTATCTTATTTGCTTGTGTATTCTTTGTCCCTTAAGGCAAGGAATGGTGCCTGGAACAGCATAGGCTCTCATNTTGCAAAGAGTCAGACACGACTGAGTGACTGAACTGAACTGAACTGAATACCTCAAATTATCTTATTTGCTTGTGTATTCTTTGTCCCTTAAGGCAAGGAATGGTGCCTGGAACAGCATAGGCTCTCATAAGCACTCAGTGTACACTGTCCCATGTCCTCCAGAAGGGGACAACAGAATGAGATGGTTGGATGCATCACCGACTCAGTGTACACGAGTTGAGCAAGCTCTTGGAGCTGGTGATGGACAGGGAAGCCTGGAGTGCTGCAGTCCATGAGGTTGCAAGGACTCAAACACAACTGAGAGACTGAACTGAACTGTACACTGTCCCTGATTGAATCCATATTCAGTCAGGCCCCTGGGTCCCCTCACCCTCCCTGGAGCTGCTCCTTGGCACACCTGGCCCACCATCCCACCCTTCTTTCTCCAAGTCCATTTCCAGAGTATGGATCATGGAGCCCTGCGTAGTGGAGCTCTGCCAGAAGACCCACCATGACTTCCCGTAGGCTCTGCACTAAGTTCTTTATGGTATTAATTCACTGAATCTCCCCAGTGACCCCATGGATAGTACCTTAGGATGTTTATTTTACAGATGCAGGAACTGGGGCACAGTTTTACAGTTAAAAGTAACTTGCCTAAGGTTACAGAGTGTTGGGGAAATAGAATTAAAATGAAATCTGCCAACCAAGAAAATCTTTCCATAGAGGTTAGAAGAGAAAGAAAACAGTTTTATTATTGAATAAGCATCAAACCAGAATGTGATGCACAAAGACAGAGGAAGTCTTATCTTTTTTTCCCCTTTTTTGTAGTCAAACAGAAACAACCGTGACATACATTTTCTCAAGATAAATAATAGCTAGTCCTCAAGTAAGAGGCCTAGATAGATTCTTTTGTGACACATAATTCATCTTAGATGTACCTAGGGATACTTAGATGTACATTGGGATGACCATCCATATTAACTAATTGATTTTTTTCAAAGGAAACACAAACCTCTTGTATTTTTATGACAGGAGAGTTTTGCAACTTGGAGCAAGGTGCCTAAATAAGGCATGCTTTCACCTTTCACAGAAATAAGGAGATAGTGGTGTTATCTCTCTCTTTTTTAAAAATTTCATATTATTTTTCATTTTTGCCAAAACTTCATATATGATGTTATCTTATATATTTCTTTTCTTAAATTTTTATTGGAGTATAGTTGTCTTACAATATTATATTAGTTTCTGCTGTGCAGCAAAGTGAATCAGCTATACATATACATATATCCCCTCTCTTTTGGATTTCCTTTCCATTTAGGTCACCACAGAGCACTGGGTAGAGCTCCCTGTGCTATCCAGGAGGTACTCATTAGTTATCTATTTTATACATAGTGTAAATATATGTGTGAGCCCCAATTTCCTAATCCATCCCACCCCTTCCCCTCCCCTGTGTGCCATCCTTTAATATTTACATTTCACATGGATGACTCCTGGTCCTTCAGAAAGGATGACTAGGTTGCAAAGCTGACAAAAAGCATATCTAGTTTTCAGAAAGATTTTTATATATTTCAAATAGGGGAAAAAGTACTTGTGATTAAAACTTTTCTAAAGCAAATGACTTAAAAAGAAGAGATGAGAGAAATTTATTATTTTTAAGTTTTTTATATTTATTATTATATTTATATTTCATATTTATTATTATTATATTAATTTTTATTAAGTTTTTTATATTTATTAAAATTTTATTATTTTTAATTTTTATTTGTCCTTATAATAGCTAGTATGTAGTAGAATTGGAGGTCAAGCCCAGTTAATGTGGCATTAAAGCCCTTTTTAAAATCATGTATTATACTGCCTCTATAAACTTCCTACTTGAGGGGAAATGCACTGAGAGAACTCACATCCCTTCAATGGCTTTTTATTGAGCATCTACTATGTATTAGGCATTTTGCTAGGAATTAAGAATGTAACTGTGGATAAAACACGTGAGAGTTTGGTCCTCATGAAACTTAGGTGGAGAGACCTGTATTAAACAAATAGTTTTCCAAATCAAACAAAATTATGGAATTTGAAAAGAATGAAAATTACGGGGTGTTTTGAAAGCATATGACAGAGAGAATTTGAGCTAGCCTAGGTGGTCTGGAAGGCTGTTTAAGTTCAAAATGCAAAGTTTGATGAAGAGGAAAGGAAGACAATAAGGAGTTGATTTGAAGTTTGGAGTATTAAATAGTTTGGGAAGAATAAGATGAACAAGTAAGTATGCCCTAATCATTGAACACTTATTCTGCCTGAGTGAAATAACTCTTGATATAAAATATCATGTCCTTGTCTTTGATTGATTACACTGTTTTACAGCTTATAGAGAAAGCAGTTAAATTGTAGAAAATGAAAAAGGATAACAACACAAATGTTTCTTGTCCATGATATTGCAAGTGATTTTTTTTTCATTAAAATCCAAATAAATTTTGTCTGGTAGAGTTACAGTTGATTTCCACCCAAAATATTACATTTTATTGCCCTATAACATTTATGTTTCCCAGGTGGCTCGGTAGTAAAGAATCCGCCTGCCAATGCAAGAGAGGCAGGAACTGCAGATTCAGTCCCTGGGTTGGGAAGATCCCCTGGAGAAAGGAATGGCAACCCACTCCAGTATTCCTGCCTAGGAATTCCCATGTACAGAGGAGGCTGGTGGGCTATAGAGTTCACGGGGTTGCAAAAGAGTTACACACAACAGAGTGACTGAGCACACCCACACACAGAATATTAACCAATTTGTATTTATCGACAAGTTCATTTCAGAATTTCTGGTAGCCTCTATGTGTCTGTACTTCTAAAAAATGTTTGAGCTGGTTTTAACGTCTTACTAGTTCCTTCACCAATGAATGAGTTAAAATATTTAACATGTATTCATTGTGTATTTAGATAAGACTTATAATTTTACCTTTTTGAACATTATAATTTAACAAGTGTTGGTTTAAAATTTGATATCATATATTCAGGCAAGGGCTGTTTCTGGTTTGACAATGAAAAAAGTAACCTACGGAAACCACCTAACTCAGGTGGAATCTGAACCCAGCCAAAACTCAGACTGGGGCTTGAACCACTGTTTTTTAGTTAAAAATCACACACTTGGTCTCAGGACTTAATGAAACTCAGGTTATGTCTCACTACAGAAGGAATTCAGATAGAGGCAAAATGATAGGAATGGGATTTATTTAGAGAGATACATATTCCATAGACAGAATGTCATCTGTCTCAAAAGACAAGAGTGGCCTTGGGAGAAGCACACTCACAGACAGAGTGGGCCTTCTCAGAAGGCGAGAGCCCCCAGTATACAGGGTGGTTAGTTTTTTATGGGCTGGATAATTTCATAGGCTAATAAGTGGGACTTCCCTGGTAGCTCAACTGGTAAAGAATTCACCTGCAAAGCAGGAGACCCCAGTTCAATTCCTGGGTCAGGAAGATCCCCTGGAGAAGGGATAGACGATCCACTCCAGGATTCTTAGGCTTCCCTGATAGTTCTAATGGTAAAGAATCCTCCTGCAATGTGGGAGAAGTGGATTCGATCCTTGGGTTTGGAAGATGCCCTGGAGGAGGGCATGGCAACCCACTCCCAGTCTTCTTACCTGGAGAATCCCCATGAACAGAGAAGGTTTAAGTCCAAAGGGTCACAAGGCCTGGCTCAAGGCCTATTGGAAGGCGCATCTTGCACCATCTGGGGCCTAAATGGTTCTAATCAGTTATGTCATATCCTCAACAGCTATGTTCTTCCTGAAAAGGTTGTGCTCTGCCTCCTTTTCTCCTGTTTCACTCACTGTGAACATATTTTCAATATACACCTCTGTGTAGATGTCNGCCACTTCCTCCCAGCTAAAAAGTGCAGTTTCCTCTGACAGATTCTTAGCACTACTTTAGCTGCGTGACCTTAACTGCATAATTTAACCCTGGAGATCCAGTGGTTAAGACTTCGCTTTCCAATGCAGCAGATGCAAGTTCCATCCCCAGTCTAGGGAGCTAGGATCCCACATGTCTGTTGGCCAAAAAAAAACCAACCCCAAAATTTAAAAGAAAAAAAAAAGTAGAACAATATTGTAACAATCAATAGACTTAAAAAATTGAAATGAATTCTAGCAATACATGAAGGGAGAGGTTTATTCAGACCTTTTCCTTTGCTTTTACGCACATAAGTAGTACTTATACTAACATCTGCAACTCACCATTTTGACTTAATACGTCTTAGAAACGTGAGTATCTACAACCAGACTCAGTCTTGTGTGGGGATTCCTTAGTTTGGCTCCACGTTGATTTTTAACCATCTCCCTTCTGATGGGTGTTTTTGTTAAAAGTTTGCTATCAGAAAAATGCCACCAAATATTCTCACCTGGGCTTCTTCATGGAGGGAATAAACGTTGCCTGGGATGGAAGTGGAGGGGCGGCCCAAGAGATTCTGAGAGCCCTGCTGAACTGTGCCCCTCCAGGCTGGGCTTCCCCATTCCTGCCCAGGGCTCTCAAATGGCCCTGAGCACCTATTCTGAGCCAGCTCCTGGCACAGCTGTTGGCTGGTAGGAGAGGGAGCCAGGGATGCAGTCTTAGGGTCCCATGATGGGGTGAGCCATGGGGGCCCAGGACTGGGGACAGAGGGGAGCAAGGAGGGCTTCCAGGAGCACAGTTTTGCTGGGCAGAGCAGCAAGTGGAAGAGGGCCAAAGCCGGCCATTCCCTGGTGAGTACCGCTGTCCCCTTAGTGCTCAGGGCCATGGGGGATGAGAGTGGCAGGAGGTGAGGCCAAGCTAGGAGAGTGACTGTCATCCGAGGATGGTCACAGAGTGAGGTAAGCAGAGATGCTTGACCTCTCTCTCACCCACAAGCACATAGTCAAGGCTGATCCAGGAGGGTGGGAAGGGGAAGAGGCACCAACTCCCATCAGCTAAGAGCCCACCATGAAGCAGGCCCTGTGTGAAGGGCCTTCTTTCTTTGCCTTTCTTCCTTCTTTCCTGCCCTCCTTCCTTCCTTTTATCTAATTAATAGATTTTTTTAAGAGCAGGTTTAAGTTTACAAGAAAATTGAGGAGAAAGTACAGAGAGTTCCCATATCCTAGTCATCCACCCCCAGCTTCCCCATCATTAATACCTTGCATTAGGGGGTGTGCATCTGTTACAACTAGTGAACCAATATTAATACAAGATTGTTACCAAAGTCTGCAGTTTGCATTAGGATTCACTCTTGGCCTTGTACATTCTGCGAGTTCTGATGAATGTATATGGTCATGTACACGCCATTATAATATCCCAGAAGGTAGTTCCACTGCCATAAAAATCCCTTCTGCTCTGCCTGTTCATCCCTCCCCACCACCCAACCTCTGGTAACCCCGATCTTATTACTGTCTCCATAGGTTGGCCTTTTCCAGAACGTCGTACAGTTGGAATCACATAGCACATGGCCTTTTCAGACTGACTTCACTGAGTAACATACATTTCAGGTTCTTCTTTGTCTTTTCATAACTGGATGGCTCATTTCTCTTTATCTCTGAATAATATTCCATCGTCTGGATGCATTGCGTATCCACTCACCTCCTGAACGACATCTTGGCGGCTTCCAAAATCTGGCAATTATGAATAAAGCTGCTGTCAATATCTGTGTGCTGTTTTTTGCATGGACATAAATTTTCAACTCATTAGAGTAAATATCTAGGGGCACAATTACTGGATCATATAGTAAGACTCAATTTCATAATACATGAATAAAGTCACATCATAAAAAATCAAGCAATACTACATAGAATGGGGAAGGAAATGGCAACCCGCTCCAGGAAAATCACATAGATGGAGGAGCCTGGTGGGCTACACCCCATGGGGTCACAAAGAGTCGGAAACAACTGAGCGAGTAACACGCACACACTACATAGAACACAAATGTTGCAGCCTAATCCTGGGCATACCTTATTTTACAAATGAGGAAAGTGTGTCGCTAGGATGTAAGTGACTTGTTCTGGAGTTCACACAGGAAGCTGTGGAACACACACAAGTCCTATGGGCCCTTGGAAGAGAGTCAAGAATACTGGCCTGACTGTAGGTGTGAGGGTGACCAGTGATGGTGGTGGTGGGGTTTATCCCCTTCCCCTCCCAGCCCCCCTCCCCTCAGTGCTCCTTTTAGAACCCAGTCATCACAAAGTGAGAAAACCCAGGCTATGGGGAGAGGCTTCTGCATGTGGGTGTTCTGGAGGTGTCAGCTGTCTGACAGCTGGCATCAAATGCCAGGCATGTGAGCAAACTCTCCATCTTGGGATTCCAGCTCCCAGCCTTCAGGCCACCCCAACTGATACCGAGTGTAGACACGCTGACTTCTGATCCTGGCCCATACTACTAATGTATGAGTTTGAAAAAAAGGAAGGGGAAGAGCAAGACGAAGCTTCTGCCACTGGATTTGGGGGTGGTTTATTTCACACCAAAAGATAGGTAAGACACATTAGAAGATGACCAAATGTTCCAGGCTCATCCTGGATACCCCCTACCCTAGATCTGCAATTAGCCATTAAGAAATGGAACTTGAAGATCATAGTCTGAACTCTTTGGATGAATTGAATTTACAGATTAAATTGGGGAGAAATAACAGTTTGTAGCATTGACTCTTCCGATCTGGGAATATGCCATCACTACTTAATCCATTTTTCTTTACCATCTTTCAGTGAAAATTATTCTCTTCACATCATGAATTTATTTGTTTTTTTTCCACAGTTATTTGAAAGCTTTTTTTTACTATGATGATTTTTTTTTAATTAGTTTTTTGGTGTCTAGACAGTTGTAACTACAGTTGATTAGTTTTTGTATATGAATCTTCTGTTTATCCAATTTCTTGAACTCTTAATAGTTCTAAAACTTTTCTCAGTGTATCCTCTTGGATTTTTTAGGTAAATCATTCTACCATTTTTTCCTTTTTAATACTTAAATCTCTTATGCTTTTCTTAATGCACTGTCTAGGGACCCCAGCTTTATGTTGAATAGCAGTGACGATTGTGGACATTCTTATTCGCTTTTGTCTTTAATGGGATTACTTCTAATGTTTCAACATTAAACTTGCTATTTGCTTTAAATGTTTGATAGATATTACTTTTTAGCTGAAGGAAACTTCTCAACATTGTTAGCTTGTAATGAGTTTTTATCAGAAATGAATATCCAGCTGTACATCTGAAATTAATACTACATTATAAATCAATTATATTTCAATACAAATTTTTTAAAAAGAAACGAGTATTGAAATTTATCTATTGCCTTTCTTATTATTTGATATATTTTCCCTGCTTATGTGTTAATGCACTAAAATTACATTAATAAAATTTCTGCTGTTCAACTCTCCTGAATTTCTGCAATAAAATTCTGCTGGGTCATGAAGTACGATACCACTGGGTTTGGTAAAGTCACATATTACTTACGAGTTTGTATCTATACATGTAAATGAAATAGCCCATGGTTATTGTTTGTGTATGTACTATCAGTTGTTTCATTTTCAAGTTTATTACAGTTTTGTAGAATAACTTGGGAACTTTTCATTGTTTTCCATGCTCTGTAAAATTTTATATAAACTTGGAATTATATGCTCTTTGAAGGTTTACAGTAGACTTGCCCCCCAAAACAGTCTGGGCTTGTGCCTTTATTTTAAGGGTATCTTTGATAACTTCTTCTTTTTACTTCCCTTCCTTCTTAAACAAAATATTCTTTTATCAGATAGATTATCGGGAAAATACAACTGTGTATTTGCATGTACTTAATAGTATGTCCTTAAAATATACAGGGCAAAAACAGTAAAAAATTAATTATGATGGGATATTTTCAATACTCTCCTCTCAATGGACTTCCCAGATGGTGCTAGTGGTAAAAACTCACCTGCCAATGTAGGAAACTTAAGAAGAGACCAGATTTGATCTGTGGGTCAGGAAGATCCCTGGGAGTAGGAAAGGGCAACCTGTTCCAGTATTCATGACTAGGAAATCCCATGGGCAGACAAGCCTGGTGGTCTACAGTCCATTGGTTGCGAAGAGTCGAACAAGAATGAAGTGACTTAGCACACACACATTACTCTCAATAGATAAAAGATATAAATTTATTTGAAGAACAAATTGTAAAACTTGTTTATTTTTATAAACATTTTCACTTTAACTGCAGAATCCCTTTCTCTCCCCTCCACACAGAATATTTATAAAAATTAAAAATATAGACCCCTTCATGAATTTGTATGTATCCTTGCTAAGTTCAGTTGCTCAATCATGTCTGACTCTTTGCGACCCCATGCCTGCAGCATGCCAGGCTTCCCTGTCCATCACCAACTCCCTGAGCTTGCTTAAACTCATGTCCATCAAGTCGGTGGTGCCATACGACCATCTCATCCTCCGTTGTTCCCTTCTCCTTCTTCCTTCAGTCTTTCCCAGTATCAGAGGCTTTTCCAATGAGTCAGTTCTTCGCATGAGGTGGCCAAAGTATTGGAGTTTCAGCTTCAGTATCAGTCTTTCCAATGAATATTCAGGACTGATTGAGTTGACTCATTGGAAAAAACTCTGATGCTGGGAGGGATTGAGGGCAGGAGGAGAAAGGGACGACTGAGGATGAGATGGCTGGATGGCATCACGGACTCGATGGACGTGAGTCTGAGTGAACTCCGGGAGATGGTGATGAACAGGGAGGCCTGGTGTGCTGCGATTCATGGGGTCGCAAAGAGTCAGACACGACTGAGCGACTGAACTGAACTGAACTGATTTCCTTTTGGATTGTCTGGTTTGATCTGCTTGCAGTCCAAGGGACTCTCAAGAGTCTTCTCTAAGACCACAGTTCAAAAGCATCAATTCTTTGGCGCNGGGTCGCAAAGAGTCAGACACGACTGAGCGACTGAACTGAACTGAACTGATTTCCTTTTGGATTGTCTGGTTTGATCTGCTTGCAGTCCAAGGGACTCTCAAGAGTCTTCTCTAAGACCACAGTTCAAAAGCATCAATTCTTTGGCGCTCAGCTTCCTTTATGGTAAAACTCTCACATCCATAAATGACTACGGGAAAAATCCCTTGTTTAAGGGCCCATGCTAATTTCTCGGTACTGCTCCAATTTTAGTATATGTGTTGCTGAAGTGAGCATTTAAACATTTTTAAGTGTACAGTTCGTAGTATTATATACACTCATGTTGTCGTGTAACAGATGTCTAGAACGTTTTTATCTCGAAAAACTAAAACTCTACATTCATTAAACAACTAATTTCCCCTTCCTACCCTACTTCCTGTCCCTTACCCCCATTCTTGGCAACCACTATTCTGCTTTTAGGATCTATTTTAAATTCCTCATTTAAACAGAATCACAGTTTGTCTTTTTGTAACTCGCTTATTTCACTTAACATAATGTCCTCAAGGTTTATTCATGTTATAGCATGCTCAAAGTTTCCTTCTTTAAAGGCTGAATAATACTGTATTGTATGTATATCCCATGGATGGAGGAGCCTGGTAGGCTGCAGTCCATGGGGTCGCTAGAGGTCGGACATAACTGAGCGACTTCACTTTCACTTTTCACTTTCATGCATTGGAGAGGGAAATGACAACCCACTACAGTGTTCTTGCCTGGAGAACCCCAGGGACGAGTGGGCTGCCGTCTACAGGGTCGCACAGAGTTGGACACGACTGAAGTGACTTAGCAGCAGCAGTGTGTATATAACACAGTTTTTAATCCATTCATCCATCAATGGACACTGGATTTCTATCTTTTGGCTATTGTGAATAATACTGCTATAAACATGCATATGCAAATATCTCTTTGAGATCCTACTTTCTTTCGGATGTTTGTTTCTTTGTTCAATTGCTCAGTCATGTCTGGCTCTTTCCGACCCCATGGACTGCAGCATTCCAGCCTTCCTTGTCCTTCACCATCTCCCAGAGTTTGCCCAAAGTCATGTTCATTGTGTTGGTGACGTCATCCAGCCATCTCACACTCTGTCTTCCCCTTCTCCTTCTGCCTTCAATCTTTCGCGGCATCAGGGTCTTTTTCAATGAGTTGTCTGTTTGCACCATGTGGCCAAAGTATTAGAGCTTCAGCTTCAGCATCAGTCCTTCCAATAAATACCCAGGGTTGACTTCCTTTAGGATTGACTTGTACTTTTGGATATATACCCAGAAATAGGATTGCTGGATCATAAGCTAATCCTAGTTTATAATTTTCTGAGGAGCTGCCATACTGTTTTCCATAGCAGTTGCGCCTTTTTACATTCCTACCAGCAGGGCATAGGGCTTGTTTCTGTACATCCTCACTTAACACTTGCTATTTTCTGTTTGATAGTAGCCATCCTAATGGGAGGGGGTAATATCTCACTGTGATTTTGATTTGCAGTTTCCTCATATGTGGATCACAATAAACTGTGGAAAATTCTGAAAGAGATGGGAATACCAGACCACCTGACNAACCACATGGACTGCAGCCTACCAGGCTCCTCCATCCATGGGGTTTTCCAGGCAAGAGTCTTGGAGTGGGATGCCATTGCACATTTATAATTAACTTAATATATTTAAAAGTAGAATTAGTTATTAATAGCATGTATTAAATATATTGATGCCTCATTTTTTATTTTTCTCATAATTTATTTTGCCATTTAAAAATTTAAATAATTTTACATAATCATGTAAATCAACTGTGGAAAATTCTGAAAGAGATGGGAATACCAGACCAGCTGACCTGCCTCTAGAGAAACCAGTATGCAGGTCAGGAAGCAACAGTTAGAACTGGACATGGAACAACAGACTGGTTCCAAATAGGAAAAGGAGTACGTCAAGGCTGTATATTGTCACCCTGCTTATTTAACTTATATGCAGAGTACATCATGAGAAACACTGGGCTGGAAGAAGCACAAGCTGGAATCAAGATTGCTGGGAGAAATATCAATAACCNATAGGAAAAGGAGTACGTCAAGGCTGTATATTGTCACCCTGCTTATTTAACTTATATACAGAGTACTTCATGAGAAACACTGGGCTGGAAGAAGCACAAGCTGGAATCAAGACTGCCAGAAGAAATATCAATAACCTCAGATGACACCACCCTTATGGCGGAAAGTAAAGAGGAACTAAAAAGCCTCTTGATGAAAGTAAAAGTGGAGAGTGAAAAAGTTGGCTTAAAGCTCAACATTCAGAAAACGAAGATCATGGCATCTGGTCCCGTCACTTCATGGGAAATAAATGGGGAAAGAGTGGAAACTGTGTCAGACTTTATTTTGGGGGCTCCAAAATGACTCCAGGTGGTAATTTCAGCCGTGAAATCAAAAGACGCTTACTCCTTGGAAGAAAAGTTATGACTAACCTAGATAGCATATTAAAAAGCAGAGACATTAGTCTGCCAACAAAGGTCCGTCTAGTCAAGGCTATGGTTTTTCCAGTGGTCATGTATGTAAGTGAGAGTTGGACTGTGAAGAAACCTGAGCACCGAAGAATTGATGCTTTTGAGCTGTGGTGCTGGAGAAGACTCTTGAAAGTCCCTTGGAGATCCAACCAGTCCATTCTAAAGGAGATCAGTCCTGGGTGTTCTTTGGAAGGAACGATGCTGAAGCTGAAGCCCTAGTACTTTGGCCACCTCATAAGAAGAGTTGACTCATTGGAAAAGACTCTGATGCTGGGAGGGATTGGGGGCAGGAGGAGAAGGGGACGACCGAGGATGAGATGGCTGGATGGCATCACGGACTCGACGGACATGAGTCTGAGCGAACTCCAGGAGTTGATGATGGACAGGGAGGCCTGGCGTGCTGCGATTCATGCGGTCGCAAAGAGTCGGACACGACTGAGCGACTGAACTGAACTGTACTGTATATGTCCATCCCAATCTGCTTAATATTGCTTCCCCTCATCCTTCGCTCCAGCAACCATAAATTCATTTTGTATGTGTGTGAAGCTTGTTTCTGTTCTGTAAATAAGTTCATTTGTATCCTTTTTTTTTTTTTTAGGTTCTCCATGTAAGGGATGTCATATGATATTTCTTCTTCTCTGTCTGACTGACTTCATTCACTGTGTCAATCTCTATGTCCATCCAGTTTAGTTTCAGTTCAGTCACACAGTCATGTCCAACTCTATGCGCCATCATGAACCACAGCACGCCAGGCCTCCCTGTCCATCATCAACTCCTGGAGTCCACCCAAACCCATTTCCATTGAGTTGGTGATGCCATCCAGCCATCTCATCCTCTGTCGTCCCCTTCTCCCCCTGCCCTCAATCTTTCCCAGCATCAGGGTCTTTCCATCCATGCTGCTTCAAATAGCATTATTTCATTCTTTTTAATGGCTGAATAATATCCCATTGCACATATATACGACATCTTTATCTGTGCCTCTGTTAATAGACATTTAGGTTGCCTTCATGGGAAAAGACATGCTTGGCTCTATCATCTGGAGCATATTGCTCTGTGGTTGTGGCAAGAGTTTTGCTTATTTTTGTTCTCTGTTGTTAGGGAAACCTAGTCTATTGGATGGGTCTATATTTGATGGCTAACTCCACACCTCCAGGTTGATGTGAAGGAGTAGGCATTTTTCTCTTACTAAATGGAAAGTGTACCTCAAAACGTTGGCCTGCCCGTGCTATCCTAATTCTTAGCCTTGAAATCAATCCTATTTTTAAAAGGTAATCTTGTTTTAAATTAAATGGATTCCGCGTTGGACATACTTTAGTATAAATTCATTACTAACAAGCCCCAGTAACTTTCTTGAGATCACGAGGCTCTTTTTCTGCCTCCACACAAGTCCTCCACCAAGGCAATCATCATGATTCTTGTTCCCTTTGCCAGTTTTCAATGGGGACCAGCAGTGGAAGCCAAAGATACCCCTCTCTTATCACACCCATGAATATACATCTTTTAGGGGGGGTGTGTTTTGGATGTGATTTTAAAAACTGTTGTCTCCCCAATCTGATATGTTTTGCCAGCAAATGAATCCCACTCTTAAGAGCTTCTAATCTATGAGAATAAAACCCAGAGAGTGGATATACGGAACTGAGGGGGTGGGAACAGTGTGAAGAGAGGGGAGGGGTTTAAAGACGGAATGTTGTTCAGAGAGGGTAAGCCTGGACAGGACATCCAAACGAGGCTCGGTGGTCCCTGGAAGCCGGGAGATGGAGAGCATGTGGAGAGAGAAGGCCTGCTGAGCACCCACAACCTAACGAACCCACTTTACACTTTCAGCCTGAGCTGGCCGGGTTCATCCACAATTAGGAGAAGCATTTCTGTGGACTTACATGGGGAAGGAATCTGTGTCTTCCTGCATCTGCAAGTGTTCCTGAAAAGGAGAGTCGGTAGCCTCCTCAGACTCTCAGATTTCTCAGCCTTCACAGACTGCCAGTGGGGTCAGTGGCTCAAAATAGTCTCAGCCATTTTTCTCATTACTGTGTTCTTTCAATACCATTTTCTTTTCTTAACACCTCCTCTCTAAAAACTTTTCCAATTTACTCTTCTGAGAACTTTATATCTTTGTGACCATTTGATACTGTCCTTACATGCACTTCTTATGAAATCCGTCTTGGTTTGCAGGGACTGGGAAAGAATGGGATACCTAGGAAAAAATTGCCACAAACTAAGATACAGCTCAGGACAAGAGCCCTACTTCAGTTGAGAGTATGGTGGTGGACCTGTTGACAGTATCAATGACACATTTAAAATCTGCAAAACACTTTACCGACACACCCACCAGCTTCTGTCCAATTGCCAAAGAAGAAAATAACAAAATGCTTTTCACAGAAAGGCATTAGAAATATGATGGTGTTCAGCCCTATTGCCATTTATTTCAGGCTGCTCAATGCTAAACCCTATTCGTCTTCTTCTAGGAAGGGGCATTAGTAAATTGCATCAAAATGATTCCAGACTATCAGTCAGACTGGTCGGCCTGAACTCTCAGAGCAGTTAGACAAGTGCTCATCTGTAATGTTATGTTGGCTTCTTATTATGTCAGCCACGGGGGGGAAAATGCCCAGAGATTTGCATTCACAGCAGTATGTGATCACATCTCTTCTTGTAGGAAGAATTTCAAGAGGAAGATGATCACCTTGAAGTGCTTGATTGTAAGAAAAATGTGCGTGCCTGTCATTAGTCGCTCATAATTGTTTTGGGCTAATTTTCTGCTGCAGATGTTTTTAAGCATTCTGCTTCACATTGTTCCAGATGTGTAGTTTCAGATTTTAGTGGAAGCAACACAATTCAAAGCGCATTCAAAGTATTTTAGTGATTAGAGAGCAATTTTTAATTCTGTTTACCTATGCCTTTTAGAAATGCTAGGAAAAAAGTAATTATTCTCTGACAGATTGTTTCACAGTCTGTCAAGAATGCTCAAGAAGAAAGGACAGTTTCTTCTCATTTGTTTCTAAACGATCAAATAATGACTGTTCACTTATTTTGTTGTCTAATCTACATATACATATTTATATACATAGTATTATATGTGTGTGTGTGTGTGCATGCTTAGTCACTTTAGTTGTCTTCAGTGGCTTCTTTGCAACCCTATGGACCATAGCCTGCCAGGCTCCTCTGTTCATGGGATTCTCCAGGCAAGAATACTGGAGTGAGTTCCCCTGCTCTCCTCCAAGGGAACTTCCGGACCCAAGGATCGAACCAGCATCTCTTGTGCCTCCTGCACTACAGTCAGATTCTTTACCCACTGAGCCACCTGGGAAGCCCATAATTTCAGTTCAGTTCAGTCCCTTAGTCGTGTCCAACTCTTTGCGACCCCATGAATCACACCACACCAGGCCTCCCTGTCCATCACCAACTCCCGGAGTTCACTCAAACTCATGTCCATTGAGTCAGTGATGCCATCCAGCCATCTCATCCTTTGTCATCCCCTTCTCCTCCTGCCCCCAATCCCTCCCAGCATCAGGGTATTTTCCAATGAGTCAACTCATCGTATGAAGTGGCCAGAGTATTGGAGTTTCAGCTTTAGCATCATTCCTTCCAAAGAAATCCCAGGGCTGATCTCCTTTAGAATGGACTGGTTGGATCTCCTTGCAGTCCAAGGGACTCTCAAGAGTCTTCTCCAACACCACAGTTCANCACCTCCCACCCCCCCCCCATGATTTCTTTTACAAGTTTTATAATTTTAGGTCTTTAATCCATTTTGAGTTAATTTTTGTGTATGCAGTAAGGCAAAGGTCTAACTTCATTATTTAGAATGAGGCTATCCTGTTTTCCCACATCGTTTGTTGAAAACAGTGCTTTCCCGCATTTGAATGTTTTTAGTACTCGTGTTAAGATAATTTGATTATATGTGTGAAGGTTTATTTCTGTGCCCTCTCTTCTATTGGTTTACATGTTTGTCTTTATGAGAATCCTACATTTTTTATTTTGATTTTTTAAAGATATAATTGACATATAATGTATGTTTCAGGTGTACAACATAATGATTTGATATTTGTATACACTGCAAAATAATCACCAGTTAGAAACATCCACACTCTTAATTACTGTAGCTTCATTTAAGTTTTGAAATTAGGACATGTGAGCCCTTCCTTCAACTTTGTTCCTTTGACTACCTTAATTTCTTTTATGATTATTGGTCTAGTCAAGTTTTTTCTTTTTTCAAGTTTTATTTTTCTTAAATCAATTCTTTTAGATGTAAAATTGATTCACAATATTGTGTTAGCAAAGCGATTCAAATGTGTGTGTGTATATTTATATATCAGATTTCTTTCCATGATAGGTTATTACGTTTTGTAATATCTTGTATGCTGTACTGTAAATCCTCATTGCTTATCTATTTTATGTGTAGTAGTATCTGTTAATCCCATCAGTTCAGTTCAGTTGCTCAGTCGTTGTCTGGCTCTGCAATCCCATGGGCTGCAGCACTCCAGGCCTCCCTGTCCATTACCAACTTCCGGAGTTTACTCAAACTCATATCCATTGAGTCAGTGATGCCATCCAACCATCTCATCCTCTGTCGCCCCCTTCTCCTCCTGCCAATCCCTCCCAGCGTCAGTCTTCTCCAGTGAGTCAACTCTTCGCACTTACAAGCAGGTAACTTAAGAGGCCTAAAGGGTAACCACACAGATCACACACCTCAGGGCCCAACCCCTTCCTTTCCCTCAGCAGTGCCTTCCAGAGGCACACTGGAGCCTCTACCGAGAGCTCTATTCCTTCTCATTGTGTCTAGAGATGAATTTACCAAATGGCTGCACATTCAAATCCCGTATGTTGATCTAGTCAGATGGGTAAGGTAGACAGTGAAGACTACTCCTTAGGGTTTTCTCCGTCTTCCTCTACTCCCCTACCCGCTTTGGAGAAACCATTGTTACGAGGGCAAACAGACTACTACCCAGGTCACTTTAGGAAAACACTTTTGTGATGTTGATAAACTAGGGTGGGAGGATGTGACATTTATTTCCCTTGTAGAACTTTAATTTCATCACTATAATGAGGTAGGTGAAACACTCCCAAAGAGCTAACAGTTTAGAACTAAATCAGGATAAAACTAAAATGGAGGATAAACAATGTGTATGAGAAAAATTCCTTTCCCACTTAGTTTTATGAAGATAATCCATTTTGAGTTCTACCAAATAATCTATATAGATTAAAAAAATCAGCTATAGAAGGGACAGGAAAATGGAAACAGTATTAGCTCTGGTTGAGAATTAGATTCTAGGTCTCTCTCTCTATATATCAATTCTTTAAAATGACTGAGGATTTTAAAATAGCTCCATCCCATACTAAGGGCTTTCCTGGTGGCCCAGAAGTTAAAGCATCTGCCTGCAATGTGGGAGACCTGGGTCGGGAAGGTCCCGTGGAGAAGGAAATGGCAACCTACTCCAGTATTCTTGCTTAGAGAATCCCATGGACCAAGGAGCCTGGTGGGCTACAGTCCACGGGGTTGCAGTTGGACATGACTGAGCAACTTAACTTTCACATACTAAAGATGAGGGCTTCCCCTGTGGCTCAGGTAAAGAATCCACCTGCAATGTGGGAGACCTGGGTTTGATCCCTGGGTTGGGAAGATCCCCTGGAGAAGGGAAAGGCTACCCACTAGTATTCTGGCCTGGAGAACTCCATGGACTATCCATGGGTTCACAAAGAGTTGGACATGACTGAGTGACTTTCACTTCATACTAAAAATGAAGGTACTAAGGCTAAGATAACACAATCAAATTCACAAGGTTTGTGAAAAATGAGGTTAACTTTAAATACAGGCCTGAACCCAGGCTGTACTTTTAGACAACACAGTCTCCTAAAGTGCATGTATGTGCTAAGGAAACAAACACCTGTGGGTAAAGATATGTGATTTCATTTAATCCTCAAAAACAACTCTGAAGTGTCATTTTATCAATAAAGAAACAGGGTTAAAGTTTCATCATATGAAGTGTGTCATGATTCTATGCAGTTAGACAGAAATTATGAATATCGTAAGACAGGATTCATACCATCAGTGCAATCACTGGCCCCAGACTAGCATCCATGTGATAAAGATATTTTCATCTTCCTTAAATCAGAGTAAACTTGAATGGTCAATGGGAATTGTAATTGAGGTACAGTGGGATATTGTATGTAGAGAAAAACACAAGACCAGATTTATTTCATACAATGTTATTCACACATTTTTCATTTTCTAATTTATACATAATATACAAAGAAGTGAAGATAACATTATTTCATATGAACCAATAAGAGCCAGGACTTAAACAAACTGGTCCAGAAACAATTCATATCAAAAGACAACCAAGAGTAAAGCCTAAGTGGTTCTGCCCAATTAAGTTTATTCTAAAATGTCATTTTCAGATTATACCAAAACCTCATGCCAATTTATTAAAAGGTGGAATCAGGTGGGCATCAAAAGTGGCACATCAAAACTTCTAGAGTAATATATTTTTTTTCTACGATAAGCCCTAAAATACCGGGAAGACGGGGTTGTTAATAATGGGACACACAAGAACATCAGGAATCCAAGACAATGGTCCAGTTTCCCAATGTGTTGTTCTCTAGGACTTTCTAAATCTGCAGAAATAATTTGTCTGTGTGAACAGAAGATAAAGGAAAACCAGGAATTTAACTGTGCAAATCCAGGAAAGTCACCACCAATCTCCAACAAGGACAACTTTGATCCTGAAACCATGAGCTGATACTGGGAACAAAAGTTCAACACAGGGCCAAGACATTCTGAGGCTGGCAAAACAAAGCGGGAAGGGCAGCGGGGAGCAGCCCTGTATGGAGGGGAAAAAAGCTGTCACTATGGCTGGGACATGCTGATGAACAAGTGTGACTGTGAGAAGGGACAGTGAACAAACGGTTAAATTTAATGGCCTCAACAAGGAATGTTGGGTTAGAAAACTAGAATAACTCAACATCAAACATGAAAAACTATGCCTGGCACCCCAAACTTCATGCCGTTATTCTTAGGTTCATGATATGAACAGCTATGTGAAAAACCTTTATGTTCACTATTGTGCTCAGAAGACTGGTATTCTTCTGCAGACTTCCAATAAAAAAATCCTTTACATATTCAATTGAAAGAGATAGCATGGTTCATTAGTTTTTAGCACTAAACATAAGTGGGTCAACATAAAAGTTTTATACAAAATACTGACTTCAACAAAATACAAAGCACTTTCTTTATCTTTCAGAAACTGAATATACAAAGCAAGTTTTTTCCAAAATATTTTCATAGGCAAAGGATTAAAAACGATTTTAATTATACACATATGGTCACAATTTTGCCTTTAAAAAGATTGTTGGGAAATGTACATAAGGCCGCTTGTAAATGTACATCATGTTACTGTTATGTCTTATGTCCAGAGAAAAAATGTTATCATACAGATTTGCTATTACTTGGGAGTAGGCTATTCAAAAATACAGTACTCTTCTGTACAAAGAAAAAAAGTCACATCACATTTAATAAGATGGAAAAAGCATTGGCCTCCATGGTAATCAAATATCTCAGTCCAATACTTTCTATTATGCACAATACCCTGACTTCTTGAAAGTGATCCAAATCCTAGCATGTCCATATTAACAGAGTCAACAACTATGTTATAAAACAAAATGTTTTTCACAATAATAAAAAGAAAGCTGGTTCATACTTCTGAAACCATATAAAGATAAAAAATTTTAAAAAATCACTCTCAATTTGGAGAAATCAATTTACATTATACAACACTATATGCCAGGTCAGGGGGCAGGGACATAAATGTACACCAAAATGCAAATGTTTCCCAAAGAGATAAAACAAATTCCATTTACAGCATTGAGGTTTACAAATATACACCTGTACAACCAAAGAAAGCATCACTACCAAATTAGCAAGGCTTTTATAATAAACATTGAAACAAGATTTGCTTTCAAAGTGTAAACTTACATCTATTACTACACACACAATGCATATATTTATAGGAAGCAAAAAAAGCTATCTGAATATGTAATCATGCTTAAATGTTGAGCTATCAAATTCACTTTTCAGTGGCCCCTTTTCACCTCTATCAGGTTCCTACTTTCTGAATCTACTATGAAAAAGCAAAATAAAGCTCAACACTTTCTCAACATGTCCTTGTAATTCTATAAGCAAAACAATATACAAATTTCCACTTTCTCATCGCAAACCAAACTGAAAAGTTAAAATGGAACTTAACTTTTCGTTCAGCATACTTAACTTGATGAAGTATCACCATGATTCTGTTTTTTCTACCTCTTATAACAACTACATATGTTAAGTATATACAATACTTCTGTACATTGCCAGAGACATTTTAGGGCAGTATTTGTATTAAAACCACATCCACCGTAAATACTATAAGTTCTTTTCCTTTCAAATCACTTAATTCTTATCTTAATTGAGTTTTTATTTGCATGATAGTTTGTGAATTACCAAAATACAACTTAACTTTCTTTTTAAAATATTAATAATATTTATGCAGTTGATTGTTAATCTGTTATAAAAGGCTTCACACAAAGGACAAAAAAAAAATAAGGACTATATTTCTATATACATCTCTATAAACCTGTTGTGCTATGGGGTCCGTAGACCTACCAGACTGCAAGCCAGTTTATTAAAAGAATACTGTACTTTTCCTTTAAAAACTATTTTTGTGACTTTACAAGGTAAAAATTTACAAAATATGTGACAGCATTTTTTGATACAGTTACATCATATACAGGCATTCTGTGCTTTGCCAGCAATTCAATCTGATAGGTCTCCACTCAGGGCTGAATATAATTTATTCACTCCCCCACCCCCAAATATACACAAGAACCTTAAAAAATTTACAAATGGATGAATAAAGTCAATAAATAGTTTTGCTTTAAAAAAAATTTGAAGATTCATAGTTGTGTTTTGATAATTCACAAACGAAATGCTCCTCCCGCACGGTTCCATGATCTTCTCCTTTTCCTTTACAGCATTCCATTTGGTGGTCCTCCAATAGGCCCTAGATCTGGGCTATTTTTCAAATAATATTTTTCCAACTTGGCCAGTATATGCTTCCCATATGTATATTTGCGCAAAGTAGTAATGTGAGGTCGAATCTGAAAAATAAATAATCTGCTTAGGAAATCTACGTTATTTTAGTTTGATTCCTAAAAAAAACTGCCCCCAAATTTGGGTGATTTGGAATAAATAACTGAAATTTTAAAATTCAAATCCAATTAAAGTTGTTTGCAAAAGCAGTTCTGTTCCTCCCAGTCTCTCCAAACTTCTACTTTCAAAATTGTCTAATGAATAAAACAAGCCACTATTCCCATAAACTATTACATATGCAAATAACAGAGAAACTTCAAACATAGCAGAGAAGTATCACTAATGAGATAGTATATTCTTACAAAGTTTATGAGGGCCGAATTCTGTAACTCTAAGCAACTAGACAAAAATTCAATACAAAATAGAGCAAAAGACATGAATAAGCAAGATGTGTGAGAGCTAATACATTTAAGATATTCAATATCTCCCTAATGGTTTTAAAAACACCTATGAGAAGAAGCGTATCATTATCTTTCCATCCAGACTGGAAAAGATTTTATAAGCAATAACTGGCATTGATGAGATAATGATAAACAGGTAAGTATCAGACGGATAAGCAAACTTGTAAAAAAATTTTGGAAAGCAACTTGGCAGAATCTATTAAAATGTAACATACCTTACAAAAACATCTAATTATACAAAGATGTTGATATGAAACACTGCTAAGAACAGTTACTAAAAAATAGTAATTGAAATGCCCTAAATATGAAATTGGTAAATAAATAATACAGTTAAAAATAAGACTGAAAAAAGTGTTACAGGTATATATTCTTAAACAGAGTGAAAGTGAAAGTGAAGTCGCTCAGTCGTGTCCGACTCAGTGCGATTCCATTGACTAGCTTGCCAGGCTCCTCCGTCCATGGGATTTTCCAGGCAAGAGTACTGGAGTGGGTTGCCATTTCCTTCTCCAGGGGATCTTCCCGACCCAGGGATTGAACCCGGGTCTCCTGCATTACAAGCAGACACTTTACCGTCTGAGCCACCAGGGATGTCTTTAAAAACAAAATCAAGAAGGCAAAAATACCACCAGTGTTCATTTTAACAGTAAGTTTTCCTGTGGAAAGTAATGATTTCAGAATCATTAGACTGTAGAAGAAGGATAGAGAGAAACTAGCTTAATTGATTAGGTAAATGGTAGGTAAATATGAGAAATGAATGCGATTTTATTGAGCTGATTACCTTAAGAACTTAACAAAAGGGTACAGCATACCTACATCTGCCAAAGGTTTTCCACTGATTTTTAAACTTTTTCTGTAGTTCAGACATTCCGAGGAGGTTAAAAGAGTAGCCTAAACAAACTGAATCATCTATTTTAAGCTACCAATAGTATTACCTTGTGCACGATTATCTTTCTCTGAGCAGGTTCAGCCATATCAATCATCTTCTGGACGACATAATTGGCATACTGGTCCTTCATCATGGTGTATAAGGCACTGTGAGGACCATCATTCTGGCAGCAAACTTCGTCAATCAGTAAAGCTCTCTCAGCACGGGATGCATGAGTAACACACTTTTCTACTACATTGCTAAAAAATTAAAGTACATAAACAGAAAATTATTTTATCATTTTTTAACAGAAAACTTTCTCTGGCTTTTGAAAGAAGTTGTTCAGTGCACTGGAAGGCAGAAGAGTCAAAACAGGATTCTCTTGTAATTCTCCAGTTACTTCTAAAACAGAAATTAATATCATGGAAGAATCCATATGGGACATCTCCAAGTTTAATGGCAGGCCTCTTAAAATTATAACTAAATAATAATTAAACTATTGGGACTTCCTTGGCAGTCTAGTGGTTAAGATCCTGAATTTCCAATGCAGGGGGCATGAGCTTGATCCCTAGTTGGGGAACTAAGAACCCACAGGCCATGTGGTATGGCCAAACAAAAACAAACCAAACACCCATAATTCAAGGACGGGGGGGTGGGGGTGAAACTAGGTCATTATAAGGTCTGAGGCTTTCATAAGCATGAACTAAGTAAATTAAATGTGCAATTATCCACATATCTTGGGAAGAAATAATTTTCCAAACACAGATTTCAAAAATGGAATATATGTGGGCAAACCAATTTGTCATGTAGATTCTTTAACAAAAAGCAACACTCTAGATGTACCTTTTCCCTCTACTAAAAAAAATTAGAGAGAGATTGTATTCCAGTGTTATAGTCTATATGCATTTCTGTGCTTAAAAAGCCAGAGTGTTAAAAGACCCTTTTTCCTTGGAATGAGAAAATAATGTAATACCTGGCAAATTTGTGTTGACTCAAGGCTAAGACCTTTCCTCGGATTTCAGAAACAATTTTGCTCTTGTCTTCAGGTCGACCATGTTCCAGTACATGCTGAATAACGTAATTGCCATACTGATCCTGAGTGCAGACATTTAAAAATTGATTTCCTTAAAGTCATTCCTTAGGAATAACAGTAATTCTTAAAAAAGATATTTATTATTTTTCTAAAAATCCAATAGTACAATCAAGAGAATACAAAAGGCTTTTGTTTCACTGTGTGTTAACTCTATAATATGTTAACAATAAATTATATTTCCTTTAAAAAAATCAGAACCATTTGCAAAAGTATATAAACATTTCAAATTTTAGGGATTTTATACCTGTACCAACTGCTCCGTATGTTGGTGGAGTTCTTCTAAGATAGGTAAGGTCTGCTCTGCAGTGCAATGCTCCAGGATGCGCTGAATTACTCTGCAGCCATAAGGATGAGTTGAAAGTACAAATACCTTAAAACAATTAGAAGAAATAAACTTCCAATCTGTGACATTTTTGGAACAACTGGCTTATACAGGTTTTTGATAACATGTTGAGTTAATTTAACATACAAGAACAGGGAATTTACATTTAATACGTCAACTGCCATGTTGGCAAAGACTGGGAAACAGGGTACTCAGTTTAGGAGCTAACAGATATTTTGATCAAAAGGAATCTAATCAGAAGAAGGAAGAAATGTAATAATGACAAAGAATGGATTGTGGGATAGTGGTAGTGCACATTGTAATCAGACACTATTAATTATTATGTATTAGTTACTAATTTATATTTATTCTTCTGTCTTTTATTATACAATCTTAAGTCTTCTTCTCTCCTTCCCCCTCTCCCAGGAAATTCGGAAAACACTGTCGGGCTTACAACACTAACAGCAGTTATCTTTATTTCTTAGAGTAATATAATTAAACTCATCTACATTTTCCAGCTGAAAAAATGAAGCTATCTATTGACTCACTTACACTCTATGAAAGAGGCAGAAATTAACATACATTCGATATTTATCTCCTTGTATTAAAGTACTAGGTATTATCCTGTGATTTATAAAAAAAAAGTGTCAACAAATTCTAAGTAGAAGACAAAAGTCAATCTTACTTGTCCTTTGAAAGCATCAATGATGAACTGTAGTGACTGTGGCTGAACACATTCAATACACTTTTGTACAACATGGTTTCCATTTTGATCTTTGACACATTTGAGTACATGACCATCGAGCTCCTTTACCATTTCACTCTGCAAGAGAAGACATTTAAATTACCTTACCAAACAACATAAAAGGAGTAAAAGCACTGAGATGGGAACAAAAGTTATATTCAAAAATTTGTTTCCAATTTTTTATATATCAAAGTTTAAAATTCCCAAAAGTGTTAATAAGCAGAAGCCACTGAAGGTGAGAATTACTAAACTATTTTGGATTATAATGTAAATGATATTTGCTAAAATATAACCTAGTGATACTCAATTTGATATATTTAAACTGTCTTCACTGTATATATTTTCCACTCATCTTTCTCAGCTGACAACTAATACAATGTCAGAATTCTATACTTTTCTCTACTAAGCATACCCCTTCCCCCAAATAATCATCATCATCATTTTTCTGGCCATGTTGTGCAGCATTCAGGATCTTAGTTCCTCAACCAGGGACAAACCTGTGCCCCCTACAGTGGAAGCGTGGCGTCCTAACCACTGAACTGCCAGGGAATTCCCCCAAGTAGCTTTTATTGATGGGTATTTGAGATTATCAAGCACACAGAAAAGGGTAAGGAGCTGAGTGAGCCCTAAAGAGCCATGTAGTTTTCATGTAATATATCAATTATGAAAAATTATTATTGAGCACTTTTATTCTTTTTAATAATCTTATAATAATAAAGAACCTGATTCAGGGAACTCCCTGGTGGTCCAGTTTTTAGGACTCTTCTGTTGCTGGGGGGCCAGGCTCTCCCTAGTGGGGAACTAAGATCCTTCACAATTCTGGGGCGGGTGGGGGGTGGGAGGGGCAGCAGCGGTGCATGCACGAAAATGGGTGGGCACAGGACCAGCTACAACTTGATTTAATATTTTCCTTTAACATTTTATACCTTCTTCAGGGACAGATTCTCAGGAGATTTAAGATCTTTGCTCATTTAATGGGCAAAGATGACATTTTTCAATTTATATTTGATTAATAAGCTCAGATGGTAAAGCATCTGCCTACAATGTGGGAGATCCGGGTTTGATCCCTGGGTCAGGAAGATCCCCTGGAGAAGGAAATGGCAATCCACTCCAGCCCTCTTGCCTGGAAAATTCCACGGATGGAGAAGCCTCGTGGGCTACAGTTCATGGGGTTGCAAAGAGTTGGACACGACTGAGTGACTTCACTTGCACTTTTCAATAAGGTTAAACTTACTTACAGTGCATTTTCTTTTAACTATTTTTTCCCCCAAAATTCTAAGACTTCATTAATACACATCTTAATCCTTAGGGAAAAAATGTAAGTAACCACACAATAATCTGTGTACCTAATCAGTGTAATAGGAAATAGGATAGTGAAGAAATGGAGTACACCTAGTGTAAAGGTATTCATTTTTTTTTTCTTTTGACATGCTGCATGGCAATTGAGTTTTCAGTTACTTAGCACTGAACTGTCCCCTGCAGTGGAAGCACAGAGTCCTAAACACTGAACCACCAGGGAATTTCCAGTATTTATATTTAAAATTTCTCTCACCCAAAAAAGTCTCAGTTGTATTCTGACAGAGGAATCCTTGAACTCAAGATACTACACAAATGTTTAGTTATAAGAGGACTAAATTACAAAGCAAATGTATTAAAGAATCCAAACAGGAGGGAATTCTCTGGCGGTCCAGACGTTAGGACTCTGCACTCTCACTGCCGAGGGCTTCGGTTTGATACCTTGGTGCTGCTGCTAAGTCACTTCAGTCGTGTCCGACTGTGTGACCTCATACACGGCAGCCCACCAGGTTGCCCCGTCCCTGGGATTCTCCAGGCAAAAACACTGGAGTAGGCTGCCATTTCCTTCTCCAATGCATGAAAGTGAAAAGTGAAAGTGAAGTCCCTCAGTCATGCCCGACTCTTAGCGACCCCATGGACTGCAGCCCACCAGGCTCCTCCATCCATGGGATTTTCCAGGCAAGAGTACTGGAGTGCATCCCTTGCTGGGGACCTACAATCCTGCAAACCATGCAGAGCGGACAACCCCCCCACAAAAAAAAATCCAAACATGAACTGGTTCATCTAAAGTTTACTCCTAACGCTTTATATTTTCAAATTAAAGAGATATAAAATATAATTTTTTAAAGAAAGAATTCAAAAATTTTATTCAAGGCAAACTTGAATCTCAGAAAGCTCTGAAACTGTTTCCAAAATATCTTTATCAGTCTGAGAGTTAAGAGCAGAGAAGCTCTAAGTATCTATACAAACTACTGATCTTTCTCCATTATGACACAGTTTCAATGACTCTAAAGCTCTGGATTTCCTCAAGAGGAATAATGTTATTTTCTCACAGATGTTCACTGCCGTGATTACATACATATATACATATATAATTGTTTTTAATTCTGGAATTTATTGTATGTGTGTAGCTTGAGAGTCAAAGTCAATCTCTTTCTAAACTTACTAATTACCAATACCTTTTAAGAACTAATTGTTTTCTTTACTCACTGAATTTCACTGTAATACATAAACCAGTTATATACAGAACAGTATCTATGGGAGGTTATGAATTTTATTTTTAAAGTCTGTTTTAATGCATAAACCATATTAATTAATTAGTGATACTTCACAACATAAAAAGTCTAGTGGATTAGCAGTTCTCCTCATCCCCTACTCTCCTTAATATCCTTGTCTATTTAAAATAATTAAAACATTTATTTTGGGGACTTCCCTGGTAGTCCAGTGGTTAAGAGTGCCTTCCAATGCAGGGAGTGAGTTTGATCCCTCACTGGGGAGCTAAGATCACACATGACTCATGGCAAAAAAGACCCAAAACATAAAACAGAAACAATATTGCAACGAATTCAAGAAAGACTTTAAAAATACCCCACATCAAAATTTTTTTTAATTTATCTTGATCATTTACAAAAAAATTTGTATCAGTACATAATTGGAATTGCACTAATCCTTTTTTAACTTAAACTACTAACTCTTTAAACTTAAAATACTTAGATCTTTCAATCCTAGAAAATGGTATATTCCCTATTTAATTAATGTATATGTGTTCTCCTTCTCTTTAAGAACTGTAAATCTTGTTAAGAGGATGCTTAGGCTACTTTTCCTGTTGAGTGAAACATTTAAAAGTTTGTATATACTTTTTTTTTTCTTTTGGCCATGGTGCGTAGCTTATGGGACCTTGATTCCTCAACTAGGGAGTGAATCTGCACATTTCGCAGGGAAAGCACGGAGTTCTAACCACTGTATCACCAGGCAATTTCCTGCAAATACATTTTTTAACTGGCATATAGAAATGCAACTGGTTGTTAAAATATTTATTCTTATTAACAGAAATATAAATGTAACCCAAATAAACACTGGAAATAGTAAAATGTACCCCTTATACTATAGAAAATCAAATGAATAAATGGTAGCAGAAACATCTACCACCTAGTACTTGACATAGTAGGTACTCAAATATTTTCATTTAGAAAAGATGCTGAAGAACTAAATAGAAGACAGGTCAAAGATCTGTTGTATAACTTTTAATTAAGAATGTATTGTTTACGATAGATTTTTAAAAATACATTAGTCACTGTCTGTGGAAATAGTTAGCATTTCCTCCAAGATTACTGTAAGATAAAACTTAAAAACTGGATAAAATAATACAAAAATTTTGTCTTAACTTACAATTACCTGCTGGTCAGACGAAATAGACTCTAATGCTTTCTGAATAACACGGCAGCCATACATCTGCAATGCTAAGGGTAGAACATGACCACGGATACGAGTAGCTAGGGCTAATTTTTGATCCAAACTCCCAAACTGGTAGGAAAAAAAAAAAGATTTTATTATTACTTTGTTAACTTGAATAACTCACTGTTTTCAGTCTATTGAATCTATTTTTAAATATTACATTTGGCAAGTAGGTACAGAGAAAAGCATTTAGGTATTAAACTTCTCATTTAGTGTAAAGACCATACACTTAAAAAATAAATATATACCATAAAATGTAACATTTTAACCATAAAATACAACATTTTTACTTGAGTGGTATTGACTATATTCTCACCATGTGTAACAGTCATCACAATTTGATTCCAAATCTTTTCCATTACCTCAAACACAAACACTATACTCATTAAACCCCACTCTTTCCCCTACCAGTCTACTAGTAGAATAGTAAGCCCTAGTCGACTTTGTGTCTCTCTATTCTAGGTATTTCACATAAATGGAACCTTATAACGTTTGTCCTTCTGTATCTGGCTTATTTCACTTAGTTTCATCCACGAGGAAGCATGTATGAAATGCTTCACCCCTTCTTATCGCTGAACAATATTCTACTGTATGTATATACCACATTTTGTTTACACATTCATCTGTTGGACATTTTTGACTGTTTCCATGTTTAGGCTACCGTAAATAATGCTGAAATGAACACTAGTTCACTTAAGTGCTTGTTTTCAATACTTATGGGTATATACCTAGAATGGAATTGCTGCGCTATATCATAATTTTATGTTTAGTTTTTTAAGGAACTGCCAAACTGTCTTCCACAGTGGCTGCACCATTTTACATTCCCATCACCCATGTATGAGAGTTCTAATTTCTCTTCATCTTCACCAACATTTATTGTTCTCTATATTTTAAAATACACCCATCCTAGTAGACATAAAAAGGAACTAGCTATGGTTTTGATTTGCGTCTCCCTAACGACTATGGGTATTGAGCTTTTTTTCATGTGCACATTTGAGTATCTTTCTTGGACAAATGTCTGTTCAAGTCCTTTGTCCCTTTTTAAAACTGAGCTTTTTGTTGTTGAGTTTCATACATTCTGGATATAGAATCTGTACATATTTTCTCCCAAGTATATATTTTTATATGAAAATAAACTTTATATGAAGAATAAACTTTCAGAGCTTTTCTAACCATTCAGCATGAAAAAACATGAATGCATGCTTACCTCAAAAAATTTCTGTATGACATAGTTGCCAAAAACATCTGTCATTAATTGATAGGCTGCTTGTAGAATTTCATTAAAAACCATCTGTCGCTCAGCTGGAGTAGCTCTCTCTAGCTTTTGCTGTATGAATCTATGTGGGAAACATTTTAATGTCATGACAGTATATTAATAATAAGCTCCTGCAAAATCCGTGTCTGATTTGAATATAACACACCCCAACATATATCCACATAAAGTCATTTCCAGAAACAGTATTAATACATCCTATACATTTAAAATAAAAAGAACAAAAGTTATGAAGCATATCTTTGTTAACACCTTAATTTAAAAACTTCTAGTCAGATTGGCAAAAATGTGAACATATGGATGTTTAATGCGTAAGTTAGTTCTGGTTGTATTGTAATCAATAAAAAGACTAAAAAGATGTTACTGGTTATTCATTATTAATAATTAATTATATTATTACTGAGATATCTCAAATTTAGCAAACATGCTAGAATTTGAATACTATTTTCTTTTCTGTGTATTATCTTGAGAACACTAATTTGCATGTACTTCAAGTATTATAGTACACACAAATCCTGTTTAATGTAAAGGAACACAAAGCATTTAACTTTGTTTTAAACATTTTTTAGACAAGTATACACATCAGGGACACAAGTCCATAAATGTAATTCAAAGCACTATTTTCAAAAGGAAGTTTAAAGAAGTTAAATGTAGTCAGTCAATATAATAAAAATAATCCAACAAAAGAGCATTACTATTTTTTATTATAGAAAACTGAAGAACCATAAAAAATAAATATCTGTATTTTTATAGTTTATCCTCATATGAAAGAAAAATCCATATTGGATATTTATTTTTTAAACAATTCCAATTTTTATACAGGTTAAATAATCCTGGTCAAGAAAAATCTTGGCTCTTTCAAAGCAAAAATGCAGTGGAAAGTACCATAAATCATAATCACCTACCTAGAACCATGCTGGTCTTGAGAAAACTCAACTATGTGTCCAATCAAGTCTCTAAGTTGAAGGTTTGGGAAGCGGTTGTTTCTGAAATCTTCTAATAATCTACTTCGGCCAGAAGGCATAATATCAGACCTATTATACCGAAGCCGAGAAGGAGGAAAGAGCTGGCTGCTGGAGCTAAATAGACTGGAAGTGCCTGAAGCACTTCGGTATTTTGCTTCTGCTCCAGGTGCTGCAGAGATATATCGACCACTACCATTTGTCAGTCCTCCTACAACAAAGCAACTATGGTCAGCAAATATTTTCTACAAAGTCACTCCTAAAATAAGTCACTTAAACTAAAAAGGCAGTCAATAAAGAAATATTCATCCTACTAATTCCTATATGGTATAACATAAAATTAAAGTTGAAGGGGAACTCTCACACATTTACTTAATGTGTGTGGCTATAACATATGGGGGGAAAAAAGAAACTAGAAAACATGAAAAAAAAAACAAAAACAAAAACCCACCACCCAACCCTGTATTTGTTCTTGGAAGTTTAGTTTAAAAACATCTAACATCATACACAAAACCTATATTTGTTTTTAGAAGCTTAATTTAAAACATAATTACAACAACTAATGTTATACATAGTAGTATCAATACCAGAATATTGAAACCACTAACAAAAATTTCAGTTATATTAACAAACAAGTTACAAATAGCTATAGCCACTCAGATTTCAAGTCACTAAAAACAAAGGCTGACTGAAATTTATCCACAATGTTAATGGAATACCAACAACTAAATCTACTTTTTTGGAATATATAAAAATTCATTAAGTCATATACATTTGTATGTAAAGAAAAATGATTTCTCAGTTAACCTAATTAAACTTCAAACTTAAAAAACCCACAACATAATAAAGCTAAATCACAAGCTGATTATTAAAAATTTTAATTTAAACACTCTCCATTTTAACGTCGGTCATTTAAAACAAATGAATAAAAAAATCTCTTTATATCCCATTCCAAAGAATACTAAAGGGCAGTTGATAAAAACAAAAATAAATAATAGAAGCCGGTAACTGTTCTTATGACAAATAAACACTTAAAAGTACTTGACAGTGTCCTTTTAAAAAACAAAAATGTATAGAAAATTGGAAAATGCATACTTAGTAGTTCAGTTAAACAAAATCCACTGTCAGCTTTATACTACTGCAATTTACTTCTATTTAGAGTATTGTTGTATGTACAATCCAGGCCAGAGTATAGATGGTGCCAAGGACACACTGTCAGTGCAAAGTTATAGAAAGGCATTGAAGGCCAAAAAGATTTACAGGGATAAGGAGCAGTAAAAGAGTCATAATCCTGGAGAGTGAAGTGGGTTAGAAAATTCCTCTCTAACTTTCAGTTCCCACTATTCCAGCTTTATTTTTCTTCATTAAATTTCCCATCATCCAGGATATTACACACATTCATTATTTATTTGAATCCTTGGCCCTATTTCCAATGTCAAGTGCCACAGGGCTATAATTCACCTACATGCTAGATACCTACTGCCTAAAACAGCATCTGATGCATGGTGTACACACATATTTGTAACTATTTAATGTAGTATCAACTGCCTATGGTCTAGTTCTGTAATACCTTAGAAGTGTGTAATTTTATACACCAAAGTCATTAACATCAAATTCTCAGGTTCATTCCAGTTCTACCATAAATTTGTGCTCATATATAAAAACTTTAAAAAAGAATTCAGTGTTAATACTGTCACGATCTTTTCACTACTATTAATCCTTCTAGTTTCCTATTTTAATCTGTTTATAGTACTATCAGTTGTTCACAGCAATAACTGACCATTATCTCATTTGAGTCTCTAATAATTCTTTAACCTTTTCATTGGGAAAGGGTACTCTGCTTATCATTCCAATTTGTTTTTATAAACAATGATTATGTTTTCCCATTCAAAGACTACTGTGATGATGTCATTTTATACTAAAATCCTATAGCATCTTGCTACAGGACCTGCTCTACATTCTTCAGCTTACTTTTCAAACCTGTATTTCAGACCTATTTTTCACATAAATTTCCTAACAGTACCCTAAAGTTCAATTCTGTCCTTCTTACTCATTACTATGTCTGTACCACTGCTTATCATTACCTGAAACATAAGGCCTAATCCTACCTCTTTATCTTTAATGAACTAAAGATTTCAATAGCAAATTCAAAATACATACTTATCCCAGAAAATGATAATTTTATTTAGTACCTTCCAAGTAGTCCTATCAATATCCAACACAAATTCCTCCCGTGTCTAGATAGTTCTTGATTATAATCTATCAGCTCCTAATACATCAAACTCCTGATATACTCTTTGACAACATAAAATGTCTAATAATGCCAAACTGCTTTGAGATTTAAAAATCTTGGAATTTCAGTTCTAGAAGACTAAATATAATTAGCATTTTCATATATAAAATTGAAAAATTAATTTCACAAAGGGTCAAGATGCTTGTTTCCTTAAAAAGTAATTAAATATAAGTATTTAAACTCAATNAAAATGTCTAATAATGCCAAACTGCTTTGAGATTTAAAAATCTTGGAATTTCAGTTCTAGAAGACTAAATATAATTAGCATTTTCATATATAAAATTGAAAAATTAATTTCACAAAGGGTCAAGATGCTTGTTTCCTTAAAAAGTAATTAAATATAATTATTTAAACTCAATTTAAAATATACGTTAAACATTTAAAATGTGGTTGCTTTCAGGGAATTCCCTGTTGATCCAGTGGTTAGGATTCCACACTTTCACTACCAAGGGTCAATCCCTGATCAGGGAATTAAGATCCCGAAAGCCATGCAACAACAACAACAACAAAAAAAAAAAAAAGTGAAAAAAAGATGGGGCAGGGGCGAGTTAAACACTGAAAGCATATCATCAAAAACATAATATGAAATTTAGGGACATTTTAAAATATTGGCCTATACCTTAAAAAAACATTGAGGCCATAAAAGGCTGAGAAACAGTTCAAGATTAAATTTTCAGGACACACACACATACGCTGATATGTTTATGAGTACGGGACATTGTGTCTGCAACCTCCTTTTCAAAATATCAGGAAAAAAAATGGGTGTGAAGGGACACGTAATACAGAGGGGGATAGAGCACAGGGAAAGAACAATAAAGCAAATTCACTTAATATTTGGAAAACCTGGGATAAACTAGATATTTAAAAAACTGTTAATGACTTTAAGTCTGAAATCATCTCAAAATTATTAAAAGCAAACAAACTGGTCATTTATATTCATACCATTGCTGCTGCTCCTGTTTGGTTACTAAATCATGTCCAGTTCTTTTGCAACATGATGGACTGTAACCTGCCAGGCTCCTCTGTCCATGGGATTTCCCAGACAAGCATACTGGAATGGGTTGCCATTTCCTTTTCCAGGGGATCTTCCTGACCTAGGGACTGAACTCAAAAGTCTCCTGCTGGGTAGGTGGATTCTTTACCACTGAATCATTTGGGAAAGCCCACCATACTATTGTTACTGGTCATCTGAAAGCAGATGTGTTCTCCACCAAATGTGTTAAAGGGATAACACTCCCTTCAATTTATCACTGACCTCAACCCTAACATTTATGACTCCTTAATCACTAGATAAGTAAGACATACGGGGCATGGAGAGCTGTGCTATTAATTTCACAGATAAAATCACTATGGTCCAAAAGTGATGTGACATGCAGCTAGTCAGCCAAGACTCTTAGGCCACAGGTTATCACACAGCTGTATGCTGCCCTTTATATGCTATTTACACAGGTACCTATCAAGCTCATTCATGACAACTGAATGAAGACAAACACCTAATAACTATACTAGCAGAAGTAATATGATAAGTTTTCATTAATTTCCTTGAGAAGTCCATTGTTTTAAAATCCTTCCCTATTAAATATCAGACATCAAAAAGATCTTAAGATACTGAGAAAAACACAGGGGAGAGAAATACACAACTGAAACTACAACAAAATCTCATTTGCTACCTCCCTAGGATCTGAAAAGGCAGCTCCTGAACCTAATATTTTTTTTCTGTTTTTTAAAAAACACAGATTTTCAAATCTTTCCCAGTAGATACTTTTTATTTCAAAAAAGAAAAAAGGTCTACTTGATTATTCTGATACAAGTTTGGGGGCTAATGGATTAGAATCAAGATAAATTAAGGTTTCATCTTGGATTCAGGCTATCAACTATTAATTTTGGGGGGAAAAAAAAAAGAAAAAGCTAATCCAACTACAAGATTCGGGGCCCTGAAAAGGGTACTGCTACATACAGGCTTACTAGGCAGGGTCTGTTTCAGAAGGTAAGGCTCTGGAAAGCTCAAGAAGGATAAGATGTAATGAAAGATGACTAGTTAGTTGGAATAGGTAAACAATAAAGAATGCATAGCTGGAAAAACTCTACAATGAGGATGTCTATTTCACTTTAAGGTATTACTTTTAATTACTTCTAACCCATGGCTGTTCCACTTAATACTTTACTAGACTTCAGCAGGAAAAAGACTTCAGAGCAGAGCTTCTCAATATGCACATAAGTCACTTCAGAATATTGGCTACACATTTCTAATAATACATATCAGTTAGACCTTTATCCTGTGTTCTGGTATACTGGTATAGGTTTTCTATGTTCAATATAATTGGCTTTTTCACCTACTTTAGAAAGCCCACTTAATGATTTCATATTCAGAGTTGATATTACACACTAGATCCTAAGGATCCATGACATGGATTATTACTTTGTTGAGAAACAAAAAGGCAGCTATTTGTGAGCCCCATTCAACCTTGATCTGCACATTAATATAGACTTATTATTGTTCTGTACACAGTAACTCTTTTAGAGAGGTATTAAACTCTTGTTGAGCATTCTTAACTGGACACAGAGAAAGTAGACTCTACATAAAACGCTGTATCATACTGAACTGTATTTGCCACAGATAGTCCTCTCTTGTTTTAAGCAACTTCAGTTCAGTTCAGTCCAGTCGCACAGTTGTGTTCAACTCTTTGCGATCCCATGAATCGCAACACGCCAGGCCTCCCTGTCCATCACCAACTCCCGGAGTTCACTTGGACTCACGTCCACTGAGTTGGTGATGCCACCCAGCTATCTCATCCTCTGTCGTCCCCTTCTCCTCCTGCCCCAAATCCCTCCAAGCATCAGAGTCTTTTCCAACGAGTCNAGGAAGAGAAGGGGATGACAGAGAATGAGATGGCTGGATGGCATCACCAACTCGATACACATGAGTTTGGGTGAACTCCGGGAGTTGGCAATGGACAGGGAGGCCTGGCATGCTGCGATTCATGGGGTCGCAAAGAGTCGGACACGACTGAGCAACTGAACTGAAATAATATTTGGACTTTAAAAATGTCTAGACAAGAGCTTTTCTATAAATCTCAAGAATGACTGAAAAATGAAAGGGATCTAAAAGCCTAGTGATCTTTTATAGACATTTAAAAAACACATAACTTACGCCAGTGTTAAATATAATTTGAGAGGCTGATTAGAATCCTGTTATTGGCATACTTTGTAAAACTGTTCAGTTGATTATAGAACAGCAGAATAGAAAAAATAGTAACAGGAGTTAGAACAATGTTTCAGCGTCAGTTCTGTCATTTATGGGTTTGGTCAAGCTTTTGGGGCCCATATGACCTATAACTGTCTCTTTAATGGGCACATTATTCAGCCACTCTATGTTAACAATTAGAATGAAATAAAATCATGAATATGAAGGTGCTTTAGAAAACTACCAAATGTTATTCAGTTCAGAGAAGGCAATGGCAACCCACTCCAGTGTTCTTGCCTGGAGAATCCCAGGGACGGCAGAGCCTGGTGNAGAATGAAATAAAATCATGAATATGAAGGTGCTTTAGAAAACTACCAAATGTTATTCAGTTCAGAGAAGGCAATGGCAACCCACTCCAGTGTTCTTGCCTGGAGAATCCCAGGGACGGCAGAGCCTGGTGAGCTGCCGTCTATGGTGTCGCACAGAGTTGGACACGACTGAAGCAACTTAGCAGCAAGTAGCTTTTCAGTTACAGGGAACTTGCTACTTAAAGAGCACTTTCAATGAAAACTTCAAAATAATTCATATTGTTTTCTGCTTCAAGGACCATATATGAAGCTCAGCAAAATCACACATAGCCTTAACAACCGATTTGGCCATTCTTGTTTTAACTCTTAAACATCTCATTCTGAGAAAAGTAGATGATTAAATTTGCTGAAGTTCAGCAATTTCAACAGATAAACTACCACTAAGCAGGAAAAATGACCTTAGAAGTTAATATTACCCTGTCTACATTTCATATAAAATTTTCTGTGATTAGAAGACAGGTTACAAAATTTTAAAATCCACTGTACTACTTGACAGCTGAATACACTATTTGATTACTGAATACATGATATTAACAAAACTTTAATAGTTACCTTCGAAGTAACTAATTTCTCTGAGCTCATAGCTGTCATTAGACTTTTTGGCACCCTTTTCTTAAGCAAAAAAGTAAGCCAGTTCAAAAATGAAGAGGTACAGAGAAGAAAGCCATTTGTTAGTCAAGCCCTAATAAAAATACAGAATACTACTTTATACCCAAGAAGTTCCATATCAATCTAAATATTATGAGAATAAAGATTAAATAAGAAATCATTAACATATTGTAAACATTTACTCAAAGAAGAAAAAGAAAGGAAACAAGAAAGGAAACAACTAGTTAGCTAGCTCCAGGTAGACGAACAAAATAAGACTGGAAATATTTCATCTTCTTTTACTGGGAGTGAACTATCTCAAAATAAGAGACTGACTTCTATCTTAGAGAATAATTTAAAACACAACTACTGGTAGAAGATTCTTTCCTCAACTCTATAAATCAATGTTAACATGAGAAAATAATTCATTTAATGTTCAGTGCTGAACATAAAGCCCAGAATTTGACATAGCTCTTTGCATTTCAAAGTAAAAACCATTAATCTTAAAGTTGTTCTCTTTGCTTGTTCTTTTCTACTTGCTTCTCTGACCAGTGTTTTAAGTGTTTTTAGCAAGTTATGGTCAAGCAGGTACCAATCTGAAGGGACTCCAAATGGCTAAAGACAGTAATATAGGGTCAAAAAAAGGTATAAAAAGTGTTACCTTCCAGGCTACAATGGACTGAAACATATCAACAATCCTAAAAGCTATCAATTTACACTACAGTTACCTGTAGTGTATGATTTAAACACAAAAACAAAAATCCCCTACAAGTCACCATTAGAAGTTGCTAAGGCATCAACTTAATAAAACTACAAAATATAGGAAAAAAAATTAAGCATTGTCCTGATTCCTATATGAACTATGTATTTCAGGGTAACCTCACAATCAATGAAAGTTCTATTCCAGAGAAAGATTCCAGCTAACCAATGCAAAAGGAATGACAGAGTTAGAAAATCACCATTTTGCAATCTCTGAAGAAATATTCAGGTGATGATGAAAGGTTGCTAAGCTGTTAAGTGGATCTGGCTAATAGAAACAAGCAGACCATGGAAACAACCTCACATGGAAACAATCAGATATGTGTCTCCTGATATGGTGCAGCAGAACTATATAACCAAACAACAAAACAAGCAACAAAATCAAACCACTAAATTTAATTCCATTTTATAGAAAATTCAGAGAACAGAGGAACACATTAAATATCATGAGGAAGAATTCATCAAAGTCAAGAATGTGGGATATTCAATAGGACAAAGTTTCTTTCACAAACACATGTACAAAAGAAGAAGAAGAAAAGAGGATGGAAAAAATGGTTCCATATCAAAAGATGTATCAAACAAATAATGGACCTTATTTGGACCTTGATGTAAACACAACAACTGTAAAAAGACATTTAAGTCAATTAGGGAAATTAGAGTAATGAGAATTGTTAAAAGGTATGATTTTGATATTGTGGCTATAAATGTTTTTAAAGAAGGAATCTCTTAGAAATTTCCCATTATAATATGGAATATAAAATTACTTTTTCATGCTTCTGACTTCAGTATATTTAATCTTAACAAAAATGTTTTAGGTTATAAAAATATGGAACAACCAAAATCTATCAGTTGAAATACTGATTCTTCAATCACAAAGTGACTACTAGTCATCCTACTAAAAATATTTATGTTGATGAAATTATAGCTATTTTAAAAAAATGAAACATCTCCTGGAAAACCAGAAGCACACAATGTTGCTATTAGCTTTTTCTGTGAATCAAGTAGCTAGCATGAGCAAAGGCATAGGATACGTGGCTTTAAAAAAAAAAAAAAAAAAGATGTTTCATCCAGTATTTTAAGACTGTAGATATCTAGACATACCAATAACTATAATGGTTACATGTCTTAACATCTCATAAAAAAATCAACTGGAACTAAATAACTTCAGTCAATTTTAATGAAATGGAAATTTTATCTCTATTTTATAGTATTATATTCTTAGTGTATTCTTAGTAATTAAAATTATTTTTTAAATGGCTATGCAAATTCATTTCCTTAGGTATTTTACAAATCAGCCTTGATAGCCTAATTTATGGCATAATCCACTTTAGGAACACACAATTAAAATATATTTTTTAGACCAGAGAGCATGTAAGTCTTGCATCATGAGTCAATGATATGAAAGTGAAAGACAGATTATTTTCATAAACACTATGTGAAGAGCAAATTTATGAAATCTACTGAATTATTTCAACTTGGCAGGGTCTATTCCTTGTTACCAAACAAGGTTTCTAGTTATAATATGACTAAAGCTAAAAGAAACTAGGGGAAAAAAAAAAAGAAACTAGGGAATCTCAAAAGAAAATAATCTACAGATAATTTCAATTAGAGGTGTATTAAAATATCAGATTTCAAGGTGAAGCTAACCTAAGTAGTTAAGCTTATACTGTGGGTACAAAAGTATCAGAGTAGAATGTAGAACTCCCGGCCCACATGATTATTTCTCATAACTGACTAGAATTCATTCGATAAGCATTTATATGCCTGGATTCTTTATAGTCAAAAAAATCTAGATTGTGGTTTAACTAGAGACATCTAAAAGGTCATTATAATCCATTTTCTAAACAAGTTATGTAGAAAAATAATGCCATTTACACAGGCACTAAAGCACAACATAAGCAGTTAACAGTTGACGGAAACCTGATCTGAAACTTACCTATGAAAAAAATGACAGGACATGACAAATATAATCTTAACGAATAAAACACAAAACTATTATGAAATGTCTATTCTTAGGTATGTTTTGCTCCAAATTTTGGTGTCAATTTCAAAGGCATGTTTTAAATGGAGTAGTAGGGGTGGGTCTGAATAGAAATAATAAAAATCAAGGACTGAATAGTTCCTATGACTGAGAAAAGATAAATGAAGGAAGGTGGTAGACTACACAAACAGTGCTACAAAGCAGATCTGAGGACCCCACTCAAATAAATTAATTGGTTGCATACAGTTAATATCCCCAAAAGAGCAAAGGCTCAGAACTGGGGTGGAGGACCAGTCTTTTTAAAAAAGAAACCTAGCCCACTTTGTAATAACATAAACCTAAAATGATGATCACTGTTAAAGATTCCTTTGTTACATGGACACTTACATTACTGAGCTTTCGGAGAAAACAGCTATAGCCTTATGACTGGGGGAGGGGCTCAAACATAATCACTAACTTATATTTGCTTACAAAAGCAAGCATTACTTTTTAACTCACAAACTGATTAATATCTTTCCAAGCATATATAAAAAACAGCAATGGAACTCCTCAATTTTAAGTTAAAATGACTAGAATCAGAAATATCCAAAACCTAATTTTAATAAAATACTTTGAAGAGACAGGGATTCATACACAGCCTCTGATATCCAAAAACCCCTCAAAATACCCTGTTAACTACATGGTTAAATACTTTTTGGAGCAGGAAAAAGGTAACCACCAATTAATATACAGATATAAACCAAAGTTCTAAATGTCCCAAAGGGTACAAAAAGCCTAGAACATTTTTTCTTAAACAACATATTCAAAAGTAACAGAAGTACATGGATCAAACCCATACATAGTAAGATTCTCTAACTCACAAACATACTCAATTTGTATACCCTGAAATAACCCTCTGGTAAAAGGCCAAAGCAAAGACCATCATACTAAACTAAATTATTTAAAGTTCAATAACTATGTGACTAACATTTTGCTTTTGGTGTGCACAAACTTTTGATGGTGAAATTTATTTCACTATCACATATAAATAACTGACTTTTCAGATGAACTAAAACACACACAAATCAAAAGCACAGACGAGAAAAAACACACCACTGTATTTCATAAAAGGAATAAAAAATACAATAGGGGTCTTTACCTTACTGTATATCAGACCCTCACTTTGAATTTTCACAAAAGTAGACTTTTTCAAAAGGATAATATCTAAAAGCAAAAGCAATTTGGCATGTTTTATCCAACATTAAATATTTTACACATATCATAAAACATACACACAAACACACTTACATGTATACATACGAATAAAAAGGGTTTTGGTTTTTTTTTTTACCTAAATGCAAACTGGATGAGGATCCATGTGATGAAAGTGATGGCGGTGGCGTAAGTGAATGTCCTGGAGTTTGGCTTGGCAGAGGCATGCCTATTGGACTTGGAGAGGAGGAAAATCCCAGACTATTGTAAAATGGTTGCCCTATGGGTGCTAGGCTGCTACTAGATCTTTTGTACAAGTCAGAGCTAGTAGATAGAGACTCTCTCCTTGTGGCACTACTACTTGCAGAACTGCCAACTGAAGAAGAAATAAAAAAAACCCTAATTACATACAGTGTTAACTGAATAAAACCTATCCCCAACTCTTGCTGGGAAATAACAGAGTGATCACAATAATTATTTTTAGAAACATAACAGAGAAGATAATTACTGTGATAACTATATATACTGTGATAACTATATATACTAACTTATTAATCATAAAAGGGTATAAATGCACCCCAGGAAAATGACCAAATATTTAAGAGCAGTCATATGTTCATTATTTCACATATATTTACCACTGACACATATGATTACTGTGCTTTAATACCCTGGTATGATTTATAAACCCTGAAATTTTAAGTTGTCTGCTATGCTAGAGATTAAATTCCAATAAGGTTATATTTTGGTAGTATCCTAACCTTTGGAACCAAGTTCTTAGATGTCAACCTAATGCCAAGAAAAGATTATACTGATAAACAGAAATATTAATACATTTCCCTTGCCATTCACATTTGATTTGGGTTCCAGCTTGTGTTTAAACCACAGTCAAGTCCATATTGGCCCGAATATTAGTCAGCTGTGAAATACAGTGGCAGCTTACTCCTCAGTACTTTTCACACTACACATTCTCCTGATTCTTCAATAGCTAAATTACAAAATATATATGGAAAAACCAAACTTTAACTGCTAGCTCCCTGTTTTCAACCAAAGACGTGCATTCACTTACCCCTTGAGATCTTCCATTCTTAAGATGATAGTCTGGCCTCGTGAACTGCTTACTCAGGTAAAGATATTACATCCCTTACTGTACTACATAACAATTTTTAGTTTTTCACTTAATCCCCAATTCAACTATTAACTTTCTAGTCCTTTTTTTCCCTTTATATTTTATAGAATCATAAAAGAATGGTAGGTTCATATTACCATGTAGCTATGCAACCCGAGATCTGGCTATTAATCAACATATATTTGGATAATCAAATTCTTTACAAAGTGTTTTTAAAAGGGTTGTCCAAAACTCCCAATGCTCAAGTCTCTCTTATAACATGCATTTTCAAGTACGCTTTTTTAAAAAAACTGTCTCTAAGCCTTTTAAACTAATCCTTTTATATTCAAGATAACATCATATTACATTTTTTTAACCTGTGAAGTTTTTAAAGGACAAGCTCTATATTCGGACCAATATGGTTAATTCTTTTAAAGAAAAATTTAAGAGGTCAATTATAAATAGGTCATAAGGGTATAGATTAAAGAGAAAAATTAAGCAGAGCACATGATGGTAGACCAAGGTAAGCTTATTAATACAGACAGAAAACAATTACACTGGTTTTACCAAAACAAAAATCCTATAAAGGAAAAATACCAGGCTCATACTACTGTATTAAGCAAAATAAAATAAACAGTATTCAACCTTTTAAACCAGTGAATGTGGTTTCTGAAGGACTGATCAGGTTTTAATGAAATTCTCACTTTTTAAGATATATTATAGGGAAATACTAAGTAACTATATGCATTTTTAATACAACAAATAAATACTACTGTAAGAATGGTTTTGGCAAAATTGTCAATGTAGGCTATATTAACTATGCTCATTTAAAAGGACACTGTCAAAGTGATTTTTCTAAAACATGGCTACATTTGTAATTTCTATTTATTTCAGAAAACATTTAACTGACAAGAAAAAAGACAAAAGCCCTCGAAATGAGAGCAGCAGCACTATCATTCCCCTGGCAAATCATCGAAGAAACCATAGTTTTGACACATGCAATATCATTTTCCTCTAAAAAGGAAAAGCCAAGCAAAACATTTAAAAGTAATTCAGAAATAGCTTTACTTTAAACGTAAACAAGCTGGCTTCTTAAATTTTACTATCTGCCTAAATTATCTGCAATAATATGACTATAAAATAAAAAACAAAATATACCTAAAATATTTAAGAAGCTAGACAACAACAATGGAGTCACTAATCAAATATCAACTGTGGATAAAATGTTAAATCGCGAACTTTCAACTGTAAAAGAACATTCTAAATAACAGGTCGTAGAAATGGTGATTTAATCTCTATATTACGATGGCTAAGCTTCCTGGCGATCTGAGTTATAAACCGGGGTATTTAACACTGTTAAGCATTAATAATTTCACCATATGGGTAAGAGAATGACTGTGTACAAGGTACTGTACATGTGCATATAAGCATGTTTCAGATTTCATATAGGTATGGAATTGCCATAATGTGAAACGGTAATGGGTAGATTTCGAAGGGTACGTAAGTGCAGCACTTGAATGAATGTTTACAAAATGTCCAAGAGGAGGGAGATGGTAGGTTCCTTACTGGTATTTAGGGATAGCAATCGTTAATGTCCTCTGAAGCAAGGTAAAACAGAGGTACCCCAAGCTGGAAATCAGAATGGAGTAAAGCAATGCTCATAAATAAGGGAGAAAGTGAACATGATAATTTTTTGGCAGAGGCATCTGCCGGGGACAACTATAGAGAACAAGATGTTGATGACTAATCAGTTCCTGAATACAGCAGGAAGGGTTTTAACAAACAAAGAAACAGGGGAATTTGGGAGTATACCAGACTATCAGTGACATTTTATTATTACAAAGGGAACAGGATAGTTATCTTTTCTCTATTTTTCCTGTATTACTTAGGGCCTACAAATCTACAGAAACTAGTTATTTCCACAGAAGTATTTTTTTTTAAAGTTATCTGTTCTATTGATTTTCTTCAGCAATCTAGGATTATCTGGGACAACTGCTTGTCAACTGTTAGAAACAAAAAATCAGTCTATGAGAGTGCCTGGGCTACATATTAAAATAGTAAGCTCCAAAAGTAATGAAACAAATCAAATAGGAAAATTAAAAGACTGAATAGTCTCTATTGTTCACTAGATTTTTCCTGAGAAGTTCCCATGCCCATTTTTTGGCAATTTTTTTATTAGGCAAATACGATATTTCCTTTTTGATCTCATTATATCAAAAAAGAACTATGCATCTGAAAGTTAATAGGTGTTCTGGACCATCCCTAATAAAAATGTTCAAAGAGTTAAGAAGATACTTTCTTAGAAAACTGGCAAAAATAGTTAGTAACGACTGGCATGTGTTAGTTTGGCCATTTTTTCACACCAGAGAAGAATATAATTTCATGTGGTAGGAAAACAGACGAGCAGATTTTAAGACTCAAGGACACCCGGAAATAAAACATTTCTTGAGGTGTGAATAAATGTCCCTTATAAAGAAAAGGCTGTCAATTATACCAAGAGAATGAGAGTAAGCTGTTTTTCCCCTAATGTTTCCTGAGCACTCTGGAAACACCAGAGACTGATAATACATGTGTCAACAGGGTGTCGAGGTGGGCCTCTTCAATTTCAGCTCTTTCTCAGTTACAAAATCAGTTTCTATGGGTACATTATTTATTTTGTGAAGCTATTTAAAACTTGGATTTCTTAAGTATTATGTATAAAACTAGGATACGAGGTGGGGAGTCTTTTTAAATGCATTTTTAGTGATAAAGGCTAAGTTGTCTAACTAAAGACAGGCATCCTTATCGTAAGGGCTTCTGTTTAGAACATTTCATTATATTTTATTTTTATGTATTATACCAAATAGAGACCATAAATATTCATTAATATTTAATAAGAATAAATCATCTGATGAGCACACAGGTAATTATTATTTTAAAATATCAGAAACTTAAGATGGCAAAGTTTTTACTGCTTCAAACATTAATATTATAGGGAAAAGGGAAGAGCTAGTAACAAGCATAATATATCCTAGCCCAAACAAATATTACTAAAATAAAAATTACAGTAGTATAATTCTTAAGGCCAGGGGAAAACATATTTGAGTAAAGAATGGGCTGCTTGAAACGGGTTAAACATTCGTAAACACTGCAAAAGGTTTCTTTCTGTCTACAAAATTAAACCAATAAACCAGTATCTTATTCCTGTCCTTTCTACACTACTAGCTATTGTTCATATTAATATTAAAAACAAATACATGTACCTCATGTCCACTTAGCAGAGTACACTCATCTTAAAAAGAAACTTACCTGATGAACCAAATCCACTGAGGGCTGAGCCTATAGCAGCACCCAAAGAGCTACTGCTTCCAAAGCCAAGAGATGTACTTCCAGGCTGGCCAGGTCCGTGAGAAAATAAAGAACTGCTCTGGGAGCTATTAGTCAGAGAAGTGCTCCCATAAAATGAATTAGACTGCAGATTAGTGCTTGGCTGCTGCTGCTGCTGCTGCTGCTGCGGTGGTGGCTGAGTGCCAATTGGCCGGAACAGACCATTTGTGCTGCCTGTGAGACTATTTGCAGTTCCTCCAGCTGCTGCTGCCGCTGCTATAAAATAAATTTCAAACACTTCTTAAAACTACCCAGAAAACCATTTTCTATTATTAAAATATCTCAACCACTACCAGAAAATTATTACCCCAGAAAATGTCAGTTACACTTACCAGCTTGTGCTGCTGCTGAACTAATTAAAACAGGTGTTGGAGCCATTAATCGAACTGGAGCTCCAAGGCCAGTTCTTGCTCCAGGGCCAACCACTAAGGCACCAGTCTGATCATAATAGGCAGTTGGAGCTAGTACTTGATAGCCTAGATAATAGCAAAATAAATGTTTACCAATGAAAACATTAATACAGAAAGCATGTTATTTACTTTCTCCCACAGCTTTTTTTTATCAACCAGCAAACACAGCTATTTTTATTGTGAATATAAAACCATTAGTTACTATATAAAAAGCAAACACATCTGAGAAGGTATTACTAAATAAAAGAAAATCTAACAAAGCCTAAATAAATGTTTTCCCTAAATTTTGACAGCGATGCCTCTTGCTTATGGACCACAGAATGATGAGATATAGTCTTTGCTTTTGAAACTGTAAATAATCAAGGGCTAATGCTTCAAAATTATTACCACCAATTAGTTCTCCTGAGAGGAGAATGGATAAAGACTAAGGGAACTGAGGGAAAACAGTGTAAGATTCATTAGGCAATTTTAGTAAGTTTTTAAACCAAGTGCCTCATTGATAGCATTCCCTTAGATTTTCATTTGCAAGCAATCCTTTAAAGACAAAATCATGATATAAACAGGTAACTTAAAACCATAAAGTTTAACAGTCAATTTGTAAAGGGTCTCAAAAGCTAAGGTCTGAATAAAAATCACATAGGCATTAGTTGTATTACAGCCTTGACCACAAGGCAGGTGACAATTTGCTCTGTTCAGAACTATAGGAAAAGTAGTTTCTCTCTGCACAGATTTTCTCAAGTTCCTCATCTGAACCACAGAACAGAAAATGATTATTTCGAACAGAAAAGTGACTTTTTTGCCAGTTTTCTCAAAGATGATCCAAAATAACAAATACCACTCAAGATGCATGGGAGAGAAGTTGTATCTCTATATATCTACCTCTCTCTATATATAGACATACATACATAACACACAGTGGATACTTTAAGGCAACAGGTTTATTCTCTCCCAGGACTCAGGTTAAGAAAGGCTGTCTTATATAGTAACAAAGACTCAGGTTCAAAAGTATGAGGACCACTTGCAAAAATGTACTAGCAACCTCGGATATTTTTAAATTTAAACACCACCTTCTAAACTAGGACCAGAACTTTCACATGTAAAGGTTGTTTTAATAAAATGCAGTAACTGATTCACAATTGTATCTTTATTACAATGGATATGAATTAGGAGGACCAGCCAAATGAAGGGCTGCACAGGGCAAAATCTAGGAGGGAATGACCTCTCCTCTCAGGAGAACTGATTGGTAATAATTTTCAAAGACTTCTCCTGATAGAATGAACATGATAATTTGAGAAGATTATCAGATATCCAACTGTAACTGTCATACAGAATATGCAAGTCTGGAGTTTAATAGAGAGGGTCAGGTTGGATTTACAAATAAGGGAGTGGTCAATATAAGCGCGGTATTAGCTGCTAAAAATAATCCAACCACCAAGAAAATAAAAGGGTAGGGCCTATGGCCTGGAGGGTACTTCACAGTAAGAGGCTGGAGAGAGGAGGAACCAAGGAAGAGACTGAGAGTAAAGAGCCAGGAAGAAATAAACCAAATCGGGACACAGGGGTCTCCTGGAGGCCAAAGAAAAAAGAATTTGAATGAAGACTGAGCGATTAACAATGCAAAATGTTGCTAAAAGGCATTAGGAGTTGAGACTAACGAATTTAACAATATGGAAGTCATTCTGGTAAGGATGATAGTCAGTGTGGTGAATTTAGTAAAGAATGGAAGAACTGTAGCAAGTACAGAAATGCTTTTGAATTTTGCTGTAAAAAGGATCAGAGGGGAGCTACAGAAAAGGGGCTGAGAATAAATTCTTTCTTAACCAGAAAATGTTCCTGTTTAGCAAAGCATGATACTTCTTAAGTGTTTAAAACATTTATTATTGTGAAATAAAACATAAAAAGTGCAAAAATCAAAGGTACGTTATAATGATTACAACAAAAAAGTATAACCTCCATGCCAAGTCAAGAATAGAAATAGAAAACTGCCTGGCACCCACCTCTTCTAGTCCCTGCTCTACCACAATCTTCTCTTTCCCTTTGCTGTTTAATCACTAAGTGATGTCCGAATCTTTGTGACCCCATGGACTTATAGCCCGCCAGGCTCCTCTGTCCATGGGATTTCCCAGGCAAGAATGCTGGAGTGGGTTGTTATTTCCTTGTCCACTTCTCCAAGGGATCTTCAGTTATACAACATCCTACTTTCCATAAATGGTCTCTCTCTAAACAATCATTTGAATAATTTAAAAAATTTTACATACAATTCATCCATGTTGTTATATGTAGACTTTGTTTCCATTTTCAATATTGTGTAGCACCTCACTAAACAAACACCATGACAAATTTATCCATTCTACATTTACACTGTTCCCAGTTTGGGGCCATTGCCAACAGTACTGCCATAAACATTTTCATATGTGTATGGTGGTGTATTATGTGTACATATTTCTCTAACCTAAGATGTATAGCAGCTGACACCCTGAGTTAAAGGGTATGCGTATTTTCAAACTTTGGTAGTAATGCCAAACTGCCTTCAAAGTGGTTGTGCAAATTTACACACATAACCACCTTGGTATTAAGAGTTCCCATTGCTCCATGACTTTAAAAATACTTGATAAACTATCAGACTTTAAAAAACTGGCCAATCTGAAAGACAGGCAAAAGCATTTGGTTGTGGTTTTGACTTTCTTTCCTCAGAAGGAAGCTGGGTGTGTCTTCATATGCTAATTGTGTCTCGGCATTTCCTCTTGGGAAAACAACTGTTCAAAGTTTCTCTCACCCATTTTCCTACTGGTTGTATTTTGTTATCAATTTATTTTACTTATTCTGTAAAATAATTTTATTTTTGGCTGTACTGGGTCTTTATCGCTGCAAGGGCTTTTCTCTAGCGGTGTAAGGGTTTTCCTTTGCAGGGGCTTCTGTTGAGGAGCATAGCTCTATGGCAGTAGTTGCAGCTCAGGGGCTCAATAGCTGTGCCTCCCTGTTTCTACAACACAGGCTCAAGAGCTGTGGTTCACGGAGTTGAGGCGCTCCGTGGCATATGGGATCTTCCCGGATCAGGGATTGAACCGGTGTCTCTTACACTGGCAGGCAGATTCTTTACCACTGAGACACCAGGGAAACTCTCTTATTGATTTAAAATTCTTTATGTATGCTGTATTCAAGTGTTCCACAGTTTCTTCTTCCATTCCTAGTCTGACCTGTCATTCTCTTTCTGGTGACTTTTGAAGTAACGGGTTCAAATTTATTATTTCTTTTATTTTCATAACAAAATCTCCCTATATTATCTTCTAATAACCTTTAAAATTCCACTGTCCCACACAGGTCTAAAATCTAAAACGTAAATGATTAATGAACACAGGGTAAGTCACAGATCCCAATTTGAACAATTTGTTGCTCAAAGAATCAATTTTCTTTTGTCACCTTATTTATAAAACAAGTTCTTCCTCCCTATGCTTTTTGCTGGTTTTTTTTTTTTTTTGCTATTAATTAGGCAGGTGTCCAGTCCTTTTGGGATCTCATTTTTGGGGTCTCTATGTCTCTCTGTGCAGTAATTCAACTGCATCTTAGTTTTCTGAATTTTACCCCAGAGTATAAGTCAGAATAGACCAAGTCCTTTTACTCATTTTTGTCCTTTAATAAGAGTGTTGTGGCTAATCTTGACTCTGCATTTTTGTTAAATTTTACTATCAGCTGTCAAAAAAGCTCACAGTAAGAATCCACTGGGTTCTGATTGGAAATGTATTGAAACTGTAGGTTAATCACGGAAGAACTGGCATGTTTAAAACATTGAGTTCCCCAATGGTATTTAGGTCTCCTTGAACAAAGCTAGTGGAGCTGATGGAATTCCAGTTGAGCTGTTTCAAATCCTAAAAAGATGATGCTATGAAAGTGCTGCACTCAGTATGCCAGCAAATTTGGAAATCTCAGAAGTGGCCACAGGACTGGAAAATGTCAGTTTTCATTCCAGTCCCAAAGAAGGGCAATGCCGAAGAATGTTCAAACTACTGCAGAACTGCTCATTTCACACACTAGCAAAGTAATGCTCAAAATTCTCCAAGCCATGTTTCAACAGTATGTGAACCATGAACTTTCAGATATTCAAGCTGGATTTAGAAAAGGCAGAAGAACCAGAGATCAAATTGCCAACATCTGTTAGATCATCTAAAAAGCAAGAGAGTTCCAGAAAAATATCTACTTCTGCTTTACTGACTACTCCAAAGCCTTTGACTGTGTGGATCACAGTAAACTGTGGAGAATTCTGAAAGGGAAATTTCTCCTGAGAAATCTGTATGGAGGTCAAGAAACACCAGTTAGAACTGGACATGGAACAATGGACTGGTTCCAAACTGGGAAAAGAGTATGTTAAGGCTAAAAACTGTCACCCTGTTTATTTAACTTATAAACAGAGTACATCATGCAAAATGCTGGCCTGGATGAAGCACAAACTGGAATCAAGACTGCCGGGAGAAATATCAATAACCTCAGATACACAGATGTTATCACCTTTATGGCAGAAAGTAAAGAGGAACTAAAGAGCTTCTTGATCAAAGTGAAAGAGGAGAGTGAATAACTTGGCTTAAAACTCAACATTCAGAAAACTAAGATCATGGCATCAAGTCCCATTATTTCAGGGCAAACAGATGGGGTAACAATGGAAATAGTGACAGACTTTATTGTTTTGGACTCCAAAATCACTGCAGATGGTGACTTCAACCATGCAATTAAAAGACGCTTACTCCTTGTAAGGCAAGTTATGACCTACCTAGATAGCATATTAAAAGGCAGAGACATTACTTTGCCAAAAAAGGTCCATCTAGTCAAAGCTATGGTTTTTCCAGTAGTCATGTACAGATATGAGAGTTGGACTATAAAGAAAGCTGACTACCAAAGAATCGAAGCTTTAGAACTGTGATATTGGAGAAGACTCTTGAGAGTCCCTTGGACTGCAAGGATATCCAACCAGTCCATCCTAAAGAAAATCATTGGAAGGACTGATGTTGAAGCTGAAACTCCAATATTTTGGCTACCTGATGCAAAGAACTGACGACAAAGGATGAGATAGATGGCTGGATGGCATCACCAACTCAGTGGAAGCTCCAGGAGTTGGTGATGGACAGGGAAGCCCAACATGCTGCAGTCCATGGAGTCGCAAAGAGTTAGACACCACTGGGTGAATGAACTCAACTGAACTTAATGTCCAAACAAAACTGTTTTCCCAAAGAAACTGTACATTTTTAAAGACTTATTCCTAGGTACTTACTACTGTAAATAATCTTCAAATTTTACATTTCAAAACATTATAGTGTTGGGAGTTCCGTGGCTGTCTACTTGTGTTTTCACTGCTGTGGGCCTAGTTCAATCCCTGGTGGGGAACTAACCTGACCAAAAAAAAAAAAATGCTGTTGGCTGACAATAAAGATTTTATGCTTGATTTTTACATCTGACAACCTTAGCAAAAACACATTAATTCTAATATTTTATCTGCAAATTCAGTTACTATAATCATATTTTCTGCAAATGACAATTATTTCTCTCTTTACAGAGCTTTTTCATTTTATTCAAATTTCTCTCATGTTATATAGCACTGGCTAGGATCTTTAATACAACATTTAAGAGAAGTATCATTAGCAGAACTCCTTGGCTTTTTCCCAATCCTAGATGGAAAACTTTCAAATAATGAGTATAAATAGGAAGTCTGTCATCCTTTGGAGGTGGGGTGGATTGTTTAATTCTTTGACTTCCCAGCATAGTAAATCTTCTGATTCATATCTGTAAGTCAATATATAAATTCATTATAATGTTCCTGCATCTTTTGATAAATTCTTATGATTCATATCTCTTATTTTAATCTTTTAATGTGGAAAATTATACTGTGTGAGTTATTAATGCTCATCTTGCATTCTTGGGATAAAATCCAACTTGTTCATGATGTGTCACTCTGCTTTATATTGCTAGATCTGGTTTACTAGTATTTCAGGATTTCTAAATCCATGTTCCTAAGTTTGATTAGTCTACAATTTTCCTTTTCTGCACATTTGATAGGTTTTTTTTTAACATCAAGATTAAGCTAGCACCATAAAATGGCATGGGGAGACCAGTCTTTTTCTATTCTCTAGTTTTAAAAATTTAAAAACTACTTCTTCCTTGAATGCCTAGTATCATTCATCAAAAAAGTTTTTGTGTTAGCCTGGAATTTTCTTGTAAGACTTCTTGATTACTCAATTGACTTAACAGTATTGAACTTTAGACTTTTTATATATCATTGAATCTTTTTGATAATATTTTTCTCATTATTTGTCTATTTTGTTTACAATTTCCAATTTCCTAACATGAGATTGATTCCTAATATCCTATTATGATTATTCAATTTTTCTGATATTATTTATGTCTTGTCTATCTTTTTTTAAATGAACCTCTAAGAGGTTTATCAGTTTTATTAGTCTTTTAAAGAAGCAACTTTTGGGATAACTTGACCTTTTTAATTGTATGTTTGTCATCTATTTCATCTACATTAGTTTTGATTTTTATTATTTCATTTCCTTCTATAATTCTTCAAATTTATTCTCTTCATTTTATGGTTCCCAGATAGAAACTTATTTTCTAATGTATGTATTGAAGTCTATATACTCCAGCCATCTGCAGAAACATGGATGGACCTAGAGATTTTCATACTAAGTAAGCCAGATAGAGAAAGACAAGGACTCTTTAAAAAAAAAAAAAAAAGGTGAATTTATGTACAAAACAAAAACAGATCCACAAACATAGAGAACAAACTTACAGTTACAAAAGGGAAAAGAGGGAACAGAGAAGTATTAGATTAACATATATACCACATACAAAAAAGATAACTAGCAGGGACTGACTGTGTTGCACAGAAACTATACTCAGTATTTTGTAATAGCCTTTAAGAATCTGAAAAGGAATATATATATATATAACTGAATCACTCTGCTGTACATCTGAAACTAACATTGTAAATCATCTGTACTTCAATTAAAAAGAAAATGCCAATATACTCCTATGTTCTGTTTTTAGGTGTAGTAAACAAGTTTAAATATGCAACATTTTCATAATCAGTTCAAAAGTTTCTAATTTCTATTATATTATCTTTGTTACTTAAAGAGCTTGATAAAACACAAGAGATTAAAAAAGACACACTCCCCACACTCAAGAATTACACAATTTATAGAGAAGGTAACATACTATATTCTTAATCCTAAAATGCCACTTATTTACAGACCTGACATTGATCAAATAACTTCCCTTAGGGAGAAATACATAACTCTTTAATTTTAAGACACTTTCCACCTCCAAACATACTAAAATAATTAACAAATCACAAATAGCTAAATGAAACACAAGGCAGATAGGAGTACTAAAGAAAGGAGCAAGTTATGTGCCACAAGAATGACAAAAGCAGAAATGATTATTATTTTGTTCCTTTTTGTGGCCATGCCGTATGGCAGGCAGAATTTTAGTTCCCCAACCCATGCCCTGCATTGGAAACACTGAGTTTTAAATCATTGGACAACTAGGGAAGTCCCCAAAGGAATAATTATTCATGATTGAGAACAGCTTCATGAAAAGGATCATATTAAAAGATGAAAAGGAAAGTTAACCACAAGTATAAAGCAAGGCTTTAAAAAGGAAAATGCAAAACTATATATCCCAATTTTGCTTAAAATTTATAAAAAGGTATTCTAAAGGAAAAATGTTGGATAGGGCTAACAGCATAAAAGGATGCTTGTGGAACAGTCTGTGGTCCAAAAGTATACAACCCAGACACTGTTGATGAGTTTAAAAAGTAGTTTGGACTAGATTAATGGAAATGGGGCTTCTCTGGTGGCTCAGATGGTAAAGCGTCTGCCTGCAATGCAGGAGACCCAGGTTCCATTCCTAGGTAGGGAAGATCCCCTGGAGAAGGAAATGGCGACCCACTCCAGTACTCTTGCTTGGAAAATTTCATGGATGGAGGAGCCTGGTGGGCTACAGTTCATGGGGTCACAAAGAGTTGGACAGGACTGAGTAACTTCACTAGCAACCAGAATGGTATAAATTAACCTGGAATTTTGAAAGGTAACCAAAAGAATAAAAATAAATAAACTGAAGAGACTAGAGGCTTACAGAGTTAGCAGGAGGACACAGGAGAGGTTAAACAAGAATAGCAGAGATGAAAAGAAGTGAACACGAGATAGAATAACCAAGAATTGGCAAGTCACTGAAAGTAGGCAAAGAAAAAATTAAGACTTAAAGATGACTCTGAGGATGAAGTAAAAAACTTCTAGCTCAAGTAGAGAAGGAAGTTAATAGTGAAATAGGGTAAATAGTAAGATAAGCAAATCTGCTATGGTTTTTCCTGTGGTCATGTATGGATATGAGAGTTGGACTGTGAAGAAGATTGAGCGCCTAAGAATTGATGTTTTTGAACTGTGGTGCTAGAGAAGACTCTTGAGAGTCCCTTGGACTACAATGAGATCCAACCAGTCCATTCTGAAGGAGATCAGATCAGCCCTGGGATTTCTTTGGAAGGAATGATGCTAAAGCTGAAATGAAACTCCAGTACTTTGGCCACCTCATGTGAAGAGTTGACTCATTGGAAAAAGACTCTGATGCTGAGAGGGATTGGGGGCAGGAGGAGAAGGGGACGACAGAGGATGAGTTGGCTGGATGGCATCACTGACTTGAAGGATGTGAGTCTGAGAACTCCAGGAGTTGGTGATGGACAGGGAGGCCTGGCTTGCTGCGATTCATGGGGTCACAAAGAGTCGGACATGACTGAGCGACTGAACTGAACTGAAGCAAATCTGAGAGAAGTGAGCTCATTTTGGGACATTTTCAGTTTAAGGAATAGCAGGAACATACACATGGTAATATTTTGTACAAAGGCAGTAATGTGTTATATGTTCAGAAAAGAATCCAAGATGCAGATGTAAACTTACTTGGTGTACTGGCACAGGAACAATAGGTGAAAAGTGAAACCAGTTAAGATTCTCCCACAGAAGGTATCTAAAGCATCTCTATTTTTCCAATACAGAAACTGAGGTTCAAAGAGGAGAGCAAATTGGTCAAGGTCACACAATTAAGTGGTAGAGTAATATGGCAGATCTGACTCCAAAAGCATCTAGTCACTAAACTAGACTGTCATTTACGTTTCACTGATAACACCGAGAAAAAGGAAACTGACAAAAAGCAATGAGAAAGCCAGGAGAGTAAAATATCACATAAATGTAGGGGATAAGAGTTTCAGAAAGTTAGACATACAACAAAGAATTGAAGAATGAAGAAAAATAAGGATGGAGAGGAAGTCATACTCTGGCACTGAGTTACATAAGAACTACTGAAAAAGAATCGTGGAGCAGTGTGAGATAGAATACAAATTCTGAAAGGGATCAATAGAGTAAGAGAGGAGAACAAAAGAGAACGTTTTTTAGGATGAAGAGGCAGACTAGTATCATAGTGGTTACAGAAAAGGAGGTGGCAGAGGGAGAAAGACTGAAAATATAAGACTAAGAAACAATGGATGGCATATATAGTCATGCAGAAGGACTGAAAGCCTATAATCAACATAGTACAAGGAATAGGGATTTAATGGATGAGAAGTGAAATGCAGAATGTGAGAAAGCTAAGAACTCTATGAGATTTGAAGAAACAAACACCAATTTTTTAAAGCAAGCTCCTCTATTAGCATATAAAATTTTGTAACTATGTAACTATTTGAATAAAGGAGAATTATTTCATCATAGTCCTGGGCAGAATGAAGTACAGAAGACAGAGAAAAGTTTCATGGTAAGAGAATGATATAAACAATCAACACGTTACTTGGGAACACCAATATTAATTCTAGTCAAGCCCTTTTTATGAGAGTGATTTTTACATTTCTAGTTATAAAGGAACTAAATGTTGTGGCCAGAAGATTATGTAAAATGACCTGATTTCTTCCTCAAAGTTTTACCTGCTTTTGAACTTCTCATCACTCCAAAGATAGTCAATTCTTTATAGACAAAGATACTGTTAAATGTGGTTTTCTGTTAGGATTACCAACATAGAGTTCACTCGTGAACAAAGCAAAACAAAAAAGCAAAAAATTGCTTTCTTATAGAACAGAAGTGAACATAAAAATAAATTTTGAGAAGATCAAAGTTGATAAAATTAATAGCAAAATACCTTGATGTTTTTAAGTCAACAAGAACATGAGCTGAACCTGAGGAATAGGAGCAAAGGCATTTATAGGAAGTAAATAATAGGACCAGCATCAAAAGTCTAAAAAAAATAAGCAACAGTAAAAGGGAGTAGCAAATATACACAGTCCAGAAGCATTCTCTTAAATCACCGTCCTACTTAGAATCTAGTAAGGCAGGACTATGGTACTCTGTGACTCTTCAAGAGGGACCCAGAATAGTCTTAGCAGGGGCTTTCATAAACTCCCAGTTCAGTTCTTTTTAGCCTTGTTCCCTCCCTCCATGGGCCTGTAATTTCAGCCTCACAGTCCATTTCACAAAGAGCTGGCTGCTTTTGCCAGGTTTCTAATCTACAGCAGCTCTGGGACAGTAGTTTCCATGAAGCAAGGATAAAGCTGAGGCAAAAAAGGAAGATAATGAGAATAGCCCTGTTCTACTATCATTTGCACTTCAGAGACAGTATTAACATCCTTTTTCATTCAGTAGGCTAAACAAGTCGATAAATTCTGAACTTAGAATTTCAGAGAGAACAGAACGAATGTAATTGATACAGAATTCCTCAAAACAATATAAAGAAATACCTAGCAGCATGTTAAAAAACCTTCAATCATGTAAGTTGGGACCCTCTCCAATGCATTAAACACAACTCCTACATGATCTTAAGAAAAAATTTATCTACAGCACAATTAAATGAAACTGGAACATGTACTGCATTAATAAGTACAGTTGACTCTTGAACAGCACAGGTATTAGGGGCACTGACCTCTGTGCAACTAAAAATCTGCATGTAACTTACAGTCAACCCTACACAGCCACTATTCTGTACCTGCAGGACTCAATCAACCAAAGACTATGTAGTGCTATAGTACATCTTTACTGAAAAAGATTCAAGTACAAGTGGACCCACACAGTTTAAACCGGTGATTGTTCAAGGGTCAGCTGCACTCTACATAGTTAAAGAAGTACTCTTATACTAAAAGTGAAAAAACAGCATGCTTAAAAGTGGGTCATCAGGAGTGCAGAAATATGAAGGAATAAAACAGGAGGTGATGTATTATCTACAGACATTCAAACGTAACCTTTAAATTTCACTTTAAAAACGTAACAGGTGCTACTTTATTAGCTTAAGAAAAATACCTTCCATCTTTCACTACTATTAAAGTAGTAATTTTCACACAACTTTACAAAAAGTGTATTTTGCTGGTCTTTTCTAAAAGTTGTACTGCAGCAATGGGCAGGAAATTTACTAATTACTGATGCCATTAGGTTTTAAATACCAATAGATTAAAATACTATAAATGTACTCAATAAGGCTGAACTAAGTCTTAAGTGGAAAACGTTAGCTGTACATTTCTCAACATTAACTAATTAAATGACTAACCTGGTAAGGCAGGAATGGCTTACACGCTATTGTAATGTGTTACATGCTAACAAATGGTTTTATTTCTTAAAGCACTGCATTAAGAATTTTGGGCTACGCTCCATTAGAAAGATGCTATGATTCACACTATAAACAGCCTAAGAAAAAATGTTTTTTGAGAATTCTAATGCACACTTGTCATCCCTGTCATTAAGTCTCACAAAAGATACTGATTTCACCTATTGGCACCTGAGTTGTAAATAATTTATTGCAGTGTTTAAGGCGTGTTGATTTTTTCTCACTCCTCAGTATGACAATCTACTTTAAACCTTTTAAATCTATCCAAATTTCCACAATTAACCAACTATATACCTGGCATGCCGGTAGCAAGACCCTGACCAAAAGCCAAAGTTGGATTTGCTGCTGCAAGTGATTCAGCTTGCTGCCCTTGCTGGCCCTGATTGGGAGTAAGAGGGCGCTGACCTGCCCCAGCACGGAGAACCTACAAAGGACAAATGATTTCCTTAGAAATGATATTAGAAAATAACAAATTAATTTATCTATATTGCAGGTAGCCTTTGGATATTCTTTGAACATATTTACATTCAAAGAAATGTCAGTTTACCATTAAGAAGTACAAATTATGTAATTCAAGAACATAATCTATTAAGCAACATGGAGATTTTAGAAGGTCTTCACAAAAAATTATTTCTAGTATTTGTGCTTCTTAACTTACCAAAGTAGCATTAAAATGAGAGAGATATTTGGTGGGAAGGGCAAAATTTCAGATGAAGAAAAAAGTTTAAATTTTGTAATTTTCTAAGACTGAAAACTATAAATTAAATATGATGACTCAATTAGTCTCTTACAAGACTGATGCAGAGTGAAAACTTCAAATTTAACCAGGTTTTTAGGATTTAGAAACTTTAATAAAGTGAGCAAAAAGCTGCTTTTTACTGTAAAATCTTAGCATGAAAATAGGAACAAAGATTTCAGAAAAAAATGTGAAAACTCTTAAGAATGGTCAAACTTTACTACTTCATAATACAGAGTTCTTCTTGCAGTGATAATAAACAACCTTGATACATATTAATTTCACAAAGGTTAATACTTCAGCAGTTCAGGACAAGGGGGATTCATCTCAAGTCCAACCATGTAAGCAAGCATTATGCCACAAGTATGGGTAATGTTTAGGCAAAGTGATTTTTTTTTTATTTAGCCGAAGAAGACAGATTTTAAGAGTATTAAATGGTGCTATGGCATAATCTACAAGGACTGAGTCAAAGGACAGCTTTAACAGAACATCAACATAGTTCAAAAAGAAAATTCAACTGCCAAGTAACAAACACTGTACTTGTCATTAAGTTGCTTCTTTGGTATAAGTATGATAAATTTGACAACCAGAATTCTGGCATTTTTATCAGAATTTTTCTTTGACATTTACTTACAAAAATAGCTTCAGGAAAGCAGAAACCGGGAAAAAATCTTCAAGATAAACATTTTCTGTTTTAAGAAATTAAATCTAACCTTTACTGAAAATATTTCCTCTTTCCTTGCTTAAACACAAAGTTCCCAGTAACCTCCTTTTTCTGGTCAGAAATATATTAAGTTAATATTTAAAACAGTAATTTCAATACCCAGAAGAAAATGAACTGACAATCACTTTAATAGAAACACTGTGAGTACACTTTAAGAAGTGAAGAAAAAAATAAAAACTGTTAAGAGATTTCAAGACAGTTTCAAAAATGGAAATGTAGAAGTGGAATACAACCAAATATTCAAATTCATATCATTACAACTAGAGGGGGAAAAAAACCCCGTAATACTTGTGTATCAACTATATGATAGGTACTGTGCTAAACGAACCAGGAAAAATAAACATAGAAAAAACACAGATCTTGAATGCAAGGGGCTTATACAACTTCAAAGATTCTTTTTTATTTAATGAAGGCAAGCCTATACTATACCTGTTGCTGTCCAGGCTGAGCTTGTGATGCTGCTTGTTGATTTGCTGTGTTGTTTGCCGCAGCTGCAGCTTGTTGCTGAAATAAATTGGCTGGATACACCCCCCACGGAACACCATAATACTGAGGTGGAACCACTGCCGGACCTAAACCCCACATCCCACCCCCCAAAAAAATTTAAAAAGTCACTACATTTTATAGAATAAGGTTGATCAGTTACCATTAGATCAAAAAAAAGGAACAGTGTATAAGACTTAAGAGTAGATGTCCTTACAATCCTATATCCACATGGAATTGCTTTCTCCTTTCCCAATTCTACTAGAGACAAAGTCCACTGAGGCATATTAATGAACAGGTATGAAACTAAACTCAAGAGGGACAAATGAACTGACAGGACACTTAATCACCTTTTCAACATCTATTGAATACTAGTTTATGCACTTGACACTGGCAAACAGGAACATTAGACAACATAAAGATTTCCTATATTCAATTCATCACTCTTTTTAAAAAGGAATTTTTTTTAACTGAAAACATTTTTGGCTTTTAATTTGTAAACTATAACAAAAAACTAGGGAACATTTTGGTACTAAGCTTGCTAAAAGTATATTTTATTTGTAAACAGAATTTTAAAATATTTTTCATATCTGAAACAAAATTAGTTACAATTCTCACAAAGCAATTGAAAATCACATAAAAATAAATGAAACGTCAGTGCTTATGAGATTAGGAAATTGGAACCAGTGAGTTAAAACAAGAATGACAGACTATATAATATAATCATAAAGGGACACAGACATAAGAAAGCAACCCAGGAAAAACAAGAGTAAATTCTTGCTCTATCTACTTTATCCAAGATAAAATTTAATTTCTGGTCAGTATGTAGTATCACACAAAATTAAGACCTACCATTAAATTAATAATTAACATGTCATATTTCCTGGCTGATAAAACAAATATGTCCTAAATTCCACTGATATGATTTTAGTGTATCTGGTAGTGGTGATGGTGTAGTTACTAAGTTGTGTCCACCTCTTGAGACACCATATACTGTAGCCTGGCAGGCTTCTCTGTCCATAGGACCTTCCCAACCCAGGAACTGAATCTGGGTCTCCTGCATTGGAGGCAAATTCTTTACCAACTGAGCTATGAGGGAAGTATTACATATTAGTGTATCTAACACGTATTTTAGAAAGTCGAACTCTTGGTTTCACTTTGTTTTAGAAGAAAATAAAGCCCAGTGTAACTGAACCACTAACGTGAAAAGCTTCAAAAAAAAAAAAAAAAAAATTCTAAAGACAGTGTAAGCAAAATCTACAATAAAAACTCTTAAAACATAAGAAAAGGATTTAAGAAGAAAGGATACACTGTCACAGCAAAACAAAAGAATCAGACATCCAGCTAGAACTTCTCTGTCCAAAAGTAGCCAGAAGTCACCTGTGGCTAAACAGTTGAAAGCTGAATACCCTGAACTGAGATGTGTTCTAAGTACGTAATACATACTTACTATGGGGATTTTGAAGACTTAGCACTAAAAAAAAAAGTACCTATCAATAAAAACTATCAATAATCAATAGTTAAACCGAACAGATCACTGAAATTAAGTTCATGTTTTTTACTTGTATAATATGGTTATTAGAGGGAAAAAAATTCTAAGTTACGATCTGGATCCCGTTCTATTTCTACTGGACAGTACTGATCTCAGAAAGTCTAAGTACAGAATGCCAAGAATCCTTATCTCAAATCTAATGATTACTTAAAGTTGCTTCTTTCAGGTGACATAGATTCACAGATTAACGATTCTCTGTATTTACCAGTACTGTATTTACCAGCACTTTACACATTAACATCCAGTTAAATGGTACCAGGAAAGCTCACATCCTTATGGAATCACAGGCAGATCTACACCAAAAGTATTCATTGTGACAGGTTAGTTTCAGTTGGCTAACTAAGGGATCCAGCAGGAATTTGAAATTAACATTTTTTTCCCACATCTTAAAATTCTTGTGTATTAAAAAAAGTCCACAGATACCTAAGAAACCCACAAATGCCTAAGAAAAAAAAAAACCTGTTCTGCAGGCATGATAATAAATAACTACCAGAAGCGGATTTAACATTAATCAATCAGTGGTAATTCAGCGAAGTTTATCACTGACAGCTTCAAGTTACGAAAAGTTAGTCAATCAACGTCTTCAAACAAGGAAACACACTTCCATGGTTGTTATCTCCCTGCTCCTGTCTTGGTAACCAACATAAATCATGCTTAAGACCAATTCATTCCTGTCTCTATAACTGACTCAATGTAAAACAACTTCTCCCTCTAAACCCTAGACAACAAATCACTTTATTCAATAATATTGTGCCAAACCAGTACACAAGTCTCCCTTACTTAAACAGGAAATACAATTTGGTTTAAAAAAAAAAAAAAGGTTTTTTTTTTTTCAGCTTTAGTGCAATACAATTGACACATAGCACTGTATACTTATGCTTTTTGTCCAGATTTTGAGTGGTAGTTATCAGGCTTTGACATTTACTAACATATTCTTTCCAACTCAATCCCACCTTTTCATCCCTCAGCTTGCCTGTTTATTCTGATATTGCAACTTTACTTTTTAGATACTCATTCACTCAAGACTGAACCTCTTTACCTTGTCCTATTCCTGAACTGGGTGTTTACTATTCCTGACCTGGGGGTAGCTGCGATAGAGACTCCTGTGAGTGTCCAGCTTATTTTCTGAGAAGTAATTTTATCTGCATTGTCTCTGTGGGTAAATGGGATCAGTTACAAGAATAAAGATTTGCTCATGTAAGATTTTTGAAACTATAAAACTAAAATGTAAACCAACTATGCACAGGAGGAAAAGAGTTACTAGACTTAGGTTTTTTTCCTGTAGCATTACAGTTGAAAAATAAACTAACTCTGGAAACTTCATTTCACTCTGGATATGTATTTCAGTTTTTCCTAGGAACTTCAAACTGCCCCAAAAGACCAAAGTAAAGCTTACCCCAAAATTAAAACTAAATCCAGAACAAGAAACAAGTATGAACAGTAAGTTACCTGCTAATGTAGCTGCTGCAGCCAATCCTGCTGCAGTATACGGATCAGTCCCTGGAGGAGCAGCACTAATAATATATGGATTTGGCACAAATGCAGCTGGAGCAAGCCCTGCTGAAAATACACCAGCTGTATTTGAAAGAGAGAGAAATAATAAAAACATGTGCATGATTTTCTTCATTAGGAAAAAAAAATTCTATTCTGAAATTGGGGTTGGGGAGGAGAGAGTATATGATAATTTTAACTCTTATTACCTAAGTGACCTTGAGCATGTAACCTGGTTACATGTTGCATGTAACCCGCAACCTGGTTCTGAGGTTCTTCTTGTATGAAACAAGTATATAATCAGTAATTTCTGTTCAAATTAAATATAAATGATTGTATACTACAAGCACATAACAGGCACACAATAAAGGTTTAGAGCAGTTAGAACTACTATTGTTCAATAGTGGTTTTTCATTCAATCTTTATTAAGTCAACTATGAGCTAGGGATTCAACACTGCGGAGGACAGATATGATCTGCCCTCACAAATCACAATCCAGTCAGAAAAACAAGTAGAATACAGTGTAAGTGCTATGACCACAGAGAGACAGGATATCAAAGAAGCTTTTGGTAGGATGGTATGGAGTTGTGGCAAGATAAAACTGGAGCCATAATCAGAATGAAGACTCATGAACAGCTTCCTGGGTCATGTTAAGCAGTTGGGACTTTACTCTGAAAGTAAAAGGAAAACAGAATAAACCCACTTCTGAGTCTAATATACGCCAATATATATTTGGTAAAGGAGGCTAAGGAAGATTTATGCTAGAATTTCCTCTTCTGGAAAGTAAACATGAAAATAGCTAAAGAGAATATGTTTAAAGTTAAAGAAGCTCAAAAAGGTTCAAGTCGAAAAAGATGGTGGGGTATGGATATAGAGATAAAAAGCAAGTGGACATAATATAGCTTTTATGGTTACTATTTTATAGTGATTTTCATGTTCTGGATTGTGACGCACATGTGAATATTATTTCTAATGGACCTAGCATCCACACACAGAAATGCCACAAACAAAAACCTCAAAAAAAATGTTTACCCTTAAGAAATTTCAATGCATTCTAAACTAAACTGCCAATTTTAAGAAATAATGGCCACAACCTACAATAGTGATTTCATGCCCAGGCAACACATGGCCATTTGAATAAAACAGAGGGTTCAATTAAATCCTTGCACTATTTAAAAGATTAAACTTTGTTCAAAGCTGCATTCTTAGTTACACCCCAGATCAAAGGCTTTTGAGATTTCCCTCTAGTGCCTCTACTGTGATTCAGCTCAGTTCAGTTTAGTCACTCAGTCATATCCGACTCTTTGCAACCCCATGAACCACAGCGTGCCAGGACTCCTTGTCCATCACCAATGCTCGGAGTCCACCAAAACCCATGTCCATTGAGTTGGTGATGCCATCCAACCATCTCATCCTCTGTCGTCCCNTCTCCTTTCTCTCTCTCCCCCATGATTCCTTCAGGTAGCTCCTTCTCGGGGACCCGCGAATAACTGGACCTGCTGGACGGGTCAGCATCACTTACTCGATGGACATGAGTTTGGGTGAACTCTGGGAGCTGGTGATGGACAGGGAGGCCTGGTGTGCTGCAATTCATGGAGTTGCAAAGAGTCGAACACGACTGAGCGACTGAACTGAACTGAATCAAGAGCTTTCATAGATACCAGTTTAAAGTTATAATGAAAGACAGGAAGTCATTTACAATGATAGCAAAAGATAAAATACCAAAGATCAAACCTACTGAAAAATATGCAAACTTATATGAGAAAAACTTTAAAGCACTCATAAACACCACAAAAGCAGACTTCAACAGCATTAAAGACATACTAGGTTCTGGAAGAATACTTACTGTCATAAAGATGTTAATTTTCCTAAGTTAGTAAGATTTTAACCTGATCTGAAAGTAAACAGGGGCTTCCCAGATGGCTCAGTGGTAAAAAATCCACCTGGCAATGTAGGAGACATGGGTTTGATCCCTGGGTCAGGATGATATCCTGGACGAGGTAATGGCAACACATTGCAGCATTCTTGCCTGGAGAATTCCATGGACAGATGAGCCTGGTGGGCTACAGTCCATGGGATCGCAAAGAGTCAAACACTGACCACACATGCACATGGAAGTAAATAAGACAATTTTAAAGCTCATACGAAAGAAAAGGCAAGAGCTGAAAATTTAAAACTACCAAAAGGAAGAGCAATAATGGGTATCCCAGCCTACCACATATAAATCATACGATGAAGTGTCAAAAAATAAAAAGTGTTGTAATGGCCCACGAGTAGACAGGAATCAATGTTTCTAACAATGAGTGAAGAAGCACTATATACAGGGATAAAGGCGGCTGGGGAAAATTATAAAAAAACAGGTCCAGAGTGCATGCTTCTATTCGAAGTCATCTAGAAATATGTGGTCACCCTTGATTAAAACCGAAAATAAAATTTTGGACCTGGAAAGACTTCTTGGATTGACCCAAAACAATACACAGTTAAGGGAATAGAACTAACTTAGTATATCTCATCCCCAGTCTCCAAACATCCTGATGTTTAGAGTGGAAATAAATCAAGGTCAGCCAAAATCAGGTGTAAGAATGGTTCCCACAAATCTATACACATGATAAAACGACACACATCTATACACATACATTTAGCAACGGCTGTGGTACTATACTGTAATTAAATTAACATGTAGTCATTTAGGGAAAACTAGGTGGGGAATCTGTGTACTCTCTTTGCAACCTCATGTGAATCAGTAATTATTTCAAAATAAGTTAAAAAAAAAACAACCCAACAACCTCAACAAAAAACAGGTACTAATGCCTGCAGTCAATCAGTAACACATATGTAATCATAGTATTTCACATTAGTCTTAACTACAAAGCTCAAAGACTAAATAGTCTAATGAAGGAAGAAAAAATTTAAAAAAATTTTCTCGGGATTCTTACTTCTAACACATTTTAAAAACAAACACTGTGATTTGATATGAACACCCAAAACGATGCTTGAATTTCCAAGTGCTTCCAAATGCTCTCCATTTCACACTAAGAAAAAAACTTATGTGCTGACAGCTTTCATCAAGTTACAGATTTTTATTTCACCAAGAATAAAAGTAAAAGCCAAACTGTTCTTTCCTAATCTTTACTCTTGCCATGTAATGTACTACTGTTATATCTCAATGAGATGTTTCAGGAAGTAATGAAATAACACCACTAAATCAAGATCTAAACACTTTAACACAAGATTTTCTAACACTGTAATTAAAATGGTAACTTATGAAGACTCACCTATATGTGGCTGCTGAGCTGTGGCTAATGCATACTGCTGCTGCTGAGCTGCAGTTAACTGCTGAACTGTTAGTGCATTAGTCCTCTGAAAGAGCTAATAAGAAAAATATTGAATACAGAGATTAGTCTCATAGCATTTCATTTTTGTTTAGAAAGCTAAGAATGGAATATTACAAATAGATATTTTAATCACCTTCTCAACTCTAAGGACATTTTATTCAATAAAACATTAAAGTGTTTAAAAATACCCCTATTATTTATGTCAACATGTCATAGCACTTCAGGCTATACTACTACTAGCTAAGAGGAACGTTGCTAAAGAAGGAGTATTCTTTACCTGCTGCTGGGAATTGTAGTCAAAAAGGCCTACAGTAGCTCCTGAAGAGTCCATTGGTACCTGATTACCAGGATAGTCAAACTGTAAGGAATCCAGACCAACTTGTTCCATGGCATCCAGATTCTGCGTTTCAGGATTTGAAAATTCTTCAACAAGTGGTTTATTAGCTGTAGGATTAGGAAGAGGCCCCAATCCTTCTGGGGGATTAGTATTGGGGCCCAGGCGCTCAACTACTTCAGTTGGAGAGGCTTGACGACTTCCAGGAGTACGACTATGTAAAGAAAATAGAAATGAGTAAAAGTAACAAGTAGATCAAAAGGTGAAATCAGAAAGTAGGAAAATCATGGAAAACAATGGTAGTAAAACACAAAAGGCAAATTAGGGACCCTAAGTCACTAAACATTGCTCTTTATCACCTTTTTTTCTGTTTAATCCAGCTTACACTTAAAAGCTGACATGGTTTCATTTTTTAATTATTAATGACAACTGTCCCCAATTTTAATAGCATAAAGATATAATTCAATTTTACAGATAAGAAAATTGTCCAATATCACGATTTAGGCTTAGGACACTCAAAACTTTTGTCTCAGATCACAGACAAAATGAGCAGTAGGTATGCACAGCAGACTACCATGCAACAAATATGAGAAGACTCTAAACCAAAACCTACCCACCATACTCCCATCCTGTCTACCAGCATAGCTGTCCTAACATCTTGCCTAATACTTCAGGGGGCGTGGGGGAACTGGCCAGAAAGGATCATGTGGCCTTCACAACTGAAGGCTGTATAATACAGAATACAAAAGAAAAGGGTGGTGAACCAAGACAGAAAGCTGACTCCTGACTCTAAAACATTATTCTGAGTAATTCATTTCAACACCCAGGTCTCAGTTTCCTTGAGACAGATGAGGTGACACTGGAGTCCTATAATAACAAAAGCAAAAAGACTATTTGTAAAAACCCTCTATGAGCTCTCCAAAAACAATCTTTATCACACCAAATTGTTTCAGTTTAAATCAAAATAAATAAAAATGAATATTTATCAAAAGTTAAGCATGCACATCAATGAAAAGTATAATTCTTTATACAAAAGAGCAACTTTCTCTACCGATTAGTCTTAATTTTCTGAAGAAACTTATTAACACTAAATTTTAAGCACCGACTCTTCTCTTTTTATCAACATCCTTTACAGTCTATATTCACTTTATTTCTGGACATACTTGATCCTTATTAATAGTCTCCTTCCTTCTGTGGAAATAATTTATATAAGATTTTTTCCTTCACAAAAAGTAAATTTGTTCTGAGGAACTATCATTTCACAGTATATTCAAATATAAGCATGTTAAATAAATGGTAATAACTATAATTAACCGGTCTTTCAATGTCAACTGTTATCCGTATGTAACTGCCCCACCTTTAGGTACTTTACAATGGAATAAATCTGCTAACAGTATAGAACATTTCACAAAGCAATTGATTAATTACAAGAATTGTTTTCCAGATACTTTAGGTTTGTGGACTTAACATTTTATTTCAAAATTAACCACTGTCCTTGCAACATCAGAAGAAATTTCAAACTCCTTTCCCCTTTATCCACATTAAAATTTTCATGTGAATAATCCAAAGGCTTTTCATTCAGAATATATGGGAAGAAAAAATAAAACTGAAAGGATCTTTTTTAAAATCAGTCCATTGAAAAAAAGAAAGAGGTGGGAGGAAGGTCCAAGAGAGAAGGTACATGTGTGTGTGTATATATATATAACTGATCCATTTCACTGTACAGTAGAAACTAACACAACATTGTAAAGCAATTATACTACAACAACAACAAATAAAAAACCACAAAAGCCTGCTGTATTTCTTTCATTCCTTTCAGTTCTATTCCAACAGATGATGTATCAGTTAATGTATGTAAAAATGATGTGCTACCCCATAGTGACCATATGACCACAGCTATTACTTTGAAATATTTTTATACTGTTGAAGACAATACTGCATCAGAAATACTTTATAAGCAATTTTAAAAACCTACTACAAACTTAACGGAATTAGAATGCTACTGAATGTAAAGTTCATATTAATATGGAGAAATATAGTCTTTCATACAAAACAACTCTAATATAGCAAAAAAAAAAGTAAAAGATTCAAAAGAAAAAGTCATTATGCTATGAGTGGTGCTATTTTCTTGCTATAGTTAATGGTGTATTAACACTTCAATTATAAATGTATGTTCTGCAGGGTTTATAATCAACTCAGTTTTAAATGTATGCCCTTGAAATACAGATTAGGTAATAGCAGAAGAGCAAAATCAGAGTAAGGTTCTAAAACAAANCTGAATGTAAAGTTCATATTAATATGGAGAAATATAGTCTTTCATACAAAACAACTCTAATATAGCAAAAAAAAAAGTAAAAGATTCAAAAGAAAAAGTCATTATGCTATGAGTGGTGCTATTTTCTTGCTATAGTTAATGGTGTATTAACACTTCAATTATAAATGTATGTTCTGCAGGGTTTATAATCAACTCAGTTTTAAATGTATGCCCTTGAAATACAGATTAGGTAATAGCAGAAGAGCAAAATCAGAGTAAGGTTCTAAAACAAACTGAGTAGCATTAAATTTATTTCTTGTCAAAAGAGGTTTACTGGTTTTGGATGCTTTTTTGCATTTAGAACAGATTTAAATGGCACTGTTTTTAAGAAGTATTGTTACTCTGTTTTTTGATAATTAAAGGTAATAAACATAAACATGTACCTAACAACTGATATTTCATGGCTCATAAGATCGCAAAGAAACAACTATTTTCAGGTATAGGCCCCAAAGCATCTCATTACTGAAGTATAAAGTTCAGGATATGAAGAAACAACTCCCTAATATTTAGATGAATGTGCACTGCCTAATCTAAGTCCAAAGGCTAGAACAAAAGAAATACTCGCCATAAAGAGACAACAAAAAATCTACAACTGAACTTAAAATTCTGAACTTAACACTAATTTTTAGAAGTCTGATATGTTCTTCCTAGCCTAATTTCAGGAATATGACTAAGTATCAGCACAAACTCAGAAAAGGGAGATAGGATACAATACAGAGATAGAAGGAAGAGGAAACTACAGAAAGGTGCTGAAGAACAAACTCAAGAAGAGTTTGCCGAGAAAAATCACAGATTAAACCTTAAATTCACTAACTTTGGCAGGGAGAAAACAGTTAAAATTGAGACTACCATATTAGTAGAAAGGTAATAACAATTTCTAACATTACTTAATGGGATGCATTGTTTTAGAGAATTTTGAAGACTTATCTTTTTTAAAAATGGCACATAATCATTAACTAACACTCCTTATAAAAAATTTTAAATCTTCCTTCAGATTAATACAAAGTACAAAGGGAAATTAAAAAACCCAAAGTTGGAAAAATACCTAAATCAGTCATATCAGCTAGTAGTAAATAATCCCTAAAGAGATATGATTTTCTTCTTGAGAAAGTGAAAATCTTACTTAAAATCTTTGCAATCGGCATCCATTCCATTTGGCAAACCTCTGCCATTTATTTTAGAATCATCATCATCTCCTTGCTTAAGATCTCTGTTTTGGTCCTCCTCAAATGGAGAAGCCTTGCCTTTTTGATCTCCTTTCTCAGGTCCATCTGTTTCAGCATCTCTAGTGCCCTGAGGAAAAAGAGTCTGTTTGATTCTGAATATTTAATAGAACACAAAAAAAAGGCACCACAAGGTGACCTAAAACTACACTATAGTGCATGTAAACAATAAAAACATTGAATCTTATTTTAATTTTGTAGTCAACGAATTTATCGAAGGCCAAAAAAATTGAGTACAAACCAGTGATTTATAACAGAAGGGCTAAGGCAACCTTAACTATAGCGGTGCTAGAAAAGCAGTAACACCACAAGTGAAATTAAAATTCTACTTATGAAAGATGATTTGTTTTTTTTAACTGTCATATCAAGTACTACCACGAATAAGCAATTTTAATCTTACAAACTTTTTTAATTAATATGATTTTTTTTGTAACATGATTAAGATTATAAATATTCCCAGTGGTTCCACCATTTCGTATATTTCAAGAAGTGGCCAGGAGAAGAAAACAAGAGCACCAATAGCTATAAAACTACCTTCAATTCTAGGAAGGGCCAGAATAAGAAACTGACTTAAAGACAACTGAATAACCATCTAGCAACTTAAAAACATTTCTTCATTCAAAATACTTACAAAAGTTCCCTTCCTATATCGAGAATCCAATTTATCAGCAGGAGAAGAACTTAATACATATTCTACCATGCTCACACCAAGGCCTCCACTTTCTGATCGCGGAGACAATATTGCATTTACTTCACTGTTTCCATGAAAACCCTGTCCAGATCTTCTCTGTACCATAATAGGCTGGGACATTGAATGGTCTGTTTGGAAAAAAGAAAACAATTACAAATTTGTACTTTTAAGCTAACCAAAATGTATTCACATCAATTAATATACTAAAGAAAAATCAGCATACTGAATTAATATACTAAAGAAAAATCAGCATATCATTTTGTTTTGAATGTTACTTTAATCTTTATAAAAACATCTTCAATCTGTTTAGACTCACTGCCCTCTGGNAGACTCTTCAAAGTCCTTTGGACTGCAAGGAGATCCAACCAGTCCATTCTGAAGGAGATCAACCCTGGGATTTCTTTGGAAGGAATGATGCTAAAGCTGAAACTCCAGTACTTTGGCCAACTCATGCAAAGAGTTGACTCATTGGAAAAGACTGTGATGCTGGGAGGGATTGGGGGCAGGAGGAGAAGGGGATCACAGAGGATAAGCTGGCTGGATGGCATCACCCGACTCGATGGACATGAGTTTGGGTGAACTCCGGGAGTTGGTGATGGACAGGGAGGCCTGGCGTGCTGTGATTCATGGGGTTGCAAAGAGTCGAATACGACTGAGCGACTGAACTGAACTGAACTCACTATCTGCCATAAGGGTGGTGTCATCTGCATATCTTAATTTATCGATATTTCTCCCGGCAGTCTTGATTGCAGCTTGTGCTTCTTCCAGCCCAGCGTGTCTCATGATGTACTCTACATATAAGTTAAAGAAGCAGGGTGACAGTATACAGCCTTGATGTCCTTTCCCTATTTGAAACCAGTCTGTTGTTCCACGTCCAGTTCTAACTGTTGCTTCCTGACCTGCATATAGGTTTCCCAAGAGGCAGGTCAGGTGGTCTGGTATTCCCATCTCTTTCAGAATTTTCCACAGTTTATTGTGATCCACACAGTCAAAAGCTTTGGCATAGTCAGTAAAGCAGAAATAGATGTTTTTCTGGAACTCTCTTGCCTTTTCGATGATCCAGTGGATGTTGGCAGTTTGATCTCTGGTTCCTCTGCCTTTTCTAAAACCAATTTGAACATCTGGAAGTTCACGGTTCATGTATTGCTGAAGCCTGGCTTGGAGAATTTTGAGCTTTACTTTACTAGTGTGTGAGATGAGTGCAATTGTGCAGTAGTTTGATCATTCTTTGGCATTGCCTTTCTTTGGGATTGGAATGAAAACGGACCTTTTCCAGTCCTGTGGCCACTGCTGAGTTTTCCAAATTTGCTGGCATATTGAGTGCAGCACTTTGACAGCATCATCTTCTTCCAGGATTTGAAATAGCTCAACTGGAATTCCATCGCCTCCACCTGTAACGCTGAAGAAGCTGAATGGTTCTATGAAGACCTACAAGGCCTTTTAGAACTAATACCCAAAAAAGACATCCTTTTCATTATAGGGGACTGGAATGCAAAAGTAGGAAGTCAAGAAACACCTGGGGTAAAGGCAAATTTGGCCTTGGTATACGGAATGAAGCAGGGCAAAGACTAATAGAGTTTTGCCAAGAAAATGCACTGGTCATAGCAAACACCCTCTTCTAACAACACATGAAAAAACTCTACACATGGACATCACCAGATGGTCAACATCAAAATCAGATTGATTATATTCTTTGCAGCCAAAGATGGAGAAGCTCTATACAGTCAGCAAAAACAAGACCAGGAGCTGACTGTGCCTCAGATCATGAACTCCATATTGCCAAATTCAAGATTTAAATTGAAGAAAGTAGGGAAAACTGCTAGACCATTCAAGTATGACCTAAATCAAATTCCTAATGATTACACAGTGAAACTGAGAAATAGATTTAAGGGCCTAGATCTGATAGATAGAGTGCGTGATGAACTATGGACATTGTTCATGACATTGTACGGGAGACAGGGATCAAGACTATCCCCATGGAAAAGAAATGCAAAAAAGCAAAATGGCTATCTGAGGAGGCCTTACAAATAGCTGTGAAAAAAAGAGAAACGAAAAACAAAGGAGAAAAGGAAAGATATACCCGTTTGAATGTAGAATTCCAAAGAATAGCAAGAAGAGATTAGAAAGCCTTCCTCAGCGATCAATGCAAAGAAATAGAGGAAAACAACAGAATGGGAAAGACTAGAGATCTCTTCAAGAAAATTAGAGATAC
>SJYV01042243.1:214109-243386 GCA_006410875.1 Neotragus pygmaeus | reverse complement strand
GATAAAGGACAGAAATCGTATGGAGTTAACAGAAGCAGAAGATATTAAGAAGAGGTGGCAAGAATACACAGAAGAACTGTACAAAAAAGATCTTCACGACCAAGATAATCATGGTGGTATGATCACTCACCTAGAGCCAGACATCCTGGAGTATGAAATCAAGTGGGCCTTAGAAAGCATCACTGTGAACAAAGCTCTTGATTAGTGTTTATTAAATTTTGTTAATGCTGTTTTCTAATAATTGAATCATTCCTGTGCTCTTAGAATTTAAAATAATTGTATGTAATATTGAGCTCTTTTAATTTGCTAATGTTTTATTTAGGATTTTTATCAATATATAAATGAATTTAGCCTGTGTGTGTATATGCATTTTTTTGTTAGATTTTGATATCAGTATACTTGCTTCCTAAAAATAGTTGAAAAGTGTTTCTTTTTTTAATGCCTTGGAGTATTTTCAATTACATTTGACCTTATAAAAGATTTGGCATAAGTTAGAACTTCTTTGTCAAACCAGGGAAACTATACAAATAAATCTGAAAACTTGAATGGAAATTTCCAAGAAAGTATAACTTACCAAAATGGATCCCATCTTTGTTCCATTGTTAAATGGAAAAGAGTTGATCATTAGTCCTTTTATCCAGGTTTGCTGAGTCATCTTTTAGCTGGCTGATAGTTATTTAGATTCTGTTCAATTCAGTCTCTCAGTCATGTTTGACTCTTTGCAGCCGCATGGACTTCAGCACCCAGGTCTCCCTGTCTATCACCAACTCCTGGAGTTTACTCAGACTCAGTGTCCATTGAGTCGGTGATGCCATCCAACCATCTCAACCCCTGTCATGCCCTTCTCCTCCTGCCTTCAGTCTTTCCCAGCTTCAGTGTCTTTTCCAATGAGTCAGTTCTTCGCATCAGGTGGCCCAAGTATTGGAACTTGAGCTTCAGCATCAGTCCTTCCAATGAGTATTCAGGACTGATTTCCTGTAGGATTGGCTGGTTTGATCTCCCTGCAGTCCAAGGGACTCTCAAGAGTCTTCTCCAGTTCCACAGTTCAAAAGCATCAATTGTTCTGCATTCAGCTGTCTTTATAGTACATTCTGTCGTTTTGAGATTGCATCATAGTACTGCATTTCGGACTCTTTTGTTGTTGACTATGATGACTACTCCATTTCTTCCAAGGGATTCTTGCCCACAGTAGTAGATATAATGATCATCTGAGTTAAATTCACCCATTCCAGTCCATTTTAGTTCACTGATTCTTAAATTGTCTATGTTCACTCTTGCCATGTCCTGATTCACCACTTCTAATTTACCTTGATTCATGGACCTAACATTCCAGGTTCCTACGCAGTATTGCTCTTTACAGCATTGGACTTTACTTCTATCACCAGTCACACCCACAACTTGATATTGTTTTTGCTTTGGCTCCTTCTCTTCATTCTTTCTGGAGTTATTTCCCCACTGGATCTCCACTAGCATATTGTGCACCTACCGACCTCGGGAGTTTATCTTTCTTTGTCCTTTTTTTGCCTTTTCGTACTGTTCATGGGGTTCTCAAGGCAAGAATACTGAAGTGGTTTGCCATTCCCTTCTTCAGTGGACCACGTTTTGTCAGAACTCTCTACCATGACATTGTACCAATAGAAATATGTGCTCCATAGAATTTAAAATTCTATAGTAGCCACATTTTAAAAAGTAAAAAGTATGTGAAATTAGTTTGAGTAATATTTTATTTATCCCATTATATTGATATCTCAAATGTAGTAAATGTAAAACAGTAATAAATTATTTTTTTATATAGTCTTTGAAATTAGGTGTGCATATTCCCACTTGCAACAAATCTCACTTTAGTCTCATTGTAAATGTTCAGTAGCTATGTATGGTAGTAACTGCCATAGCAGACAGTGCATGTTCTAGAATGGAGGTTGACAAACTTTTTTCTATAAAGTTGCAATTTAAAATTTTACATGCCATATGTAGTTCTGTCACAACTACTCAACCTTCCTCTTATAGAACAAGGCAGCCATAGACAGTACATAAATGAGTACAACTGTGTTCTCTTCAACTTTACTGTGAGCATTGTTACTTGAATTTTGTATAATTTTCATCTGTTACAAATTACTATTTTCAACCGTTTAAAAATGTTTAAATCATTCTTAGCTAATTTATACAAAAATAGGTAGTAGGCTGAAACTTGGCCCATGGACTGGACCAGAAAGAGGTGATAGATATAGTATATTTTATGTTTTAAAATGTACATCCACACTGAAAAGAGGGAGAGAAAGAGAAAAGAAAAATATGGGGTTGTTTTAATGGCTGGGTTATGTTGGGTAGGAAATTGAGATGTGATCCGTAGGAGTAAACTGGAAATAAACTATGAGGCCTGCAGAGGGCTGCAAGAGGGATAAATAAAATGGCCTGCTCATCCCAGGACTGGGGTTGAGGGGGTTAGATCCCCAAACCACTAATAAAGACTTGATTTTCGTTGCTAACCAAGACTTCTTGGGATTCTGGATGGCCAACATCCTCCTGAATAAGTGCGCCGGTTGTACACCCAGAAAACTGAGCGGCAGGGACAGGGGAGGCAATAAGTAGCAGTGTGACCACGCTTGCCAAACACCTCGTCACCTGAGCAGCTCGGACCTAGGAAGGGCACAAAATGCAGGCCCACCGAATCTGCGCCTCTGAGGACTTCCTGAGTGCATGAACATGAGTGGCTTAGACATGAGAGGTGCATGCAGCCCAGGGCGAGCCTCAGACATTCCCCGGCAGAGCAGCCTAGAGCCTAAGCGGTGTAGACAGGGAAAGCACACATGCAGTGAGTGGGGGTAAACCCAATATGGCTGAGCCACTGCGAGCACATGCCCGTGTTGTTTGCAGTGTTCCTCCCTCCCCACAGCACGACTAAACAAGTGAGCCTAAAAAAGTGTCTGCCACCACCCCCTTGTGTCAGGGCTGAAATTAGACACAGGAGAGACAAGGAAACAGAAGAAGCTAAAACAGAGGGAACCTCCTTGGAAGTGACAGGCGCAATAGATTAAAACCCTGTAGTTAGTACCTACTACATAGGAAGGGGGCCTATAGATCTTGAGAAATATAAGCCAGATCAAGGAATTATCCGAAACTGAATTGATAACACACTGCCCACAGTACCACCAAAGAAAGTCCTAAATATCCATTCCTTAATTTTTTAAAATTTTAAGTCCTCTATTACTCCTTTAATTTTCATTTTTATAACCTATTACTTTGCCAAAAAAAGGACAGTATTTTTTAAAGCAAACTTCATATATTTCATAATTTTTGTGACTTTTTTTTCCATTTAATATTGTATTTTTGAAAATCCAGCCTCTAGATTTTTAATCTTTGCTTTTTGGTATTTGTTATCAATTTTGTACCTTTAAGAAACCAGTCTTCAGTACCCATTATTACTTGGGAGTGAGATTACTGGCTTGACTGCTCTCTTCCCCTTTGGACATTCCTTTTTCTCCACCAGGTCGCCTGTGTCTCCTCCCTATCCCCTCTCTTCTCTACCCAACTCTGTGAATCGCTTTGTGTGTTCCGGATGGTGGAGAACACTTAGGGAACTGATTACTGGCTGGATCTCTCTCTCCTTTTGGTTCCCCCCTTTATCCTCCTGGCCACCTCTGTCTCCTTTTTCCCTCTTCTCTTCTCTGTATAACTCTATGAACATCTGTGAGCGGTCCAGACAGTGGAGTGCACATGAGGAAGTGATTACTGGCTAGCTTGCTCTCTCCTCTTTTGATTCCACCTCATCTCATCCTGGTCACCTCTNAGTTAATTCCAGAAACTTGATTTTATATTACTTTGATCATCTTGTGTACTTTTAGTAAGCTGCTTTTAGTCATAAAGCGGAAACTTATTTGTTAAATACATGTTGAAAGTTTCACATGTACATTTCAAATTTTACTGAGAAACATTTAAAAATATAACCAGTAGTATTTTAAGAATATAAGTATGCTCTGTAATTTACCAATAAATACTGTCACCTCCATGAGTTACACTCCTTACATTCCAGTTCCTTTTCCCTTAAGAATTTCTTGGACCTCAGTCTTTGTTACCTATGGATATCAAAAACATTCAAAGTCTGCTCCCTTTCTGGGAATTCTATCTTACTATGGGGGTTTATTTCCTTTATGGGTGTGGCTAATGTTTAATAAAGCCAGTCTGAGCTGCAGTTAATAGATCACCATCCACTGATACAATTCAAGCTTAAAAATTCCTATGATTAAATTGTGTCCTGTATTTCAATGGAAATTCAGAATTTTATAATCAGAGTTTAACCCCAAATAAAACTTAATAAAAATCTTACTGTGACAAACATTTCTAATCAATAAGTGGACCATATGTATGGCTTACTTTACATAAGAAAATGTGTATTACGAGGACACATGAAATCCTTAAAGATACCACAAAGTGTCTCCAGGTATCGTTGGAGGGCAGTAGGGTTTAAAAAAAATACAAGCATTCAGCAAATCCAGAACTCTCACACATACACCAATAACTTACGAGAAGTTCCCCATGCAGTCTCTCTCCATTCATCATCCCCAAGAAATATGCCTTTTTGTCCATCTTTTGTTGAATCATCAGGTTCCCAAAATTTTTTGGTAGGCAAAAGCTATTTGGAAGGAAAAAAATTTTTACATTTAAATTTCATCCTAATTACAAAAAGCGAAAACACAGCAGAAAGCAAACTTACCATCAATAGGTACAAGTCAGTTTTCAATGCTAGCGAAAATTAAAGAGTGCTCTGTTTCCTAATTTGTCTAGTCAATAATAACTCCCCATTTATGCTTGGATACTGGTTCTAATAACACTAGACCTGAAAAGTCAACTTCATACTTCTGCATTTTTCAAATGGTTTTACTGTCATGTGGTATTTTTAATGAATTCTTTCAAAAGACTTACTAAATTTCCTAAAACATAATATAATAAAAATATTTACACAAATAATTAAAGTTTTCTCTTTACTTCCAAGTACTGCCCTTGGAATATCTCCTATCCTACAGCTTCAATGACAGACAATTCTTCTTCTTAATAATTCAGTGGAGGTGAACTTCACAATTCTTCCTATATTCTCAACAGTAGCAATCTACTGATCCTAAAGCAGGAAGCAGGATGGTGGAAGATATACATTAAGAAGACCTTTAAATACTTTTTGAGATAATCTCAAAGCCCTGTGTCCAATCCTATGCTGTAACACACCCAAGAATATAAAAATTGTGCTGGTATAATCATTTGAGGATTAATAAAAATGTCCATTTGGTCAATTCCTAATGAGACTTTATAGTGTTCATCCAGGTCTCTCCTGTCTACCTTTCCTGACACTCAGAAGAACCAGACTGAGGATACGTTTGTTTGAAAAGAACAAACTGGTTTTCTAAACCATGCATGTGACATATAAGTAAGCATCTGTAAGACACTCATCCCTCTCAGCCCATAATTATTAGATCCTCATAATTAAGCTTGTATATACTTCTATTGCTACACTTAAAATACTAAATTACCTGTATTTGCCTCCGTAAGGGCACGGTGACCTTATCTTCAGAGAGCTCACAAATATATAACACCCATAATAAAATGGACTTAGTGAAACTTATATGGGGTCTTGAGAGAGAAGACTGTGTGTGTGTCAGAGGGTTAAAGTGTGAATGGGAGGTGGGGAGGACATAAGAAGTGATGAACAAAGGCACAACTTGAGAAAATGCATAGTTTGTAGAACAGGGTGTGAGATGGACAAACAGATGTGGGAGCTGATGCTGTGAAAGCTCTCTAGGCAGATTATGAGGAACCTCAAAGTTCTAAGAATAATGGAGATTCTAGATATTCCTTCCAGAGGCAAGGAAGTCATTCAGGAGAATTACAAGAGTCAAGACGACAAGAACTGAAACAGGGCACTGAGAAAAAAAAACTGAGAAAATAAAATGGATTTCAGAGACATTCAGAGTCAATAGGATACAAACAAAAATAAGAGGCTTATTAAAAAGAATAAAACTTTACAATCTGGATAACAAGGTAAATGACAATACTACCGACCAAAACAAACACAAAAACAGGATAAGCAGCTTTTGTGGGGAGCAGGGTGGATTCAATTTGGGTGTATGCCTAATCTATGGATCTTTTGTTAAACTAAATACTGTTAATTTTAAAGGAAACTAAGTTCTCTTTTAAAAAAAAAAAAAAAAAAACTTTTGCATGTTAGGGTTTTCCTGAGCTGCAAATGATTTGTATTTAAAGTACAGACATTTTATTTCTATTATTATTTTAAAAGAAATTTTGTTGATATATTTTGGCCACAACTACGTGGCTTGTGGGATACTACAATCCCAGTTCCCTGACCAGGGATTGAACCCTATCGAGGTCAGTAAAAGCCCTACACACTGGACCACCAGGGAATTCCCTAAAGTATACGCATTTTAAACAGTAATCTATACTAACAAAGATTCCAGTAAAATACAACCTTGGTTGTTCTGATTTTTTTAAAAATCTTACTATAAAGTTTCATGCAAATATTCAAACAAAATGTAAAGATGATAATATAATACTAAAACACTGCTCTTGATATACTTAAATTATTGAACAATTATTCACAGTGAAACCCAAGTTAATCCCTTTAAAGTACTGTATAAATAAGCCATTTCAGGCAGAAGAAAATGGTTCCTGAAAGAATAAGACTTTTATCCTATATTTCATAAAGTGTTTTAATATCAAAATAATAACAAGTAATCAAAAATGAAGTCATAATAAGTTAATTAGAAGCATTTATTAGACATAGAAGCAGCTGAAACAAACTAATTTGATCTTGTGAGGTAGTAGAAATAAGAATTTTTTGAGGAGACTATTCCAGTCTTTTGGGGTAAGATTCCATGTAGTGCTGTTAATAGTTCACAGATCACTGCTTTGACACCCAAACTATAAAACCTGGAGGGGAGTCTACGCCAAGGACTTATTCAGTGTGCCTACTTCCTACCAACCACTGTGCTATGACTATCTCTTCATTTTTCAAGCATTTATAAATTATCATGGACAAACAATTTAGTAGTTAATAAAATTAACACTTCTAACAAAGGCCTTTATCACCGTTCCAGAGACAGCTGTGACAATGCAGACACTGATTTCAAATATTTTTAGAGGAACTACTAGCAAAGAATTAAGTTAAAATGGACTAAATATAAGGGAAGGCAATAAAGAGAACAGCTTAAAAAAAATAAAGAAAAAAATTAAGGGGTACAGTGGTTGGAAAGCAATAAAAATAGTGTTTTGCCCCTGGAGACTCTTTTACTGTAGCAGAAATGGGAAAGCACATTACAGAAAAGGCTAAGAGATCTTGAAGATCTGTAAAATACATTATCCAATACTGCTTCATATTACTTCCCTAATTCTCAAAAGCTCTAAACCAAAGTCAAACAACTTGGTATTTCTTGTCAAGAAAATACTCCCATCCTTCCAACTCAGAAATGATCAGGTGGACACATACAGATTCAAATCCCCACTATCCACCACTTCATTGGTTCTTTCTTTAAAGAAGCACTTATGCCTTGCTCTTTTCATCTCCAAAGAAATCAGTCAACACTCTAGTAAACTACTACTTCAAAATAAGTAACAAATAAAATTCTTGCTAGAATTTATGAGTTAAACTTACACTTTACATTTTTCTAATACAAATTGTCAGGTAAAATCACCAAACCAAAAAAATTAACATAATTCTGAGAATTAAGAGAACTTGAAGGCTCTATGTCTACATTATAGTGTTCATATAACATCCAACCTGGGACAGTTTGAGAAAGAGAGTACTAATAACAATTATGCCATGAAAACATGTATCTGTACTGTCTGAACAAATCAGGATATAAGGTGACTCTATTTACAATGGAAGTTGATAAAAGGTACAGATGCTAACAATTAGGCATGTAGAAAACAAAAGCCACAAGGGAGTTCTCTAGAACTGCAGAATGGTGCTTTTCCAGACTTCAGTCCTTTCTGTTAATAAAAGATACGATACTTAAAGTTTTCAAATCACAGTACTCTCAAATCTTTTATATTCTCAATACCCCTTAATATCACAGCAAATATTATTAGATGTTATCACTTCCAATGGGAAGCAGTACTGTAAACAGTGAAGGCACTCAGGAGTTCAATCTGTTGTTCAATCATTATTACATTGTATTGGGCCAGATAATTAATTCAGCTTCAGTTTCTTTATCTGAAAAGTAAGGACAATAATAAAGCTACTGTTTTAGAGTTTCTATGAGGTTAGAATACAAGAACATAAATAAACTATTTAGAACAGCATCAAGCATATGCCAAAATAAGTAGTAAATACCTTCACGACCATAAATATGAATCTTAATATTACCAAACATGAGTAACATGCTGTTCAGTAACATTTAACTGGCTGATTATTTTAAATGATTATAATAACATTCATTACAAATATCTTGTCTATAGCTGTTTGCCTTCTTTTAGTTTGACCATGAAACTACCTTTATAAAAAACAGTTGCCTAATAGTTATATTTTGCATAAGGACACAGAATCAGAGGTTAAGTAAACTAACCGAGATTACATATAATATTACATACATGTATAGCTAGTTGGGCAGCATTAGGAGTTGAATCCATAACTGCTTAATTACCAAGCCCATATTCTTTACACTTAACTACCACAGAAGATGTTTCTTTCCAATGGTAGTCTAATTTATCAGTATTTCTAAAAATATCCAGTAATTAGGCCACAATAACCATAATGAAAAAAATAAAAGCTTAAGATATTATCATGATATTCAGACAATATAATGTAGGTATTCATTAGAGTGGATAAAGTTTAAGACAGAATGACTAAGGAATTTACAGACATAACTATCATCAGCTGGTTTCCACTCCAGTTATCCCTAACATCTCAGATCAGAGCATTTGAGAGACATATGTGACTCATACAAATACTATTCTTATTACTACCTTCAAAGAGTCAATCTTTCTCAAGGTCATATAGCACTAGTGATAGACCTGAGAGAAAACGGAAGTCTCCTTAATCTTCTCTCCGGTATGTTTTCCACTTCACTATACTACCTGGGATCTTACTACACAAATTTTCTTTAATGTTTTCTTTAAATATCAGAAAAGAAAGGACAGAGTTTTGCCATACTAAGCTATGAAATACTCCACAAAAACACATTAACTCAATGATTTAAAGTTAAATTTTGGGTTCCCTAAAGAATTTCAGGCAGGAGCCTCTTTTTCTTATTTAAAAGTGTATGTATATATACGTACCCACACACTGAATTCCTGTTAATTTTTATATATAAAAATAGGTAGGTATGTGTTCACTTTCACTTTTCACCTTCCTGCACTGGAGAAGGAAATGGCAACCCACTCCAGTGTTCTTGCCTGGAGAATCCCAGGGACGGGGAGCCTGGTGGACTGCCGTCTATGAGGTCACACAGAGTCAGACACGACTGAAGTGACTTAGCAGTAGCAGCAGCAGTATAGTTTTAAAACAACATACTAATGAAAATGAGTTCAACCTCCTATGGGTTAGCTTTGCTCTTTTTAAGCCATGTGACATAATACAAATTGGGGCCTTCTGGCAAAAATGTGCTATGGAAAAAATTGGAAAGGATGAGTTTATGAATGGATGATTATAAATCTATTCCTATTTTGGATAAACAACCAGAAGAAATTGTCCTTCTGATGATGAGTTAGTAAAAGCTATCATGATCTACATAACCCAGTACATTTGGAAATAACCCTATATGCAATGCAGTGCTTTGTACATTAGATTTACAACTTAAGACACAATAAATAAGTAAACCTTTATTTTAAAAAAAAAAGTCAAGATAGGGAAATATATTAGAAAAGGATTTTGCATTGAAAAAATAAATAAGCAATTCTAAAAAACTCAAGCCTTTTAGTTTATTAAAATGAATAAATTCTGGGATAAAACAACAAGCCTCACCTGTCAGGAAAGGAGAAGACTGGTGAGAGAGAGACAGGCAAAGAAGGAAATCCCAGAAGGTTCCCTGCTGCCTGTGAGATGAGGAAAGATAGAAAGGCTTGTGGGAGAGGGAACCCAGAGACAGAAACCTCAAAAGGTTTCTCACTATCTCTTAGAGTAACAGAATTAGCTGGTAAACTGTTAAGAAAAAAAAATTAATTAGTGAATAACAGCTTATTTAAAAAAATACATTTTTACTAGATGGGCACAGAAGCATGACCTTCTAACTACCTGCCAAAAAACCAGACAGCCTAACCCTAACCACTTTTACTCTGTATATCTGACATTTTCACTAAGAAAAGCCTGGATTTAAGCTTTAGGTCATTTAAAAACGCAGCCTCTTTTTTCCAGTAACCTCAAATACCTCTTCACTTACCCCCCAAACAACTGAACTCTCTGTACTACTTCTGATCATGACACCCTTTTTAAAACTGCAAAGATGTCTTTGGGTTTATCAAATACTACTTAGGGAGGAAAACAGTCAATTTGTAAATATACTCAAAGTAGATCTGGAAAGTAAAGTGTTGTGGGGTCTAAACAGAATTAAGGTAAGGGTGTGACTATATTTGGTATTTAAAAAAAAGTAAGTTCAAGTCTGTTACAGACTAGGCTGAAACACTGTTCAAACTTGCTTTTAAGATATGTTATCCTACTTTCTAAAGACCAAAGAAAACAAGTAACAAGGAAAAAAACAAAAGCCCTTTCAACTGTTTCTTTTTGTTCACTCAGAGTATAAACAAGGCCTAAGCAGCCACTGTACTGCAGTGAGGCTACAAGGTCTACTTTTAACTAAAAAAAAATTTCCTCTCTCAGATGTTCTTAGGGCCCAGAGTTCTACCTTAAGCACTGGACTAACAAGTTTACTTTGGCAATACTTATGCTTAAGCACCTTAACTCACCCTTAAATCAGTCCTCTGAAAATGACAAACTCTTTGGAAAACGCTGTTCTGAAGAAGGGGAGGGTTAGCTAGCTGCAGGGTGCCCTCTTGTGGCCCAGAGGAGTGACTGGACTCTTTTTCTGCATCTGAAGAGCACAGCATTGGATGGAGTGAGTCTCATGAAGGTCTACCAAAGTAAAATAATCTCCAGGAGCAAGCAGTTAGGTCTGTTCATGGTTATTTTCCATTACCAAAGTCCACACTATGTTAGTACTACAGAACATGACAAATCAAAAAGGTGACAAGGGTTTTCATAATCAATTAAACTTTTCTAAATATTCATTTAGGTATATGGAAAACTTAAGTGTTTTTGATGCCTTAAATTATGTAATGATGAGGTTAAATGGGATGCCCCAATAAAAATCATAAAACAGGACTGATAAAATCCAAAGTATTAGGAATGCTCACTGTGTGCTAGTCATTCAAAGCTAACAATCTACAGAGAAGACTAATATAAAATGAATAAACTGTAATGAGTATTATAATAAAAGTATGTATAAAGATCCATGAGAAGTCAGATGAAGTAATTAATTTTACTGCAAATAGCAAACAGATAAAGAGCCTTTTTTCAGTAGAGTCCTGCAGAGGATTAGAAGTTCATTAAGCAAACAATGAACAAGGAGAAATTTTTGTGAGAGAATAGTGAACAATTAAGTGTGACTAAAGCAAACATAGCATACATATACAAAACAGCAGGACAAAGATCAAGGAGAGCTCTTTTCTGATCAAAGTTATTACGGTCCATTACTAAAATATGACATTATCTAACGAGTCAATTAAATCAACTAGACACAATAATACCACTAACATTACTGCTTTAAAAAAAAAAAAAGGCTGAGATTTCCACAACTATAAATTTTAAAAGCCCACATCATTTGGAAGATATCGCCACTATTTTCAAAAGATTTACAGTTAATAAACAAGTTTCAATGGCTCAAAGACTCAAAGTGAGATACACATCCTTAGTATTCATAAATATTTACCTCTCCCATTCCCCGAGATTCTAATGCAAGAGCTTGAAAATCATGATTCATTTCATCCACAGATCAAACCTGTTGAATAACAAAAACAAAATTAGAAAAAAAAAAACTTAGACTGCATCAACTATTTTTATATTACATTCTGCTATTACTGATGTTACAGGATGAGCTGAGATGGACAAGAATACGCTTCTCTATAAAGATAGGTTTTCCTAAATAGAGCACCATAGCAATCAACACTAAAATTTGTGGGAAAATCAGGAGGTTCAAGGGTTCTTGGATTATTCTGGGTGCCAAAAGAAATCGCTACTAAGTTTCTTAAGCAAAGGAATACATGCGAAGTAAAGAACAGAAAAAGTGAGCTAAAGTACTACAATACAGTTATCTTTTTTGTGTGTGGCTGTGCCATGAGGCATGTGGGATCTTAGTTTCCAGATCAGGGATTGAACCCTGACCCCCTGCAGTGGAAGCAGAGTCTTAACCAGCCCAGAATCTTCCCTGCACCGTCAGGGAAGTCCCAACAGTTATCTTCTTCTTTAAAAAATGTTGTAGTTCCTATTACAAAATTATTACTTTGTACTACCTTTTATCAGTTTTCAAAATTTCTCAGAATTTTATTATTTGTAGATCTTATACCAATGATAAAAAATTAATCAGCTTTGATGTTTTTTAATATTCAAAAGTTCCCTTAAAAACAATTCCTTTCCCTACAATTAGGAAAACAGCATGGAAATGGCACAAAAATAAAAACAGAGATCAATGGAACAGAATAAAGAGCCCAGAAATAAATTAATGCACTTATAGCCAATTAATCTACAACAAAGGAGGCAAGCGTATACAATGGAAAGAAGACAGTCTCTTTAACAAGCTGGGAAAACTGGACAGTTAGTTACACATGAAACAATGAGGTTAGAATATTATCTCACATCACATAAAAAATGAGCTAAAAATGGATTAAAGACCTAAATGTAAGACTTGAAACCATAAAACTCTTGGAAGAGAACATTGGCAGAACACTCTGACATAAATTACAACAGTATTTTTTGGATCTGTCTCCTAAGACAAAATAAAAGCAGAAATAAACAAATGGGATCGAATTTAAAGCTTTTTTGTACAGGAAAATCGACAAACTGAAAAGACAACCAACAGAATGGGAGAAAAATATTTGCAAATAATATGACTAGCAAGGGTTTAATATCCAAAACAAACAGCTCTTAAACCACACATAAAAAACACCAAAACCCAGCCCCTGCAAAAAAAAACAAAAACAAAAACAAAAACCTACACCTCAAATCAAACAATGGGCAGAAGACCTGAACAGACATTTTTCCAAAGAAGAAATACAGATGGTTAACAGGCACATGAAAAGATTCTCGATACCACCAATTATTAGAAAAATGCAAATCAAAATGAGGTATTACCTCACAATTATCAGAATGGCTGTCATCAAAAAATCTGCAAGTAACAAATGTTGGAGAGGATGTGGAGAAAAGGGAACACTGTTTGTACACTGTTGGTGGAAATGTAAACTGGTACAGCCGCCACTAGGGAAACAGTATGTTGGTTCCTCAAAACACTAAAAATAGAACCACCATATGATCCAGCAATTCCACTCCTGGGTATCTAACTAGAAAATACTGATTTGAAAAGATACAGGTATCCCAATGTTCATAGAAGCACTATTTACAATAGCCAAAACATGGAAGCAACCCAAATGCCTATCAACACATAAATGGATTAAAAACGTGGTGTTTAGACACAATGGAATATTACTCAATCATAAAAAGAACAAAATTCTGCCATTTGCAGCATTGTGGATGAACCTGAGAGTACTACGCTTAGTGAAATAAGTCACAGAAAGTATTGCATGGTATCACTTATATGTGAAATTTAAAAAATAATACAAATGAATATATATGCAAAGCAGAAACAAGCTCACAGATACAAACTATTGGTTACCAAAGGAAAGGGGGGGATGCAAATTAGGTGTGTGAGATTAAGAGATGCAAACTACTATGTATAAAATAGATAAGCAACAAGGATATACTGTACAGCACAGGCAATTAGTCATTATCTTATAATAACTTTCAATGGAGTATAATTTATAAAAATAACCAATCACTATGCTGTACACCTGAAACTAATAATGTAAATCAACCATAATTTAAAACAATAACTCTTTTCCCTTCTCCTCAAACTACAGCATATTTTTCTTTTTCCATTTCTAACAGTTTAAACTGCTTTTTACCATTCATGTGACAATGTGTTCTTAAGTCATAGTCTCTTTGCCTCCTAATGTTAAGTACTGCTGGAGAAAACAATTCAAAACTGAAGCCACTACAAATTCACAGCCTTCCTTCCAACTTTGGAGCCTTACAATGTGATCCTATTTAGTATTTTTCCCAGTCAGTTCTCTCTCTTTATAATTCCATAGTATTTGATATTACAGTGCACTTCCTCTCCTTATAAGATAAGGGTGTTCTGATGCTAGGCATTCTCTTACAATTCTTTTTACTTTCTTATGTGTCTAGTTACTTCTTTTCAGGCTTCTTCACAAACTCCTATTTGTCTACTCAACTCAAAAATGTCAGTGTTCCTCAAAATTCTATTCTTTAGCCCAAGCAATCTCATCCACTCTAAGTGCTTTGATACTTAAATGATATATGCACAGGACTTCACTCCCAGTTTGTACTTATAAAACAAATCACTCTCCTCTTCAGTATTTCCAAGTATTTCCTTTCTTTCATTCCCTGGAGGTACCATAGGAAATTCCAATCTTACTCTTCTGTATTCTGCACTTATAAATTAATTATTTCCTTTTTACACCAATATCCAATCGCTAAAGTCAACCTCCTACCTTAAATCTAATTTTCAGTTGTCTGGCTGGTCAGACCACCACCATCTCTTGCAATCTTCTATCTTCCTACCCTACAAGATAATCTCCAAAATGTGATAAGCTACCATTTTTCTAAATTGTACTCTGACCATACGAATCTCATATTTTAATCCTTAACTTCTCCTTAATGTGGCTTAGAAGGGGAGAGAACTGAATTCAAATTATAGTTCTGACAGATAGTAGCTCTGTAACTCTAAACAACTAACCTAAATTATTTTTTCTCAATTTCTGCATGTAAAAATAGCAGCAGCAGCTTCCACACAGCACGCTGTGAAAAGTTAATTAGGTAACATAAAACAAAAGTCTGGTTACATAAGCATTCAAAAGTTATCTATTAGAAAATTCTTCAATTGTTTCATCAAATGGTACGTGAACAACGGGATGCCCATATGCAAAAATATGAATTTCAACACACACCATGATATAAAAATTAACTTAAAGTGGATCATACACCTAAATGCAACACTTAACATTATCAAACTTCTAGGAAAACAGCAAAGTTGTATGACCCTGCATTTGGTAGTGAGTTTTCACATCAACATCAAAAGCAGAGCCCACAAAAGAAAAGCTTATGTCTAAAAACTTGATGTCAGCAATACAAAAATGTTCTACAAAAGATAGTGATAAAGAAAAAGAAAAAACAAACTACAGATAGGAGGAAAATATCTGCAAATCATGTCAGATTCAGGATTTGTGTCCAAGATATACTTAAAACTCTTTAAGAAAAATAAGAGAACAAACAACACAGTTAAAAAATGGGCAAAAGATCTAAACAGGTATTACATCAAAGAAGATAAATGGAAGATATATGTTAGCAAATAAGCCATCCTTTTCTCTTAACTTGCTAGGAAGAGCTGGATTCATTAACAGCTCTTAGAAAGTGATAAATTTATTCATCCTTCCATTAATAAGCTTTTACTGGGCATATTCAATGTGCAAGATTTTACAGAGAAAAGAATGAATTAAAATACGGTCACTGTCCTCAAAGAATTTAAATCAGTCACAGTTTCTGGTAATTGGAAGAGTAGCTCCTATCAGGCCAAACCCTCCTGCTTTTAACTCTGGACAAAATGGGCTTTCCTGGTGGCAGTTGTAAAGAAGCCACTTGCCAATGCAGGAGACGTGGGTTCAATCTCTGGGTCAGAAATCTCCTGGAAAAGGAAAGGGTAATCCACTCCAGTGTCTTGCCTGGGAAATGCCACAGACAGAGGAGCCTGGGAGGCTATACTCCATGGGGTCACAAAAGTTGGACACAACTTAGTAAACAAACAACAACTGAAAAAAAAATAAAAACAAATTGAAGGCAATGGAAAATAATAAACTGGAGGATAGTCTAGAACTGAATTTTGTGCATAAATTCAGCTCAAGATGTTTAAGCAATCCCTGCACTGCATTTGTGTGGGGCTGACTCCAAGCAGCCCGATTATGGATAAAAGGACTAAGGAGAAATGTCTGCTGCTGATGTCCACAGAAGTTATAGAAATTTGGGGTTTGAGCTCCATGAGAACAAAAACAATCATAAAGACTAAAACACAATCCAAAATCACTAGACACCTAGAAAAACAGGAACATGTGACCTTGACTAAGGAAAAAGTCAACTAATAAAAGACCAACCCCAAGATGACCTAGAGGTTAGAATTAGCAAAGATCTTAAAGTAACTATTATAACTGTGCTCAAAGATGAAAGGAAAAACACACTAATAAATGAGAAAATAAATTCCAGCATAAAGAAAAAAGCAAAACTATAAACAATCAAATGGACCTTCTAAAACTGAAAAATATCTTTTAAAAATTTCACTGGATGCACTTAACAGTTGCTGTTGTTCAGCTGCTAAGTTGTGTCTGACTCTGTGACTCTATAGACTGCAGCACGCCAGGCTTCCCTGTCCTGCACTATCTCCCACAGTTTGCTTAAACTCAGGTCCATTAAGTTGGTGATACTATTCAACCATGCTATCCATCTCATCTTCTGTCACCCCCTTCTCCTGCTGCCCTCAACCATTCCCAGCATCGGGGTCTTTTCCATTGCGTCAGCTCTTCATATCAGGTGGCTAAAGAACTGGAGCTTCAGCATCAGTCCTTCCAATGAATATTCAGGGTTGATTTCCTTTAGGACTGACAGTTGATCACTTAATAGTAAGTTGAAAATAAAAAGTGAGTTTGAACACAGATCAATAGTGATTTCCAATCTAACAAGGGGGGGGGGAGGAAAGAGAAACAATTAATGAGGTGGAAAAATTATTTGAAAAAATAATAGCCAGAAATCCCTTTATATATGATGAAAGCAAAATTTACAGATTCACGATGCTCAATGAACTCCACGCAAAATAAATAGGAAAAATAAAAACAAAACCTGGCCCCTATGCACTGAAAAATAATGAACAAAGAGAAAATCCTGAAGGCAGACAGAGAAAAAAATTACAAAATGGGGAAAAATGAAGAATGACCACTGATTTCACACTAGAAGCAATGAGAACCAGAATAAGAAGGAACAGACTTTAGAGGGCTGTAAGAAGAAAAAATGCTAACCTAGAATTTTTATCTGGTGAAAATATCCTTTAAGAATAAAGGCTAAAAGACATTTATAGATAAAAAGGAAAAAAACTGCTAAACAGATTTCCACCTGAGAAAGTCCTTTAAAAATTCTTAAGCTAAAGGGAAAGGATATCAGATGGAAATTCAGATCATCAGGAAGGAAGAGCACCAGAAATGCTAAGTATGTGTGTAACTATAGAGGACTACTTTTTTTCCTCTTTATCTCTTCAAAATATATATCCCCACTTAAAGCAAAAATTTCATTATGGGTTTGATAGCATAATAGTTAGGTGAACTATTTACACACACATCCAATATCTAACTATAATTAATATCTCTAGCCATACCATCATGACATGGATTTAAATAAGAAGTTCAAGATCAAAGCACTCTTTTATCACCCAACTTCCACAGCTGGCCCTCAATATCCATCCACATCTGCATGTTTCACCAACCAGGGATCAAAAGTATGAAAAAAAATGGATTCCAGAGTTTCCAAAATCAAATTCCCTGAGGGCTGGCACCTATTTACATAACATTGACATTGTAACCGATATTGTAAGTAATCTAAAGATGATTTAAAGTACACTCTAGTGTGCACACAGATTATATGCAAATACCACACCACTTTGCATAAGCAACTTAAGCATCTTCAGATGTTGTTATTGGGCTGGGGAAGCCCCTGGAACAATGCCTTGCCGATACTGATGAACAACTATACATTCATAAATATATTTTGGAGGGACCCCAATTATCTGATAAGTAAAGGGACTCTTGGACCAAATGTGTCCTACATTTCTGTCATGCAATCAAAGTTCTACATCTAACCGTGAACAATTCACTCTAATGTCTAGTATGGTCTGCTCAAATCATCTTTGACTTCCATTGTTTCTTTAAAATTTCTTAAATTGGTGAAGGGTCCATTTTATTTTTTTGCAAATGCTTCTTAAGATCTCCATACAGCCCTAAACTCAGTGTCCTTTATAATCTGTTTTAAATTTGTGATTTTACTTTCTCCTATACCATGTATCTTACAGACCTTGTATTTTCAGGTCTCCCATCCCATTACAGCCTCAACTTCTTCCAAGCATTAACTGTTTCCCAAACCTAATGGCCAATCATCTGAAAGCTTCGGGATACTGCTAACATACTATCAGGAATCAAGTACTTTCAATCACCTTAAAGAGGTGTTCTAATTTCTTAGAAATGCTTCTATTTAAATCCCACCAATTTGACGATGCAGCCATGTAACTCTGACTACATAATTCAATTTATGAACATACATTAAATGATATTAAGCCCTGAAGTCTGGGCTCAATACACAAATATCATACCAACTGCAGGTATTTAAAAAAAAGAACTTCCATGTGACATCTTACTTATCTGTATCCTCTGAGAACAGACTGTCCTTATTAAAATTAATTACTCCACTAGGGCCAAAAAATTTAAGATGCTTGTTACTTTAGGATGGAAATAGTTATTAAAATGGATTCAATATTCTGCAATCCTGAAGAAACCATTATGAATAAATTTTACATGTAAGATAATGTGTGTGCATGCTAAGTGGGTTCAGTCGTGTCTGACTCTTTGCAACCCCGTGGACTGTAGCCCGCCAGGCTCCTCTGTCCGTGGGATTCCCCAGGCAAGAATACTGGAGTAGATTGCCATTTCCTTCTCCAGGGGATCTTCCTGACCCAGGGATCAAACNGTTCAGTCGTGTCTGACTCTTTGCAACCCCGTGGACTGTAGCCCGCCAGGCTCCTCTGTCCGTGGGATTCCCCAGGCAAGAATACTGGAGTAGATTGCCATTTCCTTCTCCAGGGGATCTTCCTGACCCAGGGATCAAACCCATGTCTCGTGAGGCTCCTGCACCGAAGGCAGATTCTTTACCACTGGGCCACCAGGGAAGCTCCTAAGATGATGTGGTAGAGTACAAATAATACGTGATTTAGATTCAGAATACAGTTTTGAGACGTGATTTAGATTCAGAATACAGTTTTGAGTCTTAAATTCTGCCTAACCTCTAAATCTTATCTGTTGTGAAGATCAAATGTATCCAAAAGTGTTTTGTGAGTGATCAGTAAAAAGTGCTCAACAAGTAACTAGTTGTTATTATTAAAAGCATCATACATATTATTTCTGAAACTCTTAGGTTGCTCAATGTTTGTGTCTCTGGAAGGAAGGCTTCTGTTAGTATTTCAACCTCTTGCCTTGTTTTCAGGTTCAATACTACTTGACTTGGAACATATTACTTCTGACCTTTCTACTTAGGTTGCCTGTAATCTGCAGTAAACTGTAGCCTCAGATAACTATGGCAGATTTTTAAGAGTCAATAAGCTCTAAGAAGGAAACTACCTCTAANCAGGTTCAATACTACTTGACTTGGAACATATTACTTCTGACCTTTCTACTTAGGTTGCCTGTAATCTGCAGTAAACTGTAGCCTCAGATAACTATGGCAGATTTTTAAGAGTCAATAAACTCTAAGAAGGAAACTACCTCTAACAAACACAAACACACATTCTAAAGTTTCAATGCTTTCTTAGGAAAGCAATTTGGTTTCACATATATATAGGTTCTCATCTCCTGAACCAGTCTCCCTTACTTTGAAAATCAAACCAAAGAATAAAACCTAAATATAAAAAGGTTTTATGTAGAAAAATATTTGTAGCAGTGTTGCCTACAGATCCTGAAAGTATAAACTGCATAATTGTCTCACAGTAAGTGATAAAACACAAGTATAAATAAAGTATTGTGTAGCTGTTAACAATATTTGAGTTTGTAAGGAAATGCTTATATTAATAATAGCAACATTAAGAAAGAGCAAAAGGAAATATACCAATATCTGTACAGTCTTTAAGTGATCAGAGCACACCAATTTGTTCCATCTATTTTTATTTTATTACAATAAGCCTGTACAAAATACAAATGAGAGAAATAGAAAGAGACTTACACCTTCTCAGAAGTAAAAGCATCAGAGCTTTACCGAAGTCCCCTTTTCACTTACTTTTACGTCTAAGTTTTCGTCTGTGGTCCAACTCTATGAGGTTGTAAGTTAAAGAGACTCTAGACTGAGAGATGTCTCTTAGTTCTACGGATCCACATACTTTTGTGGTGAATCATGCCCTAGTGCAGAGGTCAACTAATTTTTTCTGTAAAGAAACTGACAGACAGTATATATACATTTTAGGCTTTACAGGTCACACAGTCCCTCAGCTTCTCAAATGCATCTGTAGCACAAAAGCAGCCATGGACAACAAGAAAATTTAAGAGGACACAGATGTGTCCTAATAAAACTTTATTTATGAACAGTGAAGTCTGAATATCGTATTTTTTGATGTGTCACAAAATCTTATTTTTCCCCCACAACAATTAAAAATTCTAAAAGTCAATCCTAGAGCAGTTCAAACAAAAACAGGTGCTGGGCCAGGTCTGACGTGCAGGCCCAGCTTTGCTGACCTGAGCTCTACTGCATTTACTCTTGATTGCTCCACAAAACATCAAATGCAGATAATCCACTCTCAAATTCGAGCAAACCCAAGTTAAGCATCAGAGCTTTGTTTTCAACCTTTCCATTTATACTATCCCCACGAACATTTTTAATAGTGAATAAGGATTTCAGATTACATTTAAATGTAGGTGGTGTTATCATTTCCTTTCAATAATATGAGTAGGTTACAGGGAAAAGACTTTAAAACAAAACCCACAAAACAAGACTCAAGCTCAGCTTTTCAGTTTAGGGTGTTATTTATTTCAATCATGAGAAAGAGAATAGATGAGAAAGTGAGCAAAATAATGGGACAGAAAGAAAATAAACACTGTTTGAATTGTTCTGCAATAAACTCCATATTAAAATTAAGCTACAGGAGCAGGTCATACATATGCCAGTAAGAAGGACTAAAATTTTTGCAAAACACCAAACTGTTATGTCGAGCCACTATGTCTGCTGGAATAAACTGAGGGCAAGGGAAAACAATCTGGATATAATGTAACAACTCTCCCCTGCATAGTTAGATGTAAGGGAGAAACCAAACAATCCCTTTAGCCCAACAAGCAATGGAGTAGCAGGCTCTCAGTTAAATAACACTGAACTATGTTCCCTTCAGGAAAATGTATCCAAAAATTATGGCACACACTAGATCGCTTGGGGGTATAAAGTCTGTGTTCAATTTTTCTGCCTTGGATTATTAAACCATGAAGCTTATTTCCTTAAACAATTACAATTTGTTAATACAGAAAATACATAATAGAAACTTATCTATGGCCAAGACCCAGTATAATCTGGAGGTAAATTTGAACTAAAAAGTTATAGTGTTTGAGGTTATGAGTCTAACACAACTGTCACAAAAGAATGTCTTATTAGGTTTTGAAAGTGAACAGTTTTAGCTAATTTTTCTGTGGACAGCATTATTACTAATTATGTAGGAAAAACAGATAAAGTACCAGAAATAACACCTTGGTTAAATTTTTTGAGTTTTCATATGTACTAATGCATAAACCACAGTTTACAAATAGTCTGTATAATGAACCAAGAATATACATTATTTTCTCAGGGAACATCTGATCCAATTCCCTACCATATGCCTACTATAAAAAACTGGAATAGGAAACAGCAACCCACTCCAATATCCCTGCCTGGAAAATTTCATAAACAGTAAAACCTGGTGGGCTACAGTACATAGGGTCACAAAGAGTCAGATACAACTGAGAGACTGAGCACACCATAAAAAATAGCTTGGGGGGCAAAAACCATTTAGAGCTACAATAAAAGCTACTAAAGCACCAGCATATAATACTAATCGCATTTTCACAGCATTATAATTAATCCTATTTTAAAGCCATAGTAGTTATTAAACTCTACAGTTAAAGGGGTGATGAACTATCTTCTCCACCAAAATGCTCACTATATATTGAATAAAAAGATCATTTTAGGAAATGTAAATTCAGATCATGTATGCATGCTAAATCGCTTTAGTCATGTCTGACTCTGTGCGACCCCAATGACCACAGCACACCAGGCTCCTCTGTCCATGTGATTCTCCAGGCAACAATACTGGAGTGGGTTGCCATGCCCTTCTCCAGGGTATCTTCCTGACCCAGGATCTAACCCACATCTCTTCTGTATACTGCATTGGCAGGCGGGTTCTCTACCACTAGCGCCACCTCAGTTCAGTTCGGTTGCTCAGTCGTGTCCGACTCTCTGCGACCCCATGGACTACAGCACGCCAGGCCTCTCTGTCCATCACCAATTCCCGGAGTTTATTCAAACTCATGTCCATAGAGTCAGTGATGCCATCCAACCATCTCATACTCTGTTGTCCCCTTCTCCTCCCACCTTCAATCTTCCCCAGCATCAGGGTATTTTCCAATGAGTCACTTCTTCACATCAGGTGGCCAAAGTGTTGGAATTTCAGCTTCAACATCAGTTCTTCCAATAAATATTCAGGACTGATTTCCTTTAGGATGGACTGGCTGGATCTCCTTGCTGTCCAAGGGATTCTCAAGAGTCTTTTCCAACACCACAGTTCAAAAGCATCAATTCCTCTTTGCTCAGCTTTCTTTATAGTCCAACTCTCACATCTATACATGACTACTGGAAAAACCATAGCCTCGACTAGACAGACCTTTGCTGACAAAGTAATGTCTTTGCTTTTAATATACTGTTGAGGTTGGTCATAACTTTTCTTCAAAGGAGCATGCGTCTTTTAATTTCATGGCTGCAGTCACCATCTGCAGGGATTCTGGAGCCCAAAAAATAAAGCGCCACCTGGGAAGCCCAAAATTCAGATCATGAAATCATCTAATATCTGGATAGTGACCATTTATACGTGCCTTCATTTATACACAATGTTCATTTTAACAGACATGAACAAGGCTCTTCCTCAGACTTTATGTACAACTGAAAACATTTAACAACATAAAATGAGTGCAACTTCCCATTGGCACTACTTCTCCAAATTGGTCCTCTAATACAGAGAGGCTGTTGCTACCCCAAGAATCAACTACAAGAACAAAGTACATGAAAACTTAATTGACTGACATAAGTCAATATACACAAAAAGTAACTTAAGCTGCTTATAAAATATTCCTATAGTAGTCAAACTCCTTGGACTGATTTTAACAAACATAATCATTGAGCATTAATTAGTAGTATCCAGTGAAAACAAGAGAGAAAGAAATGGCAGCCCACTCCAGTATTCTTGCCTGGAGAATCCTATGGACAGAGGAGCCTGGTGAGCTATACAGTTCATGGAGTCACACAGAGTTGGACACGACTGAGCTTCTGAGCACTGAAAACAGGTACTAAAGTCCTTAAGGACTTCCCTGGTGGCTCACACAGTAAAGTGTCTGTCTACAATGTGGGAGACCTGGGTTCAATCCCTGGTTTGGGAAGATCCCCTGGAGAAGGAAATGGCAATCCACTCCAGTACTATTGCCTGGAAAATCCCATGGACAGAGAAGCCTGGTAGGCTACAGTCTATGGGGTCGCAAAAAGTCGGACACGACCGAGCAACTTCACTTTCACTTTCAAAGTCCTTAAGAATACCTTAGTCTCTTCAGCACAGGAAATCACTTTTGCAAATTTTCCAACAAAATTAATTTGTTTAGCAATGCCTCTTATCCATATGACAAAGGTAAACTAAATCCAGGTTTGTGTTTATTTCTGGTAGACTATTAGTTTTCACCAACTTAACATTTGAAGTCTCTAGGAATCACCATCAACACCTAGTCATTTGTTATTTATCTGGGGGAACAAAGTGAACCACACACTTTTCTAGTGGTGTTGAATAAGTCACTTAGGTGGTGGCTGAACCAAGAGCCACAAATTTTTTTTGATACATGCTACTCATTTGTCCATGTACTTCATGGAGGAATGACATACCTGTTTTACTACCATTAAGAACAGTACTGTATAACTGACTCAACAATATTAAGGAAAAGTCAAATTTTACATTCTGAATAAAATCTGGCCCGCTCAGTTGTGTCTGACTCTTTGCTACCCCGTGGAGTATAGCCCATCAGGCTCCTCTGTCCATGAGATTTTCCAGGCAAGAATACTGGAGTGGGTTGCCATTTCCCTCTCCAGGGGATCTTCCCAACCCAGGGATGTCTCCCACATTGCAGGCAGATGTTTTAACCTCTGAGCCACCAGGGAAGCCTCTTATCAATATACAGATTCCCAGAAACTAGAAATCTTCAAAGACCCTAGCTTAAATCTTCTAAGATTAGAAATTAAGATTGTTCCAGCACAAGCATTAAGACATTAAATAAAAATTTACCAAATATTTATGTGCAAAAATACTTTTAGCTCTTTGAGGTGCAATCTCAGATATACTCTCAAGGAGACATAGTGGGGATAAATACATACTTGCAGCTGTAGGGCGAGGTATTTTTTCCTTAGAATTCTCCCAAAGGAGAATCACTCTATATAGTCCTTACAAAGTTTCTTATATTACAAGGCACTCTCTCAACTGATTAGGAAATAAAACACTGATTATTGAAATTTCTTTTCAAAAAAACAGAATACTGCTCAGAGAAAATCTACACACTCAAACAACCTCAATGCTAGTTTTTGATGCTTTTACATATCACCCGAGAGCAGTAGGTCAAGTAACTTAGATGGAAAATGAAGATAACTATTAGATAACTCAAAGTGGTTCTAATCAGTCCAAGATACATGTGAAACGTCCAATGTAAATTATTGAATGAGTCCCCTCAAAAAGCAGTATTTCTAAGTTAACATTTTTAAATATAAATTCTGAAAGTGGAACAAACATTTATACACCTCATGATATATGTAATAAGAAACAGCACCACCACCAATGAAGAAAACTGTTTTTAAAAAAAGTAAATCAGTAAACATCAATCTAAAAAAGCTACTAGATCTAAATACTGATTTATTAGAAATTCGAGAAAGAGAACACACAAAATCAATAAATAACACAAGGACGCAACTGCCCAATCCAGAATATGGAAAAAAGAAAAAAATTCACCTCATTTCACTATCTATGAAATTTTGTTATGAGGAGGGGAGAGGAAGGACTATTATATAAACTACAGGCTTAAAAGTCAAATATATTGTATAAACCTTGTTTGAATTCTGATTCTAACAAACCAACTATAAAAAAAGACTTCTGAGAAAATCAGAGAAATCTAGATATAGAATGGGTATTAGGTGATATTAAGGAATTTTGTTAGCAGTAATAATAGTAAGATTGTATTTTTTACTAAGTTCTCGTAAGCATGAGAATTTATGCTTAAACTATTGTCTGGGATTTCCTTTGAAATACTTTAAAAAAGTAAAATATAGGTATAAAGATTTCACACAATGTTGAACATGGATGATCTAGTACTCCAAGGTGTACTATACTATTTTATTGAGTTTGAAAATCTCCATAGTAAGTTTAATAAGATAACAATATGACCAGCAGCCTTGTGAAGCATTTAAAGCCTTGTGAAGCATTTAAGCTGGGACAGGCAAGTTTTGGACACCCTCCCACACACCTTTAAACATTTATCTACTGCAGCTTGTGAAGGGGGTTACGCTCTACAAGGTTAACTGACTTATCCAAGCTGTTGTTTAAACCTAATATCACCTATTTCCTCAGCGTAGTTTTGACAAGGAGTATATGAAATTAACAACAACAAAGAACTATTTCAAATAAGCATAACCTCTCTGGACTAACTTCTATCAGACACCATCCCTTAAAGAGAAAACAGAATTTACTGAGCACTTGATTTTATGCCAGTGATCACAGTAGGCATGTTATATGTAATTCTCACTACAATCCAGCAAAGTAAGTATTGTATTAATTACAAACAAGGAAACTGCGCTCAACTTCCCTACCCTAGTAGACAAAGCTACTAAAATGGCAGAAGAGTCAATAATATGAAGATTCCGAATGCTCCATGCTATTTTCCACACCAACCAAGCATAAACCATCACTCTCTTCCCCAGCTTTCCTTTTGTTGAACTATTCCAGTCCTTTGGGACAGCTCTGTCATTTTATCTCTTCATATGCAAATCCTACAAATCTCTTTAGATTTGTCTGGCTCAAATGCCACTTTCTCCATTAAAACTTCCTCCAAATAATCTTTTTCTCAATTCTCCCGATACTTAATTTGTATTTTTCAATATATTAATATCATCTTATCCATGAGAATTTAAAACCTCATCAGAATTATGTACCAAAATTTTGCATACTGTTCTAGTTGTGCCAGTGTTCTGTGAAATGTTAACAGTCATGAGGGAGGAGAGCAAAAGGATACTAAATACTGTAATGAGGGAAAGAAAATAAAATTATCAACTATACACCCATTAAAAGCATGAGATGGGTATATTTATGCATACATGGAAAAAATTTTAGACTATTAAGTGCAAGGCAAGGTAAAAACCAGTGATACCATCATTCCACTTCTGTAAAAGCAGGACACACGTATATGTATGGCATATACATGTACATGTATATACATGTACATATATACATGGCAAACAGAGTGATACAACCGCTAACAGTGGTCATGTCAGGAAAGAGAGATGCATGATTTTTATTTTACAGTCTACACTCTGAATACTTATATTTTTAAAATGTTTAAAATATATACATGTTAAAAATCACTAGGCAAGTTAGCTTGGAAATTAATGGCTTTATATGGTAGAACTCAAATATACATACATATATACATGAAAAAAACATCTTTTCAGTAAATTGAGCATCACTTAAAAGAAAATATTCTCCAGAATTCCCTGAAGAACCAATGGTTACAACTTGGTGCTTTCACTGCTCTGGGGTCCAAGTTCAATCCTGCCCCTTATCTGTAAACCACTAAGGGTTTTAAAGATGTTATGACGCACTTTACATGTATAACCATACCTACTATAGTAATTACCTCCAGACACACCTTCATGACATTTTGGGTTAAAAAAAAAAAAAAAGGAAATCCAATTTGTAAATCTAAATATTCTATCATCTGATTAAAAGGAATTGCACTTGTGGTTAGCACTTTTTTTTTTACCCTAACTCTTCTATATACTCCTCCAAGGTGTTCAAAAAAATGGAGCAAAAAAAATCCAACATTTAAATTCAACATATTTTACAGTCTGATTTACATATTTCTAGTTTGCAAAACATTTCACCCTATTGGTCTTTGCTTTTTAAGTATTCTTTGACAAAAGGTTAGGGAAGAAGAGAACTGGCTTTAAAAAAAATTCACAATTATTCCTACCACTCAAGACTACCATTGACCTAATTCAGAAATTCCCAAAGAAAGTCAAAACCCTCCAGTTCTTGGCTATTATCTCATTCTATCATCAATGTGAATCAATAAGGTTAATCACTACAGGAAGCTACCTCTAAGTTTGGGATCTCAAAGGTTTAATTACCTGAGGTGTTAATCATTCACTTGTGTCCTACTGTCTGCAATCCCATGGACTGTAGCCCGCCAGGCTCCTCTGTCCATGAGATTCTTCAGGCAAGAATACTGGAGTGGGCTACCATTCCCTTCTCCAGGGGATCTTCCCAACCCATGGATTGAACCCTGGTCTCCTGCACTGCAGGCAGATTCTTTACCATCTGAACCACCAGGGAAGCCCACCTGGGGTAAAATACACCACATTAAGATCTGGGGTGGATCAAAGATGTGCTTTTTTCAGTACATACAGCGAGGACCTGTTAACTGACCCTCAGAAAACTAAATGTGCTAACATTTTGAAAATTCTACATGTACCCCTCAGGGATATGAGCATCTGAATGTTAAGGTCACTAGTTATCAAACCCGCATAGTGCATGAGAATCTAGATAAAAGGTTTGAAAACGAAAAACACATCCCACCTATCTAGGGCTTATCTGAATTAGTCCTAGAAGGGTGAGAGGCATAGATTTGGGGGGGGGGGCGCGGGGGCGGCTTTCCTGGTGGCTCAGAGGGTAAAGCGTCTGCCTGCACTGCGGGAGACCCAGGTTTGATCCCTGGGTTGAGAAGATCCCCTGGAGAAGGATATGGGAACCCATTCCCAATATTCTTGCCTGAAGAATCTCATGGATGGAAGAGCCTGGTAGGCTACAGTCCACGGGATCGCAGAGTTCGACACAACTGAGCAACTTCACTTTCTTCAGCATCAGGGTCTTTTCAAATGAGTCAGTTCTTCACATTAGGTGGCCAAAGTATTGGAGTTTCAGCTTCAACATCAGTCCTATCAATGAACACCCAAGGCTAATCTCCTTTAGGATGGACTGGCTGGATCCCCTTGCAGTCCAAAGGACTCTCAAGACTCTTCTCCAACACCACAGTTCAAAAGCATCAATTCTTCGACATTCAGCTTTCTTTATAGTCCAACTCTCACATCCATACACGACCACTGGACGGAACTTTGTTGACAAGGTTTCTGCTTTTTAACATGCTGTCTAGGTTGGTCATAACTTTCCTTCCACAGTAGTAAGCGTCTTTTAATTTCATGGCTGCAATCACCATCTGCAGTGATTTTGGAGCCCAGAAAAATAAAGTCAGCCACTGTTTCCCCATCGATTTCCCATGAAGTGATGGGACCAGATGCCATGATCTTAGTTTTCTGAATGTTGAGCTTTAAGCCAACTTTTTCACTCTCCTCTTTCACTTTCATCAAGAGGCCCCTTAGTTCTTCACTTTCTGCCATCAGGGTGGTGGTGTTATTTGCATATCTGAGGTTATCGATATTTCTCCCCGCAATCTCGCTTCCAGCTTGTGCTTCATCCAGCCAAGCCCATGACGTACTTTGCAGAGTTAAATAACCAGGGTGACAATATACAGCCTTGACGTACTCCTTTTCCTATTTGGAACCAGTCTGTTGTTCCATGTCCAGTTCTGTTGCTTCCTGACCTGCACACAGGTTTCTCAAGAGGCAGGTCAGATGGTCTGGTATTCCCATCTCTTTCAGAATTTTCCACAGTT
>SJYV01042243.1:150314-212470 GCA_006410875.1 Neotragus pygmaeus | reverse complement strand
TGCCTTTTCTAAAACCAGCTTGAACATCAGGGAGTTCACGGTTCACGTATTGCTGAAGCCTGGCTTGGAGAATTTTGAGCATTACTTTACTGGCATGTGAGATGAGTGCAATTGTGCGGTAGTTTGAGCATTCTTTGGCATTGCCTTTCTTTGGAATTGGAATGAAAACTGACCTTTTCCAGTCCTGTGGCCACTGCTGAGTTTTCCAAATTTGCTGGCATATTGAGTGCAGCACTTTCACAGCATCATCTTTCAGGATTTGAAACAGCTAAAATGGAATTCCATCACCTCCACTAGCTTTGTTCATAGTGATGCTTCCTAAGGCCCACTTGACTTCATATTCCAGGATGTCTGGCTCTAGGTGAGTGATCACACCATCATGGTTATCTGGGCTGTGAAGATCTTTTTTGTACAAGGGTTTAATTCACAAGGACCCTAATGATTTTCCAACTAAAAGTTTTGTATCATTCATCATGGCGTAACAGAAACCAGAACTAAAAGATCTAGAATATGGCACCATGTTTGCCTCTAAGTAGCTGCTGCTACTTCTAAGTCATTTCAGTTGTGTCCAACTGTGTGTGACCCCATAGACGGCAGCCCACCAGACTCCCCTGTCCCTGGGATTCTCCAGGCAAGAACAGTGGAGTGGGTTGCCATTTCCTTCTCCAATGCATGAAAGTGAAAAGTGAAAGTTAAGTTGCTCAGTCTTATCTGACTCTTAGTGACCCCATGGACTGCAGGCTCCTCCGTCCATAGGACTTTCCAGGCAAGAGTACTGGAGTGGAGTGCCACTGCCTTCTAAGTAGCTAAATGAACTCAAAGCACTTGAACTCTATTTCTCTTTCCCCATTTGCAAATGAGAGTAACAATGTTTCCCTCATAAGGTTATTGTGGAGACTAGACAGCATGTAAAATTGCAATATAAGTCCTCTTTAGTGTATTAACTCATCATAATGAGTGAACGTATTTTTTTTTCCATTTGAGAATCAATATATAATCCTTTGATACAGTTATTTCTCTTCTGGCAATTTAACTTACACAAACATAAAAGAATGAACTGAATAATGATTATTTACTGCAACATTTGCTTGCAGTAGTTCAAAAATAGAACCTAAACAAACAAAAAAATGGGTTAGCAAAAATAAAAAGTCATGCACTATTACAAGTTATTAAAATTAAAGTTACATACCTGTGGTGGATTCATGTCGATGTATGGCAAACCCAATAGAGTATTGTAAAGTTAAATTTAAAAATAAATAAATTAATTAATTAAAAAAAAATAAAAAGAAAAAAAAATTAAAGTTACATGTACTAATAAAATATCCATGATATTAAATAAAAACAAGTTGCCTGAGGTGTATAATCTGATCCAAGTTTTGTTTAACAAGAGGGGCAATGTATATGTTTGTGTGGAGTATGAAAAAATAAACACCCAAGTTTGGTAGGAGACTGGGTACTGCTGGCTTCATGCTTTTGTATTTCTGTGTTCTAAGGCTTGTTAGCAAAATAAATTGTTTTTTAAAAAATAGATTCTATATTAATACAGTTTAAATCTATTACGGTTTAGAAACTATCACAAAACAGAGTACAAGCAATCTTGTGCTATTTTCAATTCATTTTAGTACTAGGTTGAATGCCCAACAAATGAAGACCTGTCCCCAGTGGTGATCTAGAAATTTTCAATTGTTACACATTATCAATTACAAGCGACACAGCACCAAGTGGAAATAACTAAAAAAATCTTAATTAGGTTGTAACAGAGAATTAAAGGAAATCGTTCGAATTCATGGTATTAGACAACTGGAAAAAGGAAAAACCATTTTAAGCAGCAGATTTTAGTGCAACTTTTAAAAGATTTTCTTCTTCAGACAAAAATTTTCCAAAGTGTGTTTCTTAATCACCAACGCACAGCATTCTTTAAAATAAGAGGTTCCTTGTCCAATACACTTAGAACTCGCTGCTTCCCAGCACCCATTTGTTCTTTTGCAAGCTTAGCACATGGTCACTCTGGAATCCATTCTCTGTGATATTAGCATAGTAAAGGCTCTGAGATGTCCCACAATTAAAACTGCTTAACTGGGAATCCCCTAGCAGTCCAGTGGTTAGAATTCAGTACTTCATCTGCTGAGGGCCTAGGTTTTATCCCTGGTTGGGGAACTAAGATTCCACAACCCCTGAAGTGTGGCATGCATGTACACATGCATAAATAAATAAATCTGCTTCACTTTTACCTAGTATGATTGTAACTTTCTATAAACATGTTAACACAAAAGATGGTATTTTGAGAAGCAGTCATTCTAGTCTAGTCCAAAAAAATGAACGAGTTATCTATTTCAATTTTCTTAATTTTTCTCTAGGAAAAGTCATAACCTGTGACAGTTAAGTTTTTAAAATGTTTAGTTTATTATGACTATCATGAATAGTGTAAGAAAAATATGAGCAGTACAAATTTTTGAACTAAATCTAAGGAAATCTTTTAGGTGATGAGTATGAATTGTGATTTTTTTTAACAGGTTTCTCAAATATTCAAGAACAAGTCTTGAACTTGTGATCTGCTTCCCAATCACTTTAAATTGAGATGATTATACCGATTTCCTAAAGATACAGAAGTTAAAAAACGACACAAAAAACCAAAGCTCTCACTTAGCAAACAACAAAAACTCAAAAACACCTACACTGCAGTGTCTGAGAAGAGAAACCAAATGTATGTTAGTTTCAAGGACTATGAAGGTACATACCAAAATAAAAAATGCCTGTGGTAGAAATAATCAAGTATAACCTAAATGAAATTCACTCTATACAAAATAAAAAATTTTGGAAGACACACCAAGTGACTCATAGGAAATGTACACAACAAAAACTAACCTTAGGAAAACACCTAAGCAAATATGAAATAACAAAAATAGTAAGTAAACTCAAGTTTAACTTCTAAAGTCATAAAGATGGGGGGACACAGTATATTATACAAGGAAATTCTCAGCATCCAATTCCTTGGAGACAACCTTATTTCTTTTTTTTTTTTTAAGATAACCTTATTTCTAACACTACGTTTTAAAAGAAAATTCTTACATACAGTATTATAGAAAACTCAAGAGCTGTAATCGAAAATATACTCAGTGACTTGCTTAGCAGATGCAAGGTTTCATAATCTCATTTTTTAGTCAATCCTTCAAGGAAAGTCATGTGTCTAACTCCTCTAACACAATCCAGGGAAAGCGACTCACAGTAATTACGTTAAGAGTTCCTGGACAATAATGGTCTAAATCTTTCCAAGATATTATCTCCAAAGTCTTCATAGAATTGTTCATATTTAAAATGGCCCTTAAATCCAGTGGGTCTCTACCTATATCTGCAGTCAAATCTTTTCAATGCTCCTCCCTACCTCCTCTTCTAGCTCTGCCATTCTCCCTATCTGGGCCACTACACATACTAATCCCTCTGGTTAAATGCCATTTCACCCATCTCTTGACTAAATTAACATTTCTAAGTCTTTTCACAGTCCATTTTACCATTTTACCTCTTCTGGAAAGCTTTTTCTGACCCCCTGCAGTGTCTACCTACCAGAGTCCACAGCACTTCTGCAACACTACCTAGGGAGGCACTTAGTGTACTGCACTCTGTAAACAAGAGATTTTTAAACTTCCTTTCTACTCTAAACATAACCTTATAGTTGCAGTAAAACAGTAAGGACAGAGATCACTGCCCCACCAACATCTGAACACTGTGGCACATGACAGGTCTGCAAACCTCAAAAAATGAATGCAAGTTTCTGATACTCCAGCTTGATGAAAAGAGAAGACTTGTTGAAAGGAGAAGACTCCACTCCAGTACTCCTGCCTGGAAAATCCCATGGACGGAGGAGCCTGATAGGCTGCAGTCCATGGGGTCGCTAGGGTCGGACACGACTGAGCGACTTCACTTTTACTTTTCACTTTCACGCATTGGAGAAGGAAATGGCAACCCACTCCAGTACTCCTGCCTGGAGAATCCCAGGGACGGGGGAGCCTGGTGGGCTGCTGTCTATGGGGTCACACAGTCAGACACAACTGAAGTGACTTGGCAGTAGCAGCAGCTTGATGAAACGATACAACTTAGAAAATCCAGAGTAACAAATGGACTGAATGGGAACTAATATGCCATGAGTACCTTCTTAACCAGACTTAGAATAAAAATTAGCAAATGATTTATCTTTGAGTACTCCTATTTTTGCTTGTATAGGCACCATGTAATTTAGAGTTTAAATAAAGACTGAGCATGCACAAACACAAACTGGATGAAAAGCAATCAATTATATTTCTATTAAAAGGCAGTCCAAGAAAACATCGTAGGAAAACCTGAATTTCTAAATCCTCTACATTTCAAATCTTAATTCTGGTTATGTTGAATCAGTTTTTATGACTCAGGTTTTGCCATGGAAAGTGTAATGTTTTTGCATTTAATCACGCTAAAAGTGCTAATAAAATACTATGTGTGTGTGTGTCTTAGTCACTCAGTTGTGTCCAACTCTTTGCAACCTCATGGACTGTAGCCCACCAGGCTCCTCTCTGTCCCTGCAATTCTCTAGGCAAGAATACTAGAGTGGGTTGCCATTTCCTTCTCCAAGGGATCTTCCCCACCCAGGGATCAAACCCATGTCTTCTGCATTGGCAGATAGATTTTTTTTTTTTTTAACCACTAAGCCACCCAGTAAGTTTTTTCATTTACTTTCTTTTAATGTCAGAATGAAGAAACCCTTTTATACAGTTAAAGACTATCTCCCACTGATTCCCTAGTAAGCTTTTCAGAAACAATGCCTAAAATCAGAGATCACCACTTAAGAGATCTAGAACTTACTACGCTTGACATAAAATGTCCCACAAACAGAAACCACAAGAACATCTCTAAAATTAAGTCTCACATACTTTTTTGGGGGGACTTAAAAAAAAAACAACCCCTTCTCACACTATTTTTTACGTTCTCTGGAAGTCAGCTACAGATTTTATTCTCCTAGGCAGGCACTGAGTAGATGGTTTTGTACTGTCACTTTATAGCCAATTTCACCAGAACTCCTCCAGGAAGCAGAATTTTTTGATCCAAATACATATATCATCCTAGGTAGGTGAAAATAACTGCCTTTTTTTCTGTCCCATTTCCAGTTAAAGTGTTCTGACACCCTAACTATCCCTTTTCCCTTCACACTTCTTATCCACTTTTGTATATAGCAGCTATGGTAAAATTCTGGAATATGTATGTAAGGTGGACATAATCTGGATGTTTTCCAGTACTGTAAAATCTTTTATCTCTTCATAAGATAATGATAAGAGAATAAGTGAAAATCGGTGATATGTCTCTAAGCATACTGCTGTGAGAAAACCTGAGAAGCAGCAGCATGTATCATGTACCTACCTATGTAATAATTCTATACAGCATTTCACGGAAAAGTGTGAAAATATTATTTCTCTGTAAATTTACTTTTTCTACTACAAAAGCAACAACTTTAAAATAAAAATGTCTTCTATCTATATTGCTAAATATAAAAATCACTGTTTAAGTATTAGTTTCTAAATAATAGGGTTTGAAGAAACGTTTTTCCGGCCACATCATAGAGTTTGAAGAAACCTTTTTACCGCCACATCAGAATTTAGGAGTGAGAGACACAGGAGTTAAGACTGATGGTAATCCAAATGGCTCCTTTATTTCTGAAAAGCAAAATCTAAACCTAGACCAAGACAGCGTCCTTAACAACTATACTCCATAATTATCCTAACCCAGTCACAGGTAGCACTTGACAATTACAGTCCTCCTCCAGAAAGGAACAGTCTATCACTGGTGGCCTTGGGAAGAAACAAAGTGCTTTCTGTGAGGGGCAGGCTCCCAAAGAGAAAGAGGAAAGGGGCTGAGCCATACTTGATCAGTTCCTTCTTACAAACTCATCCAAAGGAAGAGTGAGAAGGTGGAACAATAGGAGCAAGTCAGGCTATTTTTATGCTTTCTTAAAAACAGCAAAAAATCTAGTGTGTAACAATCTAGTATGTAACATGTGTACCTGTTACAGGTACAATTATTATCTTAATCATACCTGTCAGTAAAATGGCCTCAAACTGTGAATGCAAGCTGAACAAAGCCATGAGGTACAACCATTCAGATATTTCAAGTATGTATCCGCAAGTTTTAAAAACATGAAAAAATACAGAGTGTTTTCCTTGTCTTAGAAACCCAACAAATTCCAAGGTGGCTGAATTACAAAGTATAAAGAACTGGAGTCCAGGAAACAGAACCAACCTCCACTTAAAACTATGAAGACCCTATCAGTATCAATAAAAAGGAGGTAGTCTGGTCACAGAGAAGACTGGCTTTGGATGTCACACCTGGCCTTAATCTCTGAAAGTAATGACTTCTGTTAACTTGGATAGTACCTACACAGGAAGTAACTGCACAGGAAGATAAATTATCTTTCAACACCAGAAAGATTTATAAACAAGTATGGAAGGTTTAAGAGAAACAAAATCCTAATATTAGTATCTGTGTTAAGATTGCTTATTTGGCTTATTATATACTTGCAATGCCTAAAAAAATTGACCTATTAAAGTGACAACCTTGCATGACCAATTTAAATATGGCAGTATTTAGACTTTAAAAAGCTGAAATTTTATTAATATCAAACATCTAAGAGAACTTTAGACTCAAAATAAGAAAATTATGTATTAAAATTAAAGTTTAAATTGTTTGAAGATATTTGTTAATTGCAAATGTAACTTGAGTTACTGTGCAAATAACAAAAACGAGCTTTAAAATCTTAAGAACCACGATTCTGAAAAAAAATATATTTTTTTAAAATATGGCTTATTTCATACAAAACCCGCCCTCCGGGACACCAAAAGACAATTCTAAACAACTCAATGTCACCAGAAATTGGACTTTTTTAAAAGACATATTTGAAATAAGGGAAATGCCAGTAACTATTTAAGGAGAACTGTGCAGATAAAGCAAATCATTTTTTTTTTAAAGCAAGGAATTAAAAAACTAAGAATAGAAACTTAGCCAATTAAAACTATTTATGTTTGTGTTTTTAACCGGATTCCTAGCCAGAAATCCTTAAATCATCCTCCAATGCTCCAGGTCACATGGTGAAAGAGTCACCTATTAAACACGATCTAAGCAGTAAACAAGTCTTCTGAAATTCTTAGGTAACACCCTTTATTAAAATTTTCTTGATATACCTTTCCAAGTACTACATTTTTCTCAAACATTTAAAACCTTTTTTCTAGTACAGCTTCTCCCTCCGCACAAAAAATCCTTTGCCCCTAAGTCTGTCACCAATTTTTAAGCTAAAATGTCAAAAGTACTAAGTCCAGATTTTAACACGGTTGTCATACTATACATGATTAACCCGCAATTCCCATCCCATTTAAACGTTCAAATGTGTCAGAATGAAAAGCTAAAAAAAGTTGGGTTTCCCTAGCTGTGGTCTCGGAAGTTAACAGTAACTTTTACACGTGTGTTTGGGCAAAAAAAAATTTAACATGTTTCCCAAACTTGGCCCAGGTCAGATACAAAAGGATGGATACAATGTGTTTTCATCTCTTCTTTGATTTTAATGTTTACACGTTTCCCTGAGTCTCGAAATCGGTTACAGTTAACAAAAACACAACAATCCTCACCGATGGCACCTAACACAACGAACCCAAGCCGCCGTCTCTTTCGTCCCTACACCTGTCTACCGGAAGCTTTTCCTGGACACGCTCGGGACCTCAAGCATTCATCCCCACACTTGTTTTCATAAACCCTCTCCTTCCTCTTCGCCCACTTCCAACCCGCATGCTTCTCGGGATCCACCCGGCCTCTCTCCCCNATATGAGAGTTGGACCATAAAGAAAGTTGAGTGCTGAAGAATTGATGCTTTTGAACTATGGTGTTGGAGAAGACTCTTGAGAGTCCCTTGGACTGCAAGGAGATCCAACCAGTCCATCCTAAAGGAAATCAGTCCTGAATATTTATTGGAAGGACCGATACTGAAGCTGAAACTCCAATACTTTGGCCACCTGATGCAAAGAACAGACTCAATGGGAAAGACCCTGATGCTGGGAAAGACTGAAGGCGTGAGAAGAAGGAGATGACACAGGATGAGATGATTAGATGGCATCACTGACGGGATGGACATGATTTTGAGTAGGCTCCGGGAATTGGTGATGGACAGGAAAGCTTGGAATGCTGAAGTCCATGGGGTCGCAAAGAGCTGAACATGACTAGTGACTGAACTGAATTGAATATTAATATGCTAGACTGAAATGATCATGAGTAGGAGCTATCTTTTATGCAAATATTCTTTATTTAACAATTTAGCTTTGGATATTAATGCACGATACTTTATACATTTCTTATGCTGACATATGTTTAGCTAACATAGATTATGATATGAATGTTAGTCATCATTAATAATATTTCTAGAAACCTATTAGTTTCCAAGAGCTTGGAAATTAATGGTTAAGTATTTTAATTCATTTTTTCTGCTCCCAACCATATGGTTAGGGCCTATTCAAATTTTCAAACTGTTATTATGATTTAGTAGGTGTTAACCTCACAATGTTCCATTAAGTTCCTATCCATCATGGGGGCTAGTTAATTAGCCTAAAGAAAAAAATTCCACTTTCAAGAAATCTTATGGTTAGAGCCCTAAGAAAATCCTTTTCATTTCTACCATCAATAGTACATGGAAGAATTGGTTAGATGCGGGAAGAAAATTGCAAACAAAAACTACTAATGTCCACATTTGGGATTGGAAGTGAAAGTCATCATTAAGGGATCTGAAGCTCAGGCAGATAGACCAGCCATGTCTGTTGAAGATTTCAAATATCAGATAAAATTCTCAGTCCCAGTAAATTTCACTAGAACTCCTCCTTGCTTATTTTTGACTTTACCTCAAGAATTAAATNATTAAGGGATCTGAAGCTCAGGCAGATAGACCAGCCATGTCTGTTGAAGATTTCAAATATCAGATAAAATTCTCAGTCCCAGTAAATTTCACTAGAACTCCTCCTTGCTTATTTTTGACTTTACCTCAAGAATTAAATTTGGATTGCTTTTCAGGGCATTTTTTTTAAAATCAAAGGATATGTTTCTCTTTTCAAGAGAGTCAGGATAATGAATGGAGGACACAAAATTGCTGAGCTACAGAAACAAAGGCTAGGCTTTATATGGGTTCTACAAAGACTCACTGCAGTCAAGACCTCTAGGCTACGTGAGGAAAATGACTAAACAGTAACCTCAGTTACAAAAAAAATTTGGAGACCAGAAAGGGGAACTCTCAGATCCTGCAATTACAGCAGAGCCCAACAGGAAGAAAGAGGACCCTTCCTCTTTTCTGGCAAGGACTCGGTCAATGAAAAGGTATGGGCACTTTGTCTACTACAGCCTTCCCTCCTTCCTTTCCCCTCTATAGAAGCACTCTCCTCCCTGTGCCATGGGTAGACTTGCATGTGGCTCACCATTTTTTGTAGACCCTGAATTGCAATTCTTTGCTGATCCCAAATAAACCCATCTTTGCTGGAAAATACCTGGCAGTCTATTTGTCTCAGGTTAACACATGCAAAGAAGAGTTGTAAGAGGCAATACCAGGTTAGAACTGTAAGTTTTCATCTCTTCCATTATTAGTATTGGAGATCTAGGGAATGACTTCAAATGAACTGGGCTGCCTTCTAACTGAAACCTGGAAAGAGGTCTTGATTCAAAGAGATAAAAAAAACAAATCTACCAGCTCCTTATGTTGGTAAACAATGAATGTGTTTAGTGTTCTTTAAACAGGAAAAGGATCATGTTGATGTTCAGTTGTTAAGTTGTGTTTGACTCTTCTGTGACCCCATGAACTATAGCCCCACCAGGCTCCTCTGTCCATGGGATTTCCCAGACAAGAATACTAGACTGGGCTGCAATTTCCTCCCACAGGGAATCTTCCTGACCCAGGGGTTGAACCCTCATCTCCTGCATTTCAGGCAGAATTTTTTTTTTTTTTTACCATGGATCCACCTGGGAAGCCCAGGAGAAGGAAAAGACAGGGGGAAATGACAAAAGACTATGGTAAGAAAAACAAAGTTGGATGAAAACCAGGTGTCTGAAAGCCATCAATTACAGCAACCTGAAGAAAATTTAAGTGTTGGAAAATACTTGCAAACTTCAACCAACTCCTAAAAAATACAGATTCTGTAATATAGAGCCATAGATAAAAGGATAAAGAGGCTAAAATAACAGGACTAGATATCCATAAAAACAACTAAGTCAGAGATATTAGGTGACAAGAATAAATAAACTAAGATTACAATAGCAGAATTAACATTCACTTTAGAGGTAATAATTGGCTATTCAAAGTTGAAGGAATGGTAAAAGTTGATTTTAGAATAAAGAAAATAATTTTTTTTTAAAATCACCCCATGGGTGTACACACACACACACATACACAAAGAATCACTCTTGTCTCAGACACTTTTTTTGTAACAGTAATTGATAGAAGATCATAAACTAATATTTATAGAATTAAGAGAAAAAAGCTGTGAGCCCAGTATCTTATATATACACTGTCACTTTATAAATGGAATCAACAAAAAGGCATTCTTAGATAGTGTATTAATTAGGATTAGATTTGGCTGTAACTGTTAGAAAGCCCCCAATTAACAATGACTTAAACAAGAGAGAGTTTTCTTTCTCATTTACACAAAAGTGCAGGGTTGGTGTGATACTCCACAGTGAAAGGGACCCAGCATTCTTTTATATGATGGCTCTATCTTTCAAGGTCACATTGATCCAAGGATTACAATATGATTGAAGTTGTCAATCAACCTCTAGTTACCAAACCCTCCAGAAGGAAGAAATGAAAAGAATGACTTTTCTTTAAAAACACAAAAGGAGTCAGTCTACCATGGGACTACAAATCTTGCTGAATGTGCTGAAACCACAAAGTCTGGATAATTCTTTTACCCAGTGTGAGGATCACTTCTCAGTTTTAGGAATATGCAGCTGTCCACCCTGAGAAATTACCTCAGTATATACGTGCAGTCCTGCAAAGCACCTGATCTCCCTCTAGATAGAGAAGTCTTGCTTATTGCTTCAATGAAAGTGGTGGATTTCACACACATGGGGTTTCCTCCTGTGGCACACTAGACGAGCACGTGCAGGCACTGTGGGGCTCTCTGTATCACCTGTGGGACCTGAGGCTCGGAGAACTAGCACAGTTATGCTGAACTCCTTCTCCGCACTTGCTGTGAGGAGCAGTCTGTGACCTAGGAGGTTTGTGCCTTTTACATTTTATGGAGATCAAACCAGTCAATCCTAAAGGCAATCAACCATAAATATTCATTGGAAGGACTGATGCTGAAGCTCCAATACTTTGGCCACCTGATGCGAACAGCTGACTCACTGGAAAAGACCCTGATGCTGGGGAAGATTGAGGGCAGGAGGAGAAGGGGACAACAGAGAATGAGACGATTGGATGGCATCACCGATCAATGGACATGACTTTGAGCAAACTCTGGGAGATGGTGAAGTCCGCAGGGCTGCAAAGAGACGGACATGACTTAACTACTGAACAACAACAACAAATGGAATTTTATCAGACTAATTTATTTGCTTGCATAGATCTTCTTTGATGAGAGTTCTGCTTTTAGCTATCTTGCACACCATCAGACTTTTTATGTAGGGAAAGTTCTGAAAAATAATTCCTAGAGCAGAGCCCGTACTTTTACTTACTTTCCATTTTCCAGTATCTAGTATCAGGACTATAATTAGCTTTAAGAGGTGGCTGATAAATGCAGCTTTAATCTCATACAATCATATACCCAGCTATAAATCAAGTGGTTCTGTTAGTACCTAATAGGGGTCAGCAAACGACAGCCCATTTTCTGATCCAAACCAGCCTACTTTCTAATTTTTAAATAAAGTTTTATTGGAACACAGTCAAGCCTATTCTTTTACGTATTGTCTGTGGTTGTTTTGTGCTAGAAATGCAGACTAGAGTAGTGGTAACATAGACCATGTGACCTTCAAAACCTAAGATATTTGTCATTTGGCTCTTAAAGTAATACTGATATCAGTAATAGCAATACAATATAGATATTATAAGTAAGGACATAGAAGATGACTTGAACAATCTTTAGGAGATTGGTAAATATGTTGTACCCAACAATTGCAGAAAGTATATCTTTTTTAATGTACTTGGAACATTTACCAAAATTGACCAATTCTTGGACCATAAAGCAACTCTCAACAAATTTCAGAAGATTAAATTCAGAGAATGGTCTTTGACCACAGGTAAGTTGTTAAATTATTCATATTTGTATAAAGATTATTTATATTTGCATAAATAATTATACAATTATTAAATTGCAAATTTAAAAAACTAGAAAATCTCCAAATGTTAAATAATTCAACTATATGTAAATAAAGCATGGGTCAAAATAAAAAATATTTTTAAATTTGTAATGAAAACTTGTGAGATGTCACAAAATCCATGTTTTGAAACTTAAGACCTTAGGGGACTATATTATATATATATTTCTTCATGTTATATCAAAGGACATAGCCTATGAATTTTAATGCCTCTGCTTTATTGAATTGTCTTAAATATTGAGGCAGTACTCTGCACATTGTGGGTGCTCAATAGTTGCTTTGATGAACTTTCAACATTAAAACAAGTCTTAATTATTTAGAAATTATAGTTATGCCTGAGAAATAACTGATTCCCTTTTGCAGATAAGGTAAAAGCCTTTATGCAAGGTTTTCTGAATTGAACTGCAGATTTATGCAGAGTGATTTAACTGGGAATATAGATATCTTTGGTTTAATGCTTCAAAATGCTTGGCTCAGTGCAAAATGTAGACATCTTATAAAACAATGCTGGATGATAAACCAGAGTGATCCTCCCCTAGCAATAAACTAACATCACGTATTAATTTCATAGAAACTCTTGGTGGAATTTTAGTCACATAACCACCAACTATGATTTTCCTACATTATATTATACATACATTTGGGAAAATAATATACATAGGTATGTTTTATTACTACCTTTAGCAGGATTGGAACGATATATCAACTTTTATTCTGGTGGTCCTTTTATTAGCTTCTTACCACTTGATCAGCTGATATCACTAATAATAAATTTTTTTTTTACAAACTAGAGTTTGCAAGTCCTGTCTTGAGACTATAATATTTCAAAAAACAGTCTAAGCTTTAGGGAAAAAACCAATTACAGAAAAGGCATTAAAAATGCCAAGTACCGGGCAGAAGCAATTCTGGATCAGTTTAAAAAAGTGATTGATGAAACCCTAATCCAAGCTGAAGGAACAGTTTCACGACAAGCTGTGACCATTCCACACACTTCATTAGCTGCCATAATTAGCCTGGTGTTTCAATTTGTTAGAACTGGTGGGGACAATTTTCCTCAGAATGCAAACCTCAAAAAACAGGGTCCCTCAGACTTCAGAAGAGGCTGATGAGAGGCTTTTCTAGTCTCTGTTAACTAAAAGATTAATTATTGCTGATGGGAGGCTGTGCTGTGACTGTCACTGTGTCTATGTGCATTACTTTTAGCATTAGAAGAAAGATATGGCTGACACCGCACCACTCAATCAAGTAGCTTCACATTAGGGCACAAAGTCGGTTTTAATATCCAGGGTATTTTTGATTGATTTTTCTTCCTGTTTTCTGGGTCCAAGACTCACGCCTATTTATTTATATCAGAATTTGAAAATAGCCTCTAAAATACTGAAAATTTTGGTTCATGTACTTTGTCTCAAGTCATGCCTTCTTTTTCGAACCACAGATCAGCTCAAGTGGCTGCATATAGTTCTATAATTGTATAGTGACAACTTTTAAGTGTGTTTATAAATTCTCTAAGATTGCATATGTTTTAACCAACGTATTTTGTTGTTGCTGTTGTTTAGTCACTAAGTCATGTCTGAGTCTTTTGTGGCCCCATCAACTGTAGCCCACTAGGCTTCTCTGTCCATGGGATTTCCTAGGCAAGAGTATTGGAGTGGGTTGCATTTCTTAACCAACTTACAAAGCCATGTTAATTTTACCTATCTTTATAAATATAGCATTATAATCTTGTTCCTGGTTTAAAGAAATATACTGATTTCCCACAAAATAAATTCATGAAATCAAATTCAAAGAGTGGTAGGAACAGGACTACTACTTCATTTATGCAGAACAAATGATTTCTTTTGATTCTTTGGCCATGGGCAAAGCTGATCCAGGGTCAAGAGTATACCTACACTGTCATTAAAAACTTCACCAAAGCCTTAGTTTAATACCTTGGCATTATTATTTAATTATGTATATAGTAAGATAAATTGATGCTTTTGAACTGTGGTTTGGAGAANAGTGCTCACCAAGGGGCCGCTCCTCTCAGTGGCTTCCGACGCTTCGCCCGCGCTCCAGGCGCCCGCCGACAGCAGCTCTGCGCTTGCGCACGCTCTCCGCGCTCGCGCGTTTCGGCCGTCCCTCCGGCGTCCCTGCCCTCACCTTGCGGGCTCGCGGCTGGTCCTGAGCTCGGCTGAGGCGCCGGGCGGGAGCGCGCGCTGGGCTCGGGCGGCGCAGGCGTGGTGTTTTCGAACGCTGCTTTCGTGTCCGTCTTCCCGCGTGGGGCCTAGTCTTCCGAACTCGCTGGCCTTGCGCTTCCTGTCCTGTAATTGATTGTTCTCCCCCCCACACCCCGACTGCCTGTAAGGGTGTCAGCGCCCTCCCCACCACGGTGTAGTCCTCTCAGTTCGTCTTTCGGGGTGCCGGCACCCACAAGACCCGGACCAGTAATCCAGGCGTTTGGGTTTCACCCTTATGCTCACCCCGAAGGAAGACGGTGGGCGGGGACACAAGTGTGGAAAAGTGAACCCCTTAAGTGGACTTATGCGGGGGGCTGCCCCCCACCCCTGTAACCTCTGTGCTTCGCCCGGTAAACACAAAGGAAACTCGGATGTTCTGCTAGGCCAGGGATTCTCTGGCGGCTGCTTCCCACGTCTGGACTTCTGTAGCAGGCTCGTTTATTAGCCTTCTTGTGTTCAGCCTCAGCTGCTGTAAATATCGCGTGTGCTTGATATTTAAGTTGGTCATGGTGCGTGTCACTGACTGATGCCTGACACATTTTAATCATCTGGAAGCTTATTAGAAATGCAGAATCTTGGCCCCACTCCAGAAATTAGTGAATCAAAATCTGCATTTTAACAAGATTCCCAGGCAATTCCTCTACACAATGAAGTTGAAGAAACATTGGTGATCCAGTCACAATAATTCCATCTCAATAGGAACTGTTTCTGCAATGGGTGTGTCATCCATTTAGAGCCAGTGAGGTACAAACATGCCAACTCGGAGCTCCTGAATGTAAAAAAGACAGCAAGAAAGCACGTTGCCTCAGTTCCTGCTGTCAGGCATCTTACGACCACAAGGGAATCCAGACTGGGGTCAAGTACTACTCAGAGTGTTCATTCTCCTCTTCTTGAGTAACAGATCCAGTGGACGTTCTGGTAGGACAGAGGAGGCATAGGATGAACAATTGTCCTTCGCTTTCCAGCCACGTGCATTGCATCTGAGGGTTATGTCTATATGGCCTGTTGAGACAAGTGCTTCTCAACCAGAGTTGCATATCAGAATCACCTGGTCAACATTTTAAAGCTCTCGATTTCCAGGCCCCATCCCAGAGATTTTATTTAATCGGTCTGAGAGGAGATACTGATGTTTTTAAAAAGCTCTTCAGTGGTTATGCTGTGTAGCCATTGAGAACCACCAGCTTAAACAGATCACATTTTACAGCATAATGCTATTTCAATATTCCCTGTGCAAATACCTGCTTTCCACTGGGACTGCTCGCTCAAGAAACTTCTTATAAACTCCTTTTAGAACTTTGTGGTTTTAATAAAAATCATTTAAGCCTTTTACAGAAGCTTCAAGAAATAAGAAAATCTGCAGGAAAACTGGAGTGAGTAGTCTATCCCTTCTCCAGTGGATCTTCACGACCCAGGAATGAAACCAGTGTCTCCTGCATTGCAGGCAGATTCTTTACCAACTGAGCTATCAGGAAAGCCTAAAGAAAAGCTCAAATCACCCCAATTTTAATCTCTCAGAAATACTACAAATACCCATGGTTGGTGAAAGCCATTATTACATAGATAAATACAGATAGGTGGATAGAGAGCTACATATGTAGAGTGACTGTAACGGGTAAGCTCAGTCTGCACCTGTTGTTTTTAAAATACAGTGTTGAATTTAGTCTTAACTTGAATTTAACTGAAGGATCTACTCAGATGCATGTTTCTTCACTGCAAGAGAAATTGACTCATGAGAAGTTTCTCAAAGGTTAAACTCAATTATAAAAATCATTAATAGGACAGAATAACTTTTTCAAACTGCATGCTTCAATGTTGGTCACTACTGAGCTCCCTGCTATGAAAGATAGATCTGCACACTTTCAGTTCCTTCTAACCCTGTCCTGTACTTCCTAATTTTTTGCTTTTATGATTTTTCACTTTGTAAGGGTTTATAACATTGACATGCTATTTTAATCTGTGATTTCCATACTGATTTGTCTTAATTTCAGCATTTAAATATATTTTTCTTTAATTTTTTAATTAAAGTATAGTTGAGTTACTATATATATAGTATATATATATATGTGTGTGTGTGTGTGTGTGTATATATATATATATATATATATATATATGTTGTTTNCTATTTTAATCTGTGATTTCCATACTGATTTGTCTTAATTTCAGCATTTAAATATATTTTTCTTTAATTTTTTAATTAAAGTATAGTTGAGTTACTATATATATAGTATATATATATATGTGTGTGTGTGTATATATATATATATATATATGTTGTTTTTTGTTTTCAGATTCTTTTCCCTCATAGTATATTACAAGATACTGGGTATAGTTCCCTGTGCTATATAATGGGATCCCATTGTTATCTAGTTTATATAGTAGTATGTATCTGCTAATCCCAAACTCATAAATTATATTCTCCCCCCTGCCCCCCCCCATTTCCTCTTTTGGTAACTGTAAGTTTGTTTCTATGTCTGTGAGTCTGTTTCTGCTTTGTAAATAAGTTCATTTGTATCTCTTTTTTTTTAGATTCTGCATATGAGTGATAGCACATGATATTTGTCTTTCTCTTTCAAACTTACTTCCTTTAGTATGATAATCTGTAGGTCCATCCATGTTGCTGCAAATGGCATTATTTTGCTCTTTTTCATGGCTGAGTTATATTCCACTGTACATATATACCACATCTTCTTTACCCATTCATTTGTCGATGGACACTTAGGTTGCTTCAATATCTTGGCTATTGTAAATAGTGCTACTATGAACATTGGGGTGCATGTATGTTTTTTAACTAGTGTTTTCTCTTGATATATATGCCCAGGAGCAGGATTGCTGGATGATATGCTAACTCTTATTTTAGTTTTTTGATGAATCTACATATTGTTCTCCTAGTGGCCACACCAATTTACATTCCCACCTGCAGTCTAAGAGGGCTCCCTTGTTTCTACACCCTTTTCAGTTAAATGTATTTATTGTTTATTGCTTCTTCATTTCTGACTTCATTTTGATTTACTGGTATGGATTTTGTCATGGATCAGTCTCTTGTTGCTGTTGTTGTTTAGTCTCTAAGTCATGGCTAACTCTGTCCAGGGAATTTCCCAGGCAAGAATACTGGAGTGGGTTGCCATTTCCTTCTCCAGGGGATCTTCCAAACCCAGCAGTCAAATCCATGTCTCCTGCATTGCTGGCAGTTTCTTTACCACTGAGCCACCTTGGAAGCCCTTATCAGCCTCTACTTGGGTTATAAACCACCCTCAATTATCTTTCCTATATCCCAGTTCTGTGGGTTAGTCAGATGGGCTGCATTCAACTGGGAGTTTCAGCTAATGTCTCCTGGACTCACCTATGTGATTGTGGTTGGCTAGTGACTGACCACCGAGAAGGCAATGGCACCCTACTCCAGTACTCCTTCCTGGAAAATCCCATGGACGGAGGAGCCTGGTAGGCTGCAGTCCATGGGATCGCCAAGAGTCAGATAAGACTGAGCAACTTCACTTTCACTTTTCACTTTCATGCATTGGAGAAGGAAATGGCAACCCACTCCAGTGTTCTTGCCTGGAGAGTCCCAGGGATGGGGAGCCTGGTGGGCTGCCGTCTATGGGGTCGCACAGAGTTGGACACAACTGAAGCGACTTAGCAGCAGCAGCAGCGGCTGACCAGGGAGCCTGGGCTCCGATCTGGTGGTCAGCCAAGGCCCTTTGTAGCCCCTCCCATAGGCTTGCTCAGACCTGTTCATCCCTTGGAGAGGGAGTTGGAAGTGGTGCTGTGCCCTGAGGCTTAGGCTTGGACCTTATATAGTGTCCCTTCGAAATCATTGGTCAAAGCAAATTATAAGTCAGCATGGATTTAAAAGATAAAGAAACAGACTTTACCTTTTGATGAGAAGCTTCAAAGAATTTGTGTCCATTTGCAATCTTTCATGATAGTTTCCTATTCCCTAAGTTATTTCATGCTTGAAAATGTCTTGCTGTTTTATTTAAACTCAGGCAACAACTATTTTTGGGTCTTGCCGTTTTTCCCCTCAGGACTTTGCAAACATTGCTTTTAGTGAAAAGTGAAAAACCTGAGGCCGATTTGATTTTAACTTACTTAAGAATTTTTTCTGTATTTTTGAACTTCAGTGTCTTAACAACAATGTGTCTCACTGTCAATCAGTCTCTAACATATTTTTCTGATATTAAAACATAACCTTGATATTTGGAAGTTGCAGTTTTTTAATAATTTCAGGGAATTTTTTATGTGTAGTAGCTCTGAATATTATTTCTGTGATCTTTGATGGATTCTCTGCTTCCAGGGACAATGATTATTCTTATTTGAAATATTTTGTACCACTACTATTGTAAGGCTAATGTAAAGATACTCTTAAAAAAAATTTATGTGGTTGCAGGATCTTAGTTTCCCAACCAGAATTGAACATGGGCCCCCAGCAGCGAAAGCCCTGAATCTTAACCACTGTACTGCCAGGGAATTCCCTAAAAAGAATTTTTGAAAGACAAACAAAAACTTTGTCCTCCACATGCGTCATCTCCTTACTAATTTCTTTAATATCTTTGTCTTTTTCTTGAGAATTCATTATATTTAAATCAAGCCTTTTCATCAGATTATTAATTCAGCTTTCAGTCAAATGTTACAGTGGTGCAGTGTTGCAGTGTTGTTTTGGTTTCAGGGTTTCCTTAACCCTTTGGTCTTCCTTTTCATCTCAATTTAGATTGTTGTCCTCATCTATATGGAGTGTTAATCTATTGTATTTCAGCTCCAAACTTTGTGATGCTTAGGCTGGGATCCTGCAAACAGCACTTCTTTACCAGCTGGCTCTCCCAGGTAGACATTGCCAATTGTGGGCACTTGGAGAGAGATTAGAAGGTCACAGAAAGAGGCTTCTTGCCCCTTCTAGTTCTCATGTTATTCCTGTCAGAATGGTCTGAAAAGAGTACGTTAGCTCAACTGTAGAAGTTGGTTCTAGTTTCTAACTCCTTTGCACACTTCTGGAACTGGCCGGTTCACCCTTCAAAGTTGTACACAGCAGCTGGTCAGGGCTCCACTTCAGACAGAGGTCTAAGGCCCAGTTCCCAGGGCCTCTTTTCTAAACTCCTGAGTAGGAGTAATTGGGGTGCACCCTCTAAGGAGGTCCAAGTCCCCTGGTATTTATAACTCTGTACTACCTCACTCACCCTTTCAGCTCTTGAATGCCAGTTTAACCAATTCCCTGTGTTAAATTCTCTCTGTTTAATTAATGTGGTCTCTATTTTCCTGACTGGGCCTGAGTTGATACATCATCTGGAACTTATTTTCTTGAAGTCACGGTATTAAAATATAACATACACATTTACAGAAAATGTGGCTGTTTCTTTTCTTTCTAACACTCTTTTTTCATGCCTTCATTGTCAGTTTTCTCTGAATCTTATTTTTTGTTTTAATGGGTCTCTTCTTAGAAACTTTTCTGGCTCTTATTTTTAAAGCAGTTATATTAAGCTATGACTCACAGGTCATGCAGTTTGCCTGTTTAACATGTACAATGCAGTAGGTCTTAAGTTTATCCACAGATACTTGCAATCATCAGCACAGTCAATTTTAGGATATTTACTTCACTTTAAAATAAAACATACTCTTAGGTTACCACTCTACATACCCTCATACCTCCTAACCCTAAGCAACCACTAACTCACTTTTTTTCTGTATATATAGTTTGCCTGTTCTGCACATTTTATATAAATGGATGTGGGGTTTTTTTGTGTGTGTGTGACTGGCTTCTTTCACTGAGCGTAATGTTTCAAGGTTCATCTATGCTGTGGCCTGTGTAAATACTTCATTCCTTTTTATGGCCAAATAATATTCCGTTGCACAGATATACCACATTTTATTTACCCATTCAGTTGATAGACATCTGGATTGTTTCTACCTTTTATCAATACACTGCTGTGGACATTCATGTATAAGTTCTTATTAAGTAATGCTTCTGTTCTTTGATTATGGTTACTCTCAGAAAGATTTGCTATCTTTTGTGAGATGTATTCCTCCCTGCCATGCCTCTTTGTGGTACATTTGCTTAATAGAAAGACCACTTTTATTTTCTTGCTATTCGCTCTCACCCTGGGCAGACCTGGCAGGCTCTCTTTTGCGTTGAGTGACTGCCAGTTAAATCTCTGATACTGTTCTCACTCATCTGGGACTAACAAAACCGTAGTTTGAGTATTGGTACTTCCCTGGTGGCTCAGACGGTAAAAGCATCTGCCTATAGTGCGGGAGACCCAGGTTCAATCCCTGGGTTGGGAAGATCTCCTGGAGAAGGAAATGGCAACCCACTCCAGTATTCTTGCCTGGAAAATCCCATGGACAGAGGAGCCTGGTGGGCTGAAGTCCATGGGGTCACTAAGAGTCGGATACAACTGAGCAACTTCCCTTTCCCTTTCCCTATAGTTTGAAGCCACTTTTCTGTAGCCCCAGGAAACCATGGTGGGAGAGGGAAAGAGCTCAGTCAACACTAAATTGATTTTTTTTTTCTTGCTGCAGGATCTAGATTTTGGTTACTCAGTAGAGAGTCTCTTGAATGTTCTCTGCCAAGGCCAGTGATACTGGGTGAAAGGTCTATTCCACTCCCCTGGGCTTCAGCTTATTCTGTCAGTTAAGAGTGTCTTGAAGATGGTGACCTATGGTGACAACCTCTTGTGCTTCGTGGCTTGCCCTATCATCGCAGCCTCATCTATTAGAGTCCTGTCTTACCACTAGAGTGGAGCAAGACTGTGACTAGCCTATGCACAGCTGAAATAAGCCACCTTCCCCTTCCAGGACAGAGCCCAATTTCTTAAGGAATTGTATAGTTGTAGAGGTGTGGGTTTGGGCTTCCCTGGTGGCTCAGTGGTAAAGAATCTGCATGCCAATGTAGAAGACATATGTTGAATCCCTGTGTCATGAAAATCCCCCAGAGAAGGAAATGGCAACCACTCCAGCATCTGTGCCTGAAAAATTCCATGGACAGAAGAGCCCAGCAGGCTACAGTCCGTGGGGTCACAAAGAGTTGGACACAACTGAGTGACTAAGCATGAGCACACAAGCAAGGGGCGTGGTTTACAACATTTTCTTATTTTTAAAATTATGAGAAATTTTTCTTAGATGTTCTTTATCTGGTGAATTTCCATAGCATGGAATAATCCCTTGCTCTCAAAGTGAAGCCTCCAGTCTCAAGCATAGCATTTTTCCAAAGCTTTTATTTCCAATCTCAAAGTAGTTTCCACAGTGGTATTGTAAGGAACACATGGCTTGAATTCCACTCCTTGCCCTAAAGCTGGTACAAAATAAATAAAGACACTCCATGCTCCCCCCTCTTAACCCTCCAACCGCACCCCACCCCTCCCACCACTGCTGTCAGCTAAAACTTGACTGCCAATTGCTCTTCCATGACAGGCAATTAAACAATGGAGATCTGGATAGTGGTATGTTTTGGGTTCTGGGAACACTGTTCTAGCTTGGATAAGCTGTGGTGGCTATGGGTTTATTCGCTTGCGTTCTCTAAATGTTTGTGCCTAAAGCCAAGGCTGTTGTGATCTCATGCATTCTGTTGCCCTTGAAGGAGAGGCCAACTGAATATTAGAAGGGGAGCCAGAGGCATATCCCTGAATATAAACATGCCTGGATAGGGTGGGGTTCTCCCAGCTTTTTATGGTTTTTCAGAGGGCAATCCTGGCCATTTGGGCATCGAGAGCAACAGTCTTCTTGGATTGAAATAAAAAGGGTAGATCCTAGAAACTGTGAGATCTATGACTTTATCCAATGTCTCTGACCAAGACAAGGGCAGAACTGGAACAAGAGACCTTATACTATCTCAGACTTCCATAATTCCCAGAGTCTGACTTGCATTCCATTGGGGTGATTTCTGAGGCAGTGAGGTGAGTCAGGGAGTCAAACTATGCTCATAAATTCATAAATAACCATCTGTCCTTAGTGTCTATGAAAATCTACTAGAATCTTCTGCTTTATAGACTGCCAGGGATGGAGATTTTGAAATTAGATTGTATTTTCTCATTTTGTCATTAAATGAGAGATGCATTTCCATGAGAAAAAAAAGCATATACAGAATATTACTGAGAACATTCCAGTAGTACACCAGGCTCATTGTGAAATTGTGATTTATAATAAGAAATATATATTTGCTTGTAGGCTGCATTCCTGGCATAGAGCTCCTAAAACCCTTGGAATTTTCTAATTGAAAAGAGAAATAAAGGTTTCTTTGGCTATTCATAACAAGTCTATTTCAACCACACATGAGTTTACATTTACGAAAGTGACTTTTGGGAAACTTCTAAGGGTGGAGGTTGGCTGGTTGCCAGGGCAACTGACTGGGTAATCAAGATAAAAGATTGAAACTTTCAACCTCATCCCTTGATTTCCAGTAGAACTAAGAGAGACTAAATATTGAATTCAATCATCCACGCCAATGATTTAAGCTATCTTGTCTACAAATGAAGCCTCCAAAAGCCCTAAACAACTGGAGTTTGGGGGAATTCCGGGTTGGTGAAGATGTTGGGGTGCCAGAGGATGGCACATGTGGAGAGAGTGTGGAAACTCTGCACCCCTTTCCCTGTGCCCCATCCTAGGCATCTCTGCCATCTGGCTTTCTGAGAAGTATTCCTTTACAAATAAACTGATAATCTATTTACCACTAATAACTAGTAAACTATTTTTTGACTTTTGTGAGCCTCTCCAGCAAATTATCGAAGCCAAGGAGATCATTATGGAAACCTGGGAACCTCTGATTTGTAGCCAGTAGGTCAGAAGCCGGAGAAGACAATGGCAACCCATTCCAGTACTCTTGCCTGGAAAATGCCATGGACAGAGGAGCCTGGAAGGCTGCAGTCCATGGGGTCGCTAACAGTCGGACATGACTGAGCAACTTCACTTTCACTTTTCACTTTCATGCATTGGAGAAGGAAATGGCACCCCACTCCAGTGTTCTTGCCTGGAGAATGCCAGGGACGGGGACCCTGGTGGGCTGCCGTCTATGGGGTTGCACAGAGTCGGACACGACTGAAGCGACTTAGCAGCAGCAGCANCTATTTGTTTGTTAAGTCTTTGAAAGTAATGGCACATGTTTGGTCAAATTTTTCACCTGTTTCTTAGCAAACAGTGATTCCTTGTAGCTGGTAAGTTTAGCAGCAATTTCCTGTCTTTTTTTTTTTTTTTTTTTTTGTCCTTCGAATTAATGCTGGCTGCCTTTGAATGTCCCTTGTTGACGTATTTGTTGGAGTTTGTTTCAGGGACAAAGTTTTGTTAATGTTTTTCTCATGTTAGTTGTTACCAGGTTGTTTAACTTTTCTCAAAGAAGTTTCTCTCCCATCCTTATTAACTACCATGCATGTGTGCATGCTCAGTTGTTCCGACTCTGTTCGACCTCATGGACTATAACTTGCCAGGCTCCTCTGTCCATGGCGTTTTCCAGTCAAGAACACTGGAGTGGGTTGCCATTTCCTTCTCTAGGGGGTCTTTCTAACTCAGATTTTGAATCCATGTCTCCTGCTTTGGCAGACAGATTCCTTATCACTAGCACCACCTGGAACCCTGTAAGTATCACAGCTCTTGTATGTGAGGGATACCAATTCATCACCTCAGGTTGAGCCTTTTACCTAAAAGAAGCCTTCATGCTGGCGTTTCTGGGATCTGTTACCCTGGGGCTGGTTTGCATTTCACTTCCATAATCTAGAGGCTTTCACAGTGTATTACCTTCATAAAGATTATGAAGTAAATTTAGCAGCTTTTGGTAGCATTTATGCATTTTTGAGTTGTGGATTTTATTTTGAGTTGTGTCTCTTAGTTTGGCTGAATATGAAATTTCATAATGGAAATAAAAATTTTTTTTAGCTAAAAAAGATTCCTGTTTCCTTTACTACTACTCACAGTACCTCTGACACCAAAGGTGAGGGATTTTCCACAGCAAGCAATTCTCCAGTTTTTGGTGGACACCAACTGGATGTCCTTTGATTTAATTCTGACACTAACATACTCTACAGGTTAAGGGCTCAGTTCTGCAAGACTGCCTCCTATTCCAGCTATCAATTGGAAGTCCCAGAGTGTCTGTCAACAGTCCAATCAGGTGACAGAAAGCACACAGCAACTTTATTAACAGTAACTAGAGATAAATAGAAAGAAATAATTAATAGTAAATAATTATAATAAAAATAAATAAAGTAAAAATAATTAGAAAGTAAATATGGAGGATTGTCAACTACATGAAATCACTGTAAGGACGAAAGAAGAATGGTATATGTGAAATGCTAAGAAAAACATGTGTTGGTCTCAGCCTTCAGCTTCTGCTAGCATTTGGTCTTTGATCCCAGCTCCACAAAGTTCCTAAAACCTTTGTCATTCCCGGGGTGATAAAGGTGTGAAGAACATCTTTTATGCTGTTATTTGCTCTCTGACACAGAGCTCTTAAAATCCTTTCAATTTCCTAAGTGATGGGGGTTGAGAAGAGCCTCTTAGCAGAGTCCAGCCTTCCAAATTCCTTGGAATTTCCTGGGTGATGGGAGCATCTTTTGTTTTAATGCAGTGAACTCTGGGTGAGCTTCTGGGTGGGAACCGGTCACTAGAAAGACTAAGCATGATCAGAACCTTGGAACTCGGCCCCAAACCTTATTCTCCAGGGACTAGAGATTGAGTGAACTCTCCATCATGCCTAGGTGATGAAGCCTCCAAAACAATCCCTAAGGTACTGGCTTCAGGGAGCTCCTGGGTTGGGATAGGGTGGTGCACCCCAACTCCATGGAGACAGAAGCTCTGATACTGGGAACTCTTCCAGACCTTGCCTATGTACCTCTTCATCTGACTGTTCATCTGCATCCTTTGTTACGTTCGTAATTACAAACCAGAAAGCTAGTGCTTCCCTGCTTTCTGTGAGCTATTCAAGCGAATTGTGAGAAGCCCCGGTTTACAGTACTGAACTCTAGCAAATGTTGGTTTCCTGTGGCTGTTGAGATAGTATTTTTTTTTTTTCACTTAGTGAGTTAATATGGTAAATTAATTATAATAAATTTTCTGAAATTTAGACATCTTTGTTTTGGTGAGATAAGCCATTTTTTATCATGATAAACCAAAATAAAATAAAATAAAAGACACATGTTGGATTCAATTCTCTAACGTTACTTTCAGAAAATTTCCATCTGTGTTCACAGATGGGATTAACTAAAATTTTTCTTTCCTGACCTGTTCTTATCTGGTGGTGGTAAGACTGTTCTAACCTCATCAAATAATTTGGGCAATGTTTCCAGTTTTCCCTTTTCTCTGATAATTTGTATTAGAATGCTCTATGCCTTGAAATTTGACAGAATGTTCCTATAAAGTCACCTAGACCTTTTTTTTCTTATAATTTTTTAAACTTCTGCTTCAATTTATTTAATGGTTTAGCATATAAGTCATCTATTTTCCCTAAATTTTAAATCTGTTGAAAAAGTAGTATGTAATGTCCTCTTAGTCTCTTTTTTAAAATTAACTTTAGTTTTTAAATTAAAAAAAATTATTTTGGCTCTGCCATGCAGCTTGTGGGATCTTAGGTCCCTGACCAGGGACCAAACCTGTGCCCCTTGCATTGAAACCCTAGAGTTACCACTAGATCACCAGGGAAGTCCATGAATTAACTTTATTTTTATTTAATTGTTTAAAAAAGTCAAAATAATACAGATCTTGGTTCCACTCCTTCCCACTCCTCTCACTTCTGTCCCAGAGAGAATCACTTTTGACTCTGATAGCGATATCTTCTTTTTTCTATTTAGAATTTGGACATCTTTTTTTCCATATATTTCTGTCTTTTAATTCTTCCAAATTTTCTTCACATTCTTTTATAGCATTTTTGCATTATCTCTTTAATCCCTCTGGATTTTTAAAAAATTACATATAGTAAAGTAAAAGTGAAGTCACTCAGTCATGTCCAACTCTAGAATTCTCTAGGCCAGAATACTGGAGTGGATACTCTTTCCCTTCTCCAGGAGATCTTACTAACCCAGGGATCAAACCCAGGTCTCTCACATTGCAGGCAGATTCTTTACCAGCTGAGCCACAAGAGAAGCCTGGGACTGACTACTCGAGTGGGTAGCCTATCCCTTTTCCAGGGGATCTTCCTGACCTAGGACTCAAACTGGGGTCTCCTGAAATTGCAGGTGGATTCTTTACCACCTGAATTACCAAGAAAGCCTGACATATGGTAAATAAACTACCTTTTTTTTTTTTCATTATGTCTAGCAAACTGTACCTGCTGCTGCTGCTAAGGCGCTTCAGTCGTGTCCAACTCTATGCAACCGCACAGACGGCAGCCCACCAGGCTCCCCGTCCCTGGGATTCTCCCGGCAAGAACACTGGAGAAAGTGAAAAGTGAAAGTGAAGTCGCTCAGTCATGTCCAACTCTGTGCGACCCCGTGGACTGCAGCCTATCAGGCTCCTCCGCCCATGGGATTTTCCAGGCAAGAGTACTGGAAATTGTAGCAGGATGTTATACTGGAAAATTCCCCCTTCCTCTAATATCCATTTCTGCAGGTCTGTGAAGCTGTGCTTCTCACAGCTTCTCCCAGCCAATTACTGAGTAAGCTGGGGTACTCAGGCCCATTCCTGGGAGATAGAAGACTCTTGAAAGAGTGACTGTGGCCTACGAAATACCCACCCAACTTTCTTTCTAACTGAATAGCAAGCTTCCTCCCAGCTTTTCTTCCTTCCTTGACTTTCTCCTTCACTGCAGATCAGACACATATCATGGATTGACATCTCTTCCCACCTTTCCTGACTTCCTCCTCATTTTCTTTCACTGAAATTTCTTCTGATAAGTTTTCTGTACATTTCATCTTGGTATCTGTTCCTTGGAGGACCTGCAATAACACATACATGCACATATTGGGACCAGAGTCATGTGGAGACAAGAGAACTCCGGATATATTTGGGGATCTGAGGGTGGAGGAACTTGTGTTTACTTCCATGGGGAAGGCCCATGAAAGCACATCAAGTCATGGAATCTTCCCATCATGCAGACAGCGTGATTCAGCATAGAAATGTAGAAATGCCAGCATGACACATTTAGGCAAAATGCCTCAAGACATCTTCTCTGGTGCCCTGTGGCTCCAGAGTAGTGCTGGAGTATCAAAGCCTTCCCCACACTTCTTACACCTGCAGCAATAGCAGGTGAGCTGTTAAGACCGAGCAGAACCCAACAATGGCTGTGGAGGACCTGGACAAAATGAACCCCCCCCACCCCTGTCAATAGAGCATTTAGCAGCCAAGTGACTCACTTGAAACTTAATAAGTAGCTGCATCTTATTTAGCAAGGTATGCTATAAACTCTCTATTGGTGACATTGTTTTTGGCAGCATTCTTTGTTGTAAGGAACAGAAACTGATTTATGCATACAAAGATTTATTACTATGACATTAAGTAAGAAAGAAATACTAACATTTATTAGTGGCAAATTTTATTAATTTTATTAACATTTATTAATGGCAACTCCAGTATTCTTGCCTGGAAAATCCTATGAACAGAGGAGCCTCATGGGCTACAGTCCATGGGGTTGCAAAGAGTTGGACACCACTGAGTGATTTGAGCACATACACAGCATTTGTTAGGCATTTAAACTTTGCCAACTATCATTTGAAACTCTTTGCTAGTATGAAACCAATGTAATCCTTACCACAACCTTTTCATTGTATCTATTACTATGTATTTTATGGTAATATATCCATTACCATAGTATTACCATTCTATGGTTAACCCCACATTGATAGTATGTGATTGATACTATGGTTGATACTGTGATACTATGGTTGATACTACGATACTATGGTTGATACTATGGTTGATACTATGATACTATGGTTAACCGCACATTATGATGGAAAAGTTGCATAGAGAGGTTAGGGAACTTTCTTAAGGTCACACAGCCAATTAGTGATAAAGTTTGGGTTTAAACCCAGGTAGTTGGACCACAGAGCTTCTCTGTTGCCCATCAAACTCTATAGAACGTGGTAGGAGTATTGTGTGTGTTATGAAGGAAAAAAGACTGAAAAACTAGGCTTGGAGGCTATGAAGGACAGGGACAATATTCCAGATCATAACATAGAAATTACGTGATGAAGATCCTGGGAGAAACCCTGAAGTTTGCATTGCCCACACCAATGATACTGACCCTGTCCCTAGAACTGTCACCACTAGGAAACCAAATGGGTTCCTACTTCTTCACATCACAGTTCTCTGATTCAAAAGGTAAATGCATCTGTTTGGCAGAACCAAGATCATATGCCCACACCCAAGGTGGAAGGGAGTTTGAAGAATATTTTTTAGCTTCTGTAGCGCAGCAGTGGGATATATGGACTTCCCAGGTGGCTCAGTGGTAAAGACTCTGCCTGCCAATGTAGAAGAGAGGGGTTTGATCCCTGGGTCAGGGAAGATCCCTTGAAAAAAGGAAATGGCAACCCACTCTAGTACTGTTGCCTGGGAAACCCCATCGCAGAGGAGTCTGGCGAGTTACAGTACATGGATCACAAAAGAGTCGGACACGACTTAGAGACGAATCAGCAACAACAGTGATTGATGGATGATTCTGTGGGTCAGCAATTTAGGCTGAGTTCAGTGGATAGTTCCACGAGCCTTCACTGGGCTCACATAAGCTTCTGTGGCTTTCCCTCCAGTTCTGGAGGCCAGTAACTCCTCCTCACGTTTCTGGCTGTTGGCTAGGAGAAGAGGACGATCAGTTTTGTGTCTCTCACCGCCCCTCTCAATCACCTACTTCATTCGTGTGGTTGATGTCAGGGTTCCAAGGGCAGTGAGAGAGGGTGAGCTTCAACATGCAAGCACTTATTAAGCCTCTGCTGGCTTCAAGTTTGCTGTTATCACCCAAAGTGACATACGGCCAAACCCTAAGTTATTATGGGAGGGGATGGAGTGATGTGAGTTTGAGAACTGATTGTTAAATTTCCAGGAGTTTTTCACACTAGTTGTTAAACAGCTTGTAGCTTGAAATCACCCACAGTGGGAACATTTATACCACAGAAATTGGCAAATGCTACCAACCAGGGCTTTTTTTTTTCCCCAGAGAACCAGTTTACCAGTATGTCACTAGGACTGTCTGAAGACATGGGCACATGGAAAGAAATTATTGCAGCTGTTTTTGAAACAATCTATCATACTGAATGTATTTCTAAGCATGACCATTGTTAGAATTGCATATATATATATATATATATATATAAAGATAGGATTTATATATATATATATTTATTTATGTGTGTGTGTGAAGTCGCTCAGTCATGTCTGACTCTTTATGACCCCATGGACTGTAGCCTACCAGGCTCCTCCCTCCATGGAATTCTCCAGGCAAGAGTACTGGAGTGGATTGCCATTTCCTTCTCCAGGGGATCTTCCTGACCCAGGGATTGAACCCAGGTCTCCCGCATTCCAGGCAGATGCTTTAACCTCTGAGCCACCAAGGAAGCCCTTAGGATTGTTTGAGTGTTGAGCAGCCAGTAGTTCACATTATTGTGGTCATGTGCATAGTTTCATCTTTTCCAGGGACAGGCCCTGCTTGAACCAGGCTAAGCCACTCTCATGATATAGTGACTTATCCAAAGGACAAGCATGTGAACCAAATTAATTCAGTCAGAATTATTCCCTGGGACTTTTTCAAACTGAAGTCGAGGGAGAAAGGTCCCTCTCCTTTCTCTTACAAATTATGATGATATGAGCCAAGAGCTGCCAGCAGTCATAATGACATTTTTGTAGGTGACAGCCAGCCTGGGAGAGAAAAAGCTAACATATACAGATTTACATGACAGAGAGACAGGAAACAGTGAGAGAAAGAAAGTTAAGGGGAAGAGAGGAAAAGATGGATCTATCCTAACCCTTCTTGCTGTTTGGTTGTGTCTAACATTATATATATATTTTTTTGGGGGGGGCCTGTAGTATACTAAATTAACAGTTTCTGTCATTCACAACTAAACAGTCCTGACTAATACATGAGCAGCGATATCTTGTTGAAGTGGCTGAGAAGCTAAGAAAAGGAAGGGACCAGTATTGCTGTGCAAAGACAGAATCTGGGTCAGGGCATCTTGTCCATTCTTGGGGGGTAAATCACGCAAACATATCCATTGGTATTGACATTGGTAGTATCATATGAAGAGCACCTCTGACACCTGTAACTCTCCTCTCTACCCACTGTGTCAGTTTAAGGTATGGTTGCAGATAATGAAAATGACTCCAGACAACTGAAATAGAAAGAGACTTATTACAGGGGAGTTAGGTGATTACAAAATTATTGGAAGGGCAGGAGGGGCAGACTGGGGGCTGAGCTTCTGGGTGTGGCTCCCCTAACACCACAGAACTGGCCTGCTAAGGAAATCATTGTTCCAGCTCCTAGCTTAAGGATATATCAGCTTCACTGNTTAAGAGTTTTGTTTAAGATTTGAATTGACATCATACTGTCCCACCACTTGGAAAAGTCAGTAATGTGAACTACATGTAGTAAAGGAAAAACTTAGGGAGAATGTAGTATGAGTTGGCCATGTAGTCAGTCATTTAAAAGGGACATTTCTGTATTCCTATAGTAAGTATTATGGCCCTGTTTGATACAAAAAATTTCCAACAAATTTCTTTTTCCTGTTTTTCAGTCTCTCTTTTTACTTACTGTCTCTATTTCATTCCTTTCTTTTCTTACTTTCCTGCCTCAGTATTTTCAAGTTTCTATCATTCTAGATGAGTTCNAGTATTATGGCCCTGTTTGATACAAAAAATTTCCAACAAATTTCTTTTTCCTGTTTTTCAATCTCTCTTTTTACTTACTGTCTCTATTTCATTCCTTTCTTTTCTTACTTTCCTGCCTCAGTATTTTCAAGTTTCTATCATTCTAGATGAGTTCACTGGACTGAAATAATATTATCTGGATAATTCTGAGTTTGGTTCTATATTTCAGGAAAACATATAATAGTAACTTTTAGATTTGCATTTCTAGTGGGCATGCATAATGCAAACATTGTGCCACTATTTATTACATTCATCACCTTGTAGGCTGAAGACATAGTTTATTACAGCAGACCTTCAAAAAGAAATAATCACTTTTAAAATAACATATCAGAAACAAGAACTTAAACAAGTTCTAAATCCCAAATTCTTTAATGCTCCTGCTTTTCCCTCTGTTACACCCCAGTCAGCTGAACTAGATCAGAGACTGCTCTGAATCATTGTCACTTCACTTTTTCTCCCCATTTGTGCACTGATTCATTGAGCTTTTTTTTTTTTTTTTCCTTCCAGGTGATTCCCTATTGCACTTAGATAGCAAAATTCATTATTTCAATGAATTTTGTCAGTGCACCCAAGCATTTCTTCTCTTCTTCCCTATTAATATAATATGCATGTAAAACATTGACATAAATATAAAATAAGAAATTATAAAATAGATAAGGAAAGAACTACTAAAATACTTCTATTTTTGATGATTTTCTATTTTCCAGTTGAGCAAGTCAAAATATATGGTTTAGGTCTTGTCCAACAGTAATGATCACAGGGATGTATCCATATGTAGAATAATCTTGATAATTTACTTTTAGGCTGGCATCATGTTGGAGCAAATTAGATTAAATGATTGTTGTTTCCAATCATTTTTACATTGTGCTTTGATCTTATGTCATTAGTAGTATGTTCGAAATTTTTGGAAAAAAATATTTTAGGCCATTATTTATTAATAACTGTCAACTTAGCTAACCCTAGATAGTGTAATTTAAATGTATTTTACTAGACACATATTAATTTCNGTGACTGGTGATAGAAGCAAGGTCCGATGCTGTAAATAGCAATATTGCATAGGAACCTGGAATGTCAGGTTCATGAATCAAGGCAAATTGGAAGTGGTCAAACAAGAGATGGCAAGAGTGAATGTCGACATTCTAGGAATTAACAAACTAAAATGGACTGGAATGGGTGAATTTAACTCAGATTACCATTATATCTACTACTGGGAGCAGGAATCCCTTAGAAGAAATGAAGTAGCCAACATGGTCAACAAAAGAGTCCAGGAGCTATATAGGTACACAGATTAAAAGGAAAACTGAAAACAGAAGGGTTTCTACCCTGCTCCCTGTTTGGAACTCTGGGAGGAGAAAGGTGTGCACAGTGACCTTGGCAAATGGGGACAGACTCTGCAAATGTCCACATGTACAGTTTTTAGGGGCAGAACTCAAGCTAGTGCTCTCCCAAATCCCCATATAGAATGGAAAAGATCTGGACGTTCTTGCATGCTCTGTAGCAGGATGCCCTTGGTCCTTGTGTGGAAAATCAGTAGGTTGCCACTGAGGGGAGGCAATGTGGTGTCACCAAAGTGGCTGAGAGATGGCCAGGCTAAGCTTCAGGCCAGATGGAAGATGTGTTTGATAGATATGCTTCCGGAAGACTCCGTTGATTAAAATTTTAGTTTCCCTTAATGCTGGCTGGTTAACTCATGCTGACATCTTCTACCAAGATGGCACCATGGCTGATCCAAACTGTCACATGGGCTGAGACCCAGAGAAAGAAAGTTCTGGTTTGTTTTTGAGAATAGTCTTGGGAAAGCCACTGAAGACAATTCTTAAGTTATTTTTAAGTGAAAACAAAACAAAACAAAAGGTTAAACAACAGTGTGCAGAGGCAGGGAAGGGGGAGTTCATGTTTAAGGGACAGAGATTTGGTCTGGGAAGATAAAAACATTCTGGAGATGGGTGATGGTAATGGTTTCACAACAGTTTGAATGGACTTAACTAAGGCCACTGAGGGGCTTCCCAGGTAGCACTAGGTGTAAAGAGTCCACCTGTCAAGGCAGGACATATAAGAGATGTGGGTTTGATCCCTGGGTTAGGGAAGAACCTCTGGAGGAAGGCATGGCAACCCACTCCAATATTCTTGCCTGGAGAATCCCATGAACAGAGGAGCCTGGCAGGCTACAGTCCATAAGTTCTCAAAAAGTTGGACTGAAGCAATTTAGCACATACACAATGCCACTGAATTGTACACTTAAAATGCGTGAAATGGTAAATTTTATGTGAAGTATATTTGCTACAGTAAAAAATAGTATATCCAGTATAACCTGGTATTTATAGATTGACAGAACATATATGCAAGGGGAAAAAGACTTCAGGAACACATGTCAACACTTGACAGCACGCTGGGTACTGGAATTACAGGTGCTTTTTCTTTTCATCCTTCCTTCCCTCTGAGCCCAAAGCGTTGTCTGGCCCAGGTTCTCAGACCCTCTTATCTTTACATAGGTTCTTCTCCACCCTCCCTCCACCCACTGTGGAGTTTCTTGATAAGTGAAGAACCAGCTCCCTCCATAAACACCCACCCTGGTCTTCCTTTTCTCTGATCAAGTAGAAGAGGTGGAACATCTTTAACATCTCACTTATCTGCTCCTTCTTATGTTCCTTCTGGGAAGGTTCAAAGCACAACACATAGCTGGGCAAAGGAGTCAAGTTGAAGGTAGACTTGATGGACAAAGGGCTGAGCAGGCAGAGGGGTGAGAACTGGTTCCATAAGCCAGGTCAGCCCAGGGTTTCTATATAGCCAGGGTCAGGTATGGAAGAAAAAAGGGCATGGGCTGACCATCTGGAGACTGAGGGACACAGGGGTCAGGATTCTTGATGTCAGGGAACAAGAGAGGCATGCACTTATGTACAAGGACCTAGCAGGAGCCTTGTTTAAACTTCTCATCAGGTGTGGTCTCCTTACCCTGAGCTTCTCAGGGCCGCTTCCCCAAGGCTGTATAATGCTGATAGTTCTTTTCAAGCTCCTTCCCACCTCATGCAGGCAACCCAAAGAGTATTAATAAAATCCCAGACAGCCCATGGACACCATCACTTGGTTCTCAGACTGATCTCTGAATTCAGAGCTTAGTGGGGAGGTTGTGCATTCACATAAGCTCTTATTCATACTTTGACTCATTCACTTAGCTCTAATCTATGTCTTTACTTGCTCACTCATTCATTCATTCTCTCACCCCTCTAGGAAATGTTTCATGATCCCTCTTGCTGGGCTCAACTGTAAGAGATACAGAAACAAATGAGACCTATTTCCATCTTCAAGAGCTCATCTGGTGAGTTCAGTTCAGTTCAGTCGCTCAGTCGTGTTTGACTGTTTGCAACCCCGTGGACTGCAGCATTCGAGGCCTCCCTGTCCAACACCAACTCCTGGAGTTTACTTAAACTCATGTCCACCGAGTCGGTGATGCCATGCAACCATCTCATCCTCTGTCATCCCCTTCTCCTCCCACCTTCAATCTTTCTCAGCATCAGGGTCTGAGAGGAGAAGCTAAAAGAAGAGGCAAATACTTAGAAAATGAAAGAGAAAGTGGTAAGTGCCGTAGAAGGGATACAGAAGCTACTGAAGTTCGAAAAGTGAAAGAAAGTGAAAGTGAACTCGCTCAGTCATGTCCAACTCTTTGTGACCCCAGGGACTCTAGCCTACCAGGCTCCTTTGTCCATGGGATTTTCTAGGCAAGAATACTGGAATTCAGAAGAGGGAGAAATCTCTGGAAGGGCCATCTCACTTGGCCACTTTGGTCTTGATCTGTTCTGTTGAGACCAGAGTTCACTAATGTGCATGGAGTCTACAGTCACTCCACCCAGCACAGCGGAGTCTCTGGCTGGCTCCGGACCTGGACTCTGTATTGCCCTACTTTGCACTGTAGTGTCAGCACCAGTAAACAGGATGTTATTGGGTCAGCTCACCTCCAGGGCCCTGCCAAAACTGTTCTTCCCGTAGCTCATGAGGGGGTTAGGATAGTGCCTCCCAGAGGATAGGTTAATATTTAGTTCGTTTTAGATACAAAGTTTGCATCTATAAACACTCATGTATCCACAGCATTGCACTTTCTGGGTAGTTGTGGGTACATTATGCAGACAGGGCTCTCTGTAGTAATTGTGAGGTCTGACCGCAGGGGTTAATTGTCAGCCGCCTGTTGCTCTGGCTAAACCATGAGAAAATCACCATGGGAAAAGAATAAAAGCAAAATATAGCAATACAGCATAACCCAAATAAAAGTACATCAGGTTGATCAGTTGGCATTGTCATGCCCTCCTAAGCTAAGGAAAAACACAGGGTGGACCTTGGAACACGGGGTCAGCGCAAGTTCAGAATGCTTCCTGTGTACACACCAAGGTGTTTTCCTAAGACATATGCAGGTCTATGACCTCCAGCTAGGTGATACCCCTTGTACAAGAAAAGAACAAAGATAGTTTGAAGTAATCAATAGAATGGGAGACATGACTGGGGACATGGGAGGCTGACTTCATCGTAGCACAGCAGATACTTTCTGCTTGCCAAGACACTAAATAAAAGTGATGTGGCTCTGAGGAACAGGGCTCTCGATCCAAGAGGTCTTGAGTTCCCCAGGCCCATCTTTAAAACTTTAATTCTGTCCCTAGTTTCTTTTCCCCAAACTGTGCGTCTATTCCTACCTGCTACGCTGGCTGCAGCATCTGACCACAAGGGGCAGGTCTGCTTTTCCACCCCCCCAGCAGACTGGCTGATGGACGAGAAGACTGACAGCAGTAAACAGCCGGGGTCATAGTGGGTAACTGACGAGGAGAGCTGCAGGAGAAGACTGGACTTCCGGCTACCTTGGTGTTGGAGAGACAGGGTAGATTTTCCTTCAAGCTAACAGAACTCAGGCTTTGGGACCCTGAACTTGCATATTCCCCTCCCAAAGCTCAGCAGCTAATTTTTTTTTTAATTAAAAAAAATGTGAGATAAAAGTCATATATAAAATTTACCGTTTTAACCATTTTAACAGTTTAGTATAGTCATAATATTGTACAATCGTCAGTGCTATCTAACTCTAAAATATCCTCATTGCACCTCAAAGAAGCCCCATTCATATTAAAGCAGTTATTTCTCAGCCCCTGGCAACTAGTAATCCACTTCCTATGCATTTACCTATTCTGGATGATTTATATAAACGCAGTTGCAGTGACATTTATGTCCGGCTCATTCTGTGGCCTTTTGTGTCTGGCTTCTTTAACTTAGCATAATACTCTCAGGGTTTATCAATATACTAACATGTATTAGTATTTCATTCTTTTGTTGGCTGAGTCATATTCTACTGTATGGATATACCACCCTTCATTTATCCATTCATCAATTGATAGACATTTGAGTTGGTTTTTCTGTTTGGCTAAAAGAATAATTTGCTATAAAAATTCATATGTAAGTTTTTGTGTGACAGTAATTATTAAATTCTAGTGGTTATGTATCTAGAAGTGGACTTTGTGGGTCATGTGGTAACTTAATCTTTAAATTTTTGAGGAACTTCAAACTGGTTTCCACAGAGGCTGTACCATTTTATATTCCTATGTGAGGAACGTGTGAAGATTCAGTCATATTAAGTGTGTGAATTTCTTGCATCCTCCTCAATATTTCTTATTTTTGTTTTTTAAATTGTAGCCATCCTAGTAGGTGTGAGCAGGTATCTCCTTGTGGCTTTAATTTGCATTTCTAATGACTAGTGATGAGGGACATCTTTTATGTACTTGATGGCCAATTGAATGTCCTCTTTGAAGAACTGTGTATTCAAATCCTTCATCCATTTTTAAAATGGGTTGTCTTTTCTTGTTGGATTGTAAGAGTTCTTAATGTATTTTGCATCTGGACTCTTATTGGATATAGTGTTTGCAAATATTTTCTCTCTTTCTGTGTGTTGTCTTTTCACTTTCAAGATAGTGTCCTTTGATGCACAAATTTTGATCAAATCCTATTTATTTTTATTTATTTATTTTGTAGCTTGTACTTTTGGTGGCATATTTAAGAAATCATTTTACAAGTATGTTCCCAACTAAGACTTTTATACTTTTAGCTCCTACCTTTAGGTGTTTGATCCATTTGGGGTTATGTTTTTGTATATGATATGAAATGCAAGTCCAGATTTGTTCTTTTTCATGTAGCTATCCAGTGCCCCAGCACCACTTGTGATTGTCTTTTGTGTGTGTGTGTGTCTTTTAAATTAGGTAAAAAAAAGGAAAATGTAAAGACAAAAAAAACATTAATTTTTTAATATTTATCTGTTATTACTTTTACCAGTGTTCTTTATTTCTTCATAGGGATTTGCGTTACTAGCTAGAGACCTTTCATTTTGGCCTGAAGGTACACTTAGCATTTCTTTTTTATGATTTCTCTCTCTTTATTGATATTCTGTTTCATGAGACATTATCTTGTGATTTCTTTTAATTCTTTAGGCATGGTTTCCTTTAACTCTTGACATGTACTCAAAATGTAACATCTGATGTACATTTTTGTCTAGTAAGTCCAATAACTGAACTTCGTCAGGGACAGTTTCCATTGATGACTTGCCTTTGCTGCCTTCATCCATGGGCTATATTTTCTTTCTTTTTTTTTTTTTTTTTTGCATGCCCCGTTATTTGCTGTTATTGNGTAACATCTGATGTACATTTTTGTCTAGTAAGTCCAATAACTGAACTTCGTCAGGGACAGTTTCCATTGATGACTTGCCTTTGCTGCCTTCATCCATGGGCTATATTTTCTTTCTTTTTTTTTTTTTTTTTGCATGCCCCGTTATTTGCTGTTATTGAAAACTGGACATTTTAAATACTATAAGATGGCAAATCTGGAGATAAGATTGCCTTCCAAGAGTTTTTTGGTGCTGCTTGTAGAAGTTGCTCTTTGTTTAGTGACTTTTGTGAACTATTTTATAATATCTATGTGGTTGTGTGTGGCCCCTAAGTTCTCTGTTTTATTAGCTTAGTAGGCAGCCAACGATCCGAAAGAGAGTTTCTTCAATGGCTGATATCAATGAAATCGCTTAGTCTTTGCAGATGGGCTCTGTGTACGTACTAGGGGCACACCAGTGTTTAGCCAGCTAGTTCACAAAGCTTCCTGTTCTGACCAGGATTCAGCTTTTTTTTTTTTCTTGTTTAAGCCCCAAATGCTTTACTATCTGGGCCTTTACAGAAAGAGCTGCTGATCCCTGATATCAGGCACTGACAGGCAAGATTGGAGCAGGACAGGGAGCAGAGTGGATGCCATGTATGGATGGAGGCTAGCAGGCTGGTTTTGAGCACAGGTGAGATTTCTTGTGATGTCTCAGATATACTTGAGGAGACACGGCAGGGGCCTTGAGATCAGGCATGATTGGGGGCAAGAGCAGGTAATGTGAGGTTCTTTTTTTTTAAACTATTTTTATGAATTTATTTGGCTGTGCTGTGTCTTAGTTGGGCTTCCCTGGTAGCTCAGTGGGTAAAGAATCCACCTGGAATGCAGGAGACCCCAGGTTGATTCCTGGGTTGGGAAGACCCACTGGAGAAGGGGTGGGCCACCCACTCCATATTCTTGAGCTTCTNTATTTGGCTGTGCTGTGTCTTAGTTGGGCTTCCCTGGTAGCTCAGTGGGTAAAGAATCCACCTGGAATGCAGGAGACCCCAGGTTGATTCCTGGGTTGGGAAGACCCACTGGAGAAGGGGTGGGCCACCCACGCCATATTCTTGAGCTTCTCTTGTGGCTCAGCTGGTAAAGAATCCACCTGCAATGTGGGAGACCTGGGTTCAGTCCCTGGGTTGGGAAGATTCCCCTGGAGAAGGGAAAGGCTATACACTCCAGTATTCTGGCCTAGAGAATATGCAGCCCATGGGGACTTTGATCTTCATTACAGCATGTGGCATCTTTAGTTGTGGCATAGGGGATCCAGTTCCTTGACCAGGGATCAAACCTGGGCCCCCTGCACTGGGAACATGGCATCTTAGCCACTGGACCATGAGGGAAGTCCCAAAATTGAGTTTTTAATAATATAACTCCATTCATCTCCCCTGGATGGTGGGATACAAGGGATTTTGGCTTATTCTCACGAGCACTTTTGTGGGAGGATCACCCTCATTTTAGTGATGGAAAGTTGAGTTAATNCTGGGAACATGGCATCTTAGCCACTGGACCATGAGGGAAGTCCCAAAATTGAGTTTTTAATAATATAACTCCATTCATCTCCCCTGGATGGTGGGATACAAGGGATTTTGGCTTATTCTCATGAGCACTTTTGTGGGAGGATCACCCTCATTTTAGTGATGGAAAGTTGAGTTAATAAAGATCTTGTTGAGAACACAGTGATGAAGAAGACCGTGCTCTGGTTCTCAGATGCTGAATTTCTTCTCGCTGCGTCTGTTCTGCTGAGCCTCAAATTGGGTCACATCAGCCACCACCTCTACCTGGTGGCAGCACAGGGACGCCGTCTGAGCTTGGCTCTGCTTCAGGGGTGCGGGGTAGGGGGGGGTCCCTGCTCATAGGCAGACCCTGACCTGGAGCTGAAGACCACGCTGTGTCAGATTCTGGAAAGGCTGCAGAAATTGCTAACTGAAGCCCACAGAACCTCGAAGTCTCCAGTTCCCTCATCTCAGAAAGACCTTGCAGTGGGCCCTTCCCCGATCTCCCTTCCACTTGTCTCCTTCCCATTCCTGGCTGGTCCCAGCCTCTTAGTCTGGCATTCAGGGCCTCCTCTTGACACATGAGGTAAATGGCTGTCTGGGGAGATAGCTGTGAAAAGAAGAGAGGCAANATACCAATGTCCTGTCCCACTGGGTGGGTAGGGCTGGCCGCTCTGTGTTTGGACCCTCAGTTTCTGGGCTTTGTCCTCCCCTCCATGGCTGACTTTAATCTATCTTTTAGGTGTAATAAAACATAACTTGAGTATAAAAGCTTTTGGTGAATTCTGTGAGTCCTAGCAAATCATTGAGTCTAAGGGTGGTCTTGGAAACCCTGAGAACTGCCAGTGGTGTGAGAGGTGACCATGACCTTGAGGACTATTCTCACCCTCTGCAGTTGGCTAACATTTACAATACCCACCAGCAGCAGTGTCTGGAGAAAGACAAGTCTGAGTGTCTTGGTTACTATTTAGCTATGACCAGAAAGGCCTCCAGTACTCTCTTCTTTCCTAACTTCTTTCCATCAATTCTTCTATCTACTGTCTTTCTTATGTGCTTCTTTATCCTCTTCTTTCTCTTCCTACTGAGTAAGGATGTTGGAGGACCTCCTTTTGAATCTTGGAGGCCCCCTTCTCCAGAGTTATTTCTGAAGAAGCTGGCCCTATATTTCTTGAGGACTGCTGCCCTTTGGGCTTCGGTATAGCAAGGGGAGGAAGCAGGATGGATACCCCAGGAATCAGTGACAGCAACGCCCTTTGCATCTGTCTTGAGTTTTATTGATTACACGTGCACATGAGATCCAAGCAGTCCATATGGCTGGTTTGAGCCAGGCCAGTCTGTTCAAGTGACTGCAAGTACCTCTCTGCCCACTTTGGATGCCAGCAACTTTACCCCAAATACCACTGAGTTCCATTGACTCTGCATAACAATACTGGTGACATTCATAAATCAAGAATTGAAAAATACAAGGGAAGATCAATTAAAAAGTTATATACCACATCTTGAAAATGATTATCCATATATCAATAAAATTGTTAAATTAAATATCAATCTATCTGTATATCTATCTTTAGGAAACTAATGAAACTCTTAGCCAGATAATAATGGCTAATATATAAGGAAATCTTACTACATGTCATTCGCTATCCTAGCTACCTTCAATGGGTTTTAAGTTATTTGGTACTTAGAGTAACCCTATAGAGTGGGTATTGTAATCAGCTTACTGATGAATAGGGTGAGGTTCAGAGGCCTTGTCTCAGGTCACACAGCTGTGAAGAACTAGAGCTGGGATTTGAATGAAGGTGGTTCCACTCTAGACCCTGTATGCTTAACCACCTACTCCCTTACTGCAAGGGGAACAAGTTCTCTCTCAAACTATTTGGATCCTCTTCTTTAAACATTTTCATTCTGCTTTAGAACAGGACTCATGCCATTTTTCTTGGAACCTGAATAAAGCTGGGATTATACTGTTTGGCTGATAAAAGTATTCCAGAAGTTTCTTAGGTCCTAATGTGCAGTAACTCAGCAGTCATACTGTTGGCATGGAGCATTCAGCCAACTGTGATTCCACAGACATGTTGCCGTGGAATTGGGCACCAGGGATTCCTCCTAAAACCTGCCTTTCCTTAACTTTTCCTGAGCTGCATCACTGAACAGCTCCTGCAACCTCCCTGTCCTGGGGTCTGGCTGGACAAGGGCTGGGAGATCAGGAGAGGCGTGGTCCCCTCTGAGTGCTGTGTTCTGGCTCTCTGGCCCCTGGCTCAGATTCCTCCAGGCTCTGTAATCATTAACTCCTGCAGGAAGCCCATGAGCCTGATAGGTATCAGAGCATCTGCTTCTGCTCAGTTAGCTGCAGTGACTGTTGAGGCTCTGGGATTAAGAGAAGTCAGCAAGGAGATGACGATGAGAGGATGGCCAAGCAGGAGGCGGGGGATGAGGGGCTGAGGCTGAGGAGGGACATGGCCTGTGGAGCGCCGTGTCCTTGACTGCAGGCTCTATGATCGGCTCTGGCATCTTCATGTCACCACAGGGTGTCTTGGTCTACATGGGCAGCCCTGGGGCCAGCCTCATGGTCTGGGCAGTCTGTGGCCTTCTGGCCACACTGGTTGCCCTGTGCTATGTTGAACTGGAGGCTCCGAATCTGGAGGGGAATATACCTACATCCTAAGAACTTCTGGCTCCTTACCCTCCTTCCTGGTCATCTACACGTTTGTGCCGGTGGGCAGACCGACCACCATCGCAGCCATCTTGCTGAGCTTTGCCGAGCATGACCTGGTCCCCTTTTACCCAGGCTGCTCCTCGCTGCCCCAGGCCATGCTCAAGGTGGTGGCTGCCACTTGCATCCTGCTGCTGATCTTGGTCAACTGCTAGACTCGCAGATGGCTGCCATGCTGATGAACGTGTGCACGACCGCCCAAGTGTTCTCCTTGCTGGTCATCGTTGGGGGTGGCCCCGTGGTGCTGGGCCAGGGCTGAGGCTGCGCGGAAGCCCTCCTGTCCACCTTCCACAACACGTCCCAGCAGGCCCGGCACATCAGCATGGCCTTCTACCAGTGCCTGTGGTCCTTTGATGGCTGGAATAGCCTCAGCCAGGTGATGGAGGAACTCAAGAATTCAAATGTGAGTCCATGACACTGCTTTAGGGGCTGAAATCTCCAAACAGTAGTAGTTCTGGTAATTGTTATTTGCGCAAAGACTCTGAGAAATCAGCTGAAAAGAGGGGCTCCCTTTCTGCACTCATGGGACTAAAGTGCCAGCCCAGTGTCTTTTCTGATTACTTTATACGAATACTGGCTTCTCAAGTAAGGGGGAAACTATTGTTTCCTATTCATGGGCTCATTTTACTTTCCTGGAAGGTAGACATTATCATTCCATTTTTCATGTGGGAAAACTGAGGTTTAGAAAGGGGGAGTGACTTGGATGTCAGACCCCTTGTAAGAAGCTGTGCTTGATGACTCAGATTTCTCTCTCCTGGATTGTTCTCTCTGGAACATTGTAGCAGATAAGTAAGTCATATTTGCTGAAGCATGGGAGCCCACTGCAGGACATAGCTTCAGGGCTGGGACAGAAGAATGAGCCAGTCCTGCCTGTCTCACTCCACCTGTGAACCTGGGGCTGGCTAGTCATTGCTTTGGGAGGGGGTTGGTCTGCAGGGCTCTTGGGAGGCAGTGGGAAACTNATTTGCTGAAGCATGGGAGCCCACTGCAGGACATAGCTTCAGGGCTGGGACAGAAGAACGAGCCAGTCCTGCCTGTCTCACTCCACCTGTGAACCTGGGGCTGGCTAGTCATTGCTTTGGGAGGGGGTTGGTCTGCAGGGCTCTTGGGAGGCAGTGGGAAACTTTGGACTTTACAAGGGTTCTGGGGGGATATTTGAGGACTGACTCAGCACACAGGCTGACCCCAAGGACCAGAAGTGGGCTCCAAGATTATTCCTTCATCTTCCATTCCCCCTTCTTCCCAAACCCACTTTCAAACTTTTCTGCGGGCAGATCTCAGCTCTGGCAGAAAGCTCTAGAAACTGTTTTTTTTTTTTTAATATATATAATTTTATTTTTACTTTATTTTGCTTTACAATACTGTATTGGTTTTGCCATACATTGACATGAATCAGCCACGGGTGTACATGAGTTCCCAATCCTGAACCCCCCTCCCACCTCCCACCCCATATCATCTCTCTGGATCNGAACATAGACTGGCGATTTGTTTCTAACATGATAGATAGTATACATGTTTCAATGCCATTCTCCCAGTCATCCCACCCTCTCCCTCTCCCACAGAGTCCAAAAGTCCGTTCTATACATCTGTGTCTTTTAAAGGCTTAAATATTTCTTTTATTTGTTTATTTTTAATTGATGATTGCTTTATAATATTGGTTTGATTTCTGTCATACATCAACATGAATTAACCATAAATGTACATATGTCCCCCACCCCGAGTTTCCCTCCCATGTCTCACCCTTTCCTCTAGGTTATTACAGAGCCCCATAGAAACTGCCTTTTATATCATATTGGAGAACAGAAGATATGTGCATCAGGGTTAGATGCTTAAATGAGAGAGTCCTTTCTAGGGGTGGGGAAATGGTCTGCCTGGAACACTGGTGCAGCCCACACAGGGATAGCACCATCCCCAGTCTGAAAGAGAGCTCCTTGTGTCTTAGTGAGGAAGGGTGGCTTCTCTGTATTGTTTCACATGTCAGGAATAGCAATGTCGTATTCTGTTGAACCGTTTGGTACTGAAGGGAGGGGTTGTACATTCATCAGTGCTTGCCTGCTCTTCCCAAGGTCAACCAAAAGACCGCTAGAGAAAGCCCTCCAGGAGACCTGGGAGTGCCCTGGACATGCTTCTTCCACTCTGAAGTGTGTTCTTACTGTGGAGTCTAAATATGTTTATGCAGGGCTAGTCCGAGCCTAGGGAAATGCTGGGTCAAGTTTGAGGGAGGCCCTTTCCCTCCATTTGCTCCTGGCTCCAGAATGATGTCCAGAACTAGGGGTACGGAGTGGGAGGGAGCAGTCCACACTCTGATTTTACCTACTTTTCATGCATTCCTCAATTTTTATTGCATGCTTGCTGAATACATTTTTGGGGGTGACCCGGGTCAGCTAGGTGCTGAGGCTCTTACAATGCAAACCAGTCCCAGTGCCCACAGTCCCTGTGTCCAGGCCCTTCTTTTCCCTTCTGCTTTGCTGATCCTCACACCCTGCAGAGAGGCAGGACAGTGAGGAATCATAGTTCAGATCCCCAGTGATTCCCAATTTCCTCTCTAGGAGACTGAGGGTCAGAAGAGAACCCCTGGATGGAATGGCCCTCAATCTGGGCCTGTGTCCTGGGGACCCAGAGACTAGGCAGAGTTGGCACTGTGGGTCCTGGAATACAGGCTGGAGGGACCATCTGACTGTGGAGATCTCTAACTTTCCTACCTCTTCTCTGCACCCCTACTCTGCAGGTGTCCCTGTTTCCTACTGGAATGCCCCTCCCTGTTTCCCACCTGCCGGAATCTCCTCTACTCTGTAAGGAGAACCCAGCATAAGGCCCTGCTCATTCCAGAAACTCTGATGATGGCTCCCCCGCCGGGTCCCTACCCTCCACTGTACCTCCACAGCTCTGACTATGAGTCCTCCTCATGGCCTACTAGCACACCTGTTGGTTGGCCTGTCCATGCCGTGGGACTCTAAGTTCATGGAGGAGGGACACACGGCCAGTGCCCCCTGGCCTGGCGTGGGCCCTGGGGATAGGATCAGCTCGGTGCTGCACTCCTGAGCTTGCTTGGAGACCCTGGGAAGCCCTTCACAGGCTAACACNCAAAGGATATAAAGTGAAAGGCAAAATTGCTTGCTCCACACCCACCATTTCCAGAGCAATCATGTTCCCTGTTTATTTCTGGAAAGCATCTATACATACCTGTAAACCACGGAAGGGAGTCCACTGCTGTTTTGCTCATTGGGGAAATCACAACCCATGTAGTTGGTTCCAACAGGTAGTTCCACCTGCTGAGGGGAAGCAGTTGTCCCTTCATACCTCCATCTGAAGGCCAGGGATTTGAGCCCTCCACGGCTGGTCATTTGTGCAGTTTGCTATTTTTAGCTCTCCTTCTAAGTCTGTGGTAGAATTGCATTTCCCTACCTACTTGAAGTGAGATGAGAACATGTGACTTGTTTCGATCACTAAAACATGCGTTGAGGGAATTCCCTGCCGGTCCTGTGGTTAGGACTCTGCACTTTCGCTGCCAAGGCCTGGATTCAATCCCTGATTGGGGAGCACAGCCCCCCTCCCCAAAAATGAGTTGAACTGTTACATGTCATTGCAAGGCTAAACTTTCAAGAGCCAGAGCACAATTTCCCACACTTTCCACTTCCTATGCTTTGGTGATCAGCAGTCTTCCAGGGGCTGCCCAGTTAGCCGGGGTCCTGGGATAAAATGATACACCATTAAAACAGCTAAATAAAAGGAAGAAAAAATGTAGCATTTTGCTAATCATCTCTGAGCATATGCTCCTAGGAAACAGCTTTTATTATGGGAATAAAGCTTAGATTTAGAAAATCCCATGGACAGAAGAGCCTGGTAGTCTGCAGTCCATGGGGTCACACAGAGTTGGACACGATTGAAGTGACTTAGCAGTAGCAGCAGCAGCTTTTCATTTTAGAATTAGGTATACTTACAGTTTTTAAGGTGGAAAATTGATTTTATATATTTTAAAGAGGCCATCTTTAGAGTCAGTGTCCCATTAGAGGTGATATGATCAATGTGTCACCAATGCCACGTGATCTGGACAGAGACGAAAAGGCAGAGAAACAGATAGTGAAACAAGAACTGGAAAAAAGATAACCCTTTAGCAGAGAAGAGCACTGGCCTCATCCTCACTTCTCACTGGGTGCAGGCATGTCCCGGGTCCTCACAGGGGCCTGGGGACTGTGTGAGGGGCAGACTGTGTGAGCCTGGGGGGACCTGAGTTACTGCACTTTGTGCCCTGACCCTGCTCCAGGCATCCATCTCTGTCTGTGATTCATGGATCCTGGTGCTGCTCACGACTGTTAATCATCGCAGCCCAGAGAGGGGCCTCTTGAGTGGGAGCCTCAGACACAGAGAGATTCCATCCCGTTACTACGGGCAACCAGGCAGGGCTAAAGTCTGTACCACCCGGCCTCCTGCTCCAACATGGGACCATGCCTCTTGCTGGCCTGATCTGAGAGTGTGGTGGGGCCTGTCTGGTCTAGAGAGGGAAAGGCTGTGAGACAGTTTGGTTCAGACAATGGGAACCCTGAGTGAGGTACGCGGGCATCTCTGGGGAGGAGGGTGGTGCTTTGGAAGATGAATCTGGCTCCCTGTGCTGGAAGGAACTGAGGGTGAACGCTGTCTGTGGAGGGGACCTGGGCTGGTGGCAGAGGGTGTGAGGGATGCGGCGGGACCTGGGACATATGGCAAGGAAGACTGGCCTGGTTTTTTGGTTGTGGGTGAGGAGGTAGAGATGTCAGCCAGGACTCAGGGTTTGCCTCTGGGTGACTTGGTGAGCGTGTTATGTTTCCTGGAAATTGGGAAGAGGGGAGGAGGGGCAGGATTGGAGGAAGGTCAGGTGTTTTGCTTTGTTCAGTTTGAAATGCTGTGAGTGGTTCCTGTGAAGTTGGTTAGGGGCTTTGTGTATCTGGAGCTCAAAAACCAAGTCAAGGCTGGAAATACATATTTAGAAATAAAGGGGGAAATGGAAGCCATAGGAGTGAATAAGAGTGCTGAAGACAGAAGTTTTTGATGCCACAAACAAACTGTTTAAGTGAATGATCAACCTCATAGCAATCTACTAGTTCTATTCTAAAAATAGCCCCCACACTCCATTGTAGAAACACATGTGCACACTTTCTACATACAGTTCACTACACTCATGCCCCTCCCTGGAGTTCATCCCACAGAGGAGCTCTCAGAGATCTTTCCTCTTAATATGGGAGAGGGGGAGGGGGTGTGGTCCATGCAGGCAGCAAGGCACTTAGAGGATGGTCAGCTCCCTTGTGGTCTGGGGGTGCAATCTCAGCCCCCTGTCTTTAGAACATTCCCTCCCAGACCTGCCACTCTGAGTCCTGGCCCCAAGTCTGGCCTTGGGGATGTCTGAACAAACCGCCAGTGCTTGGAAGGCAGTGTGGGCTTCTTGGCACCATAGCTGCCCTGACTCAGGCCCTATCTCTCGACCTCACTTCCTAAAGCCTGGGGTTTGTTTCTTACCTGCTCAGGGGCCGGTTCTGGTCCCCAGCTGCCCCTTTCTGGTATCAAGTGCTGTGTATGAGGGCCATCTGCACACTTGATCTTGCCCTGGGATCCCTTCTGATGCTACACGCCAATTGCTTTACCCCGGTGCTCTCTGCACAGCCTCTTGTCTCCTGCCTTTTATCAACTGCTCAACTACTGAGGCTGAAGAGACCTGAAGGCTTCCTCTGCTGCTCTCAGGCTGAGGAACTCATGGAGGGGAGAAGCTGGCAGGACATTGAGCAGACAAGAGGGAGCAAGTCCTTTCTCTCCGCCTACTTTCCAGTCTGCTTCTGGTGCCACAGATTGGCAGTACCCACCAGGGACCACTGACAAGGGACAGGCAGGATCCCAGGGCTCCAATGCCAGCGGCACAAAGCAGAGAATCCATGTGGGTCTGGAGCGGAGACACCACAGCTCGAGGGCTGACTAGCACATTGTCCTGCCTACCTGCCCTTGCTCCACAAACTCTTGCCCATCCGCTGGGTCTCAGCTCAGCTGTGGTTTCCTCCCAGCAGCTTCCTCGGCACCCAGTGTCCTCCCAGTTTCCTACAGAAACTTGCATCCACTTCTGAAGAGCACAAGCCAGCTTTCAGGAAAGCCCCCTCTTGGTATGTCAGTCCCCTTACCTCTGAATGAGAGGGATTTATCAACTTGTAAAATCCTCAGGGTGATCACACATCTCAGGAGGTCCTTAGCGAACTCTAGTTTCTGAGGTTGTAAGAGCTCTCTGGAAGAAAGCTAGGGACTAAGTGAAGAGCGATGGTTTTGTTTTCCCTTACTTCCCAAACTGGGGTTCCTAGACACTGCCACTTTTTTCTCTGACAATAGTAATGAGTAGCATTGATTGACTACCTGGCAGGTACCATTCACTTTTCTTCACATTCTACACATATTAACTCATTTAATCTTCACAAACTTATGAATGAAGGCAGAGAGAGGTTTAGCGACTTGCCTAATGTCACACAGGTAGAAAGTGCTAGGACTAAAATTTGAATTCTGGAAGTCTGAATGCCAGGGGCTGTGGCTTTAGCTGCTATTTTGCCCAGGGATCATGGGAATTAGAAAAATGTGGCCAGCTTATGTAGTTGATGCCAATGATGATACCAATACTGCTGATAAGATATGACCTTCATAGTGGATACCTTTCCATCATATTTTCTGTTTCTAACAGATCTGACAAGCTGTTGGAAGAATACCCATGAAGGAGGAAGAGAAACAGGAGGCATTTAAGATGGTGGAGTAGAAGGACATGTGCTCATCTTCTCCCGCGAGAACTCCAAAATTATAGCTCGCTGCTGAACAACCATTGACAGGGAAATGTTGCATCCCACCAAAAATGTATACCCCACAGGGGCAAATAAGAAGCCCCATTAAGATGGTAGGAGGGGTGAAATCACGTTTAGAATCAAAACCTATACCCGCCAGAGATGCTTGGAGGGCTCAAACAAAACCTTGTATGCACGATGAAACTCCACAGAGACTGAGCCAGACCTGTCTGTGAGTGTTTGAGTGTCTCCTGTGAAGGTACAAGTCAGCAGTGGATTGCCACAAGGGCAGGGCATCTGTGTGCAGCAGACCTGGATATGGCATAAACCCTCTTGGAGGAGGTCACCATTAACCCCACCATAGGGCCACCAGAACTTACACAGGACTGGGAGAACAGACTCTTGGAGGGCAAAAACAAAACCTTGTGTGTACCAGGACCCATGAGAAAGGAGCAGTGACCCCATAAGAGACTGACCCAGACTTGCCCATGAGTGTCCAGGAGTCTCTGGCAGTGGCCTGCTGCAGGGTCAGAGGCACTGAGTGCAGCAGTGCATACATGGGATCTTTTGAAGGAGGGTGCCGTATCTCCACTACCTCCACCATAGTTTGGCCTCAGGTCAAACAACAGGGAGGGAACACAGCCCCACCCATCAATAGAAAATTGTATTAAAAATTAACTGAGCATGGCTCCGCCCATCAGAACAAGACACAGTTTTCCCCTCAGTCTCTTCCATCAGGAAGCTTCCATAAGCCCCTTATCCTTATCCATCAGAGGCCAGATAGAATGAAAACTACAGTCACAGAAAACTAATCAAACTGATCACATGGACCACAGCCTTGTCTAATTCAATGAAACCCTGAGCCATGCCATGTAGGGCCACCCAAGACAGACAGGTCAAGGTGGAATATTCTGACAAAACGTGGTCCACTGGAGAAGGGAATGGCAAACCACTTCAGTATTCTTGCCTTGAGAACCCCATGAACAGTATGAAAAGGCAAAAAGATAGAACACTGAAAGATGAACTCCCCAGGTCGATAGGTGCCAAATATGCTACTGGAGGTCAGTAGAGAAATAACTCCAGAAAGAATGAAGAGACGGAGCCAAAGCAAAACCAACACCCAGCTGTGGCTGTGACTGGTGATAGAAGCAAGATCCCATGCTGTAAAGAGCAATATTGCATAGGAACCTGGAATGTCAGGTCCATAATCAAGGCAAATTGGAAGTGGTCAAACAGGAGATGGCAAGAGTAAATATCAACATTTTAGGAATCAGTGAACTAAAACAGACTGGAATGGGTGAATTTAACCCAAATGACCATTATATCTACTACTGTGGGCAAGAATCCCTTAGAAGAAATGGGGTAGCCCACATAGTCAATAAAAGAGTCCAAAATGCAGTACTTGGGTGCAATCTCAAAAACGACAGAATGATCTCTTCAGTAAACTATTCAGTATTACAGTAATCCAGGTCTATGCCCCAACCAGTAATGCTGAAGAAGCTGAAGCTGAATGGTTCTATGAAGACCTACAAGACATTCTAGAACTAACACCCAAAAAAAGATGTCCTTTTCATTATAGGGGACTGCAATGCAAAAGTAGGAAGTCAAGAGATACCTGGAGGAACAGGAAAATTTGGCCTTGGAGTACAAAATGAAACAGGGCAAAAGCTAACAGAGTTTTTCCAAGAGAATGTATTGGTCATGGCAAATACCCTCTTCCAACAACACAAGAGAAGACCCTATACATGGACATGACCAGATGGTCAATACCAAAATTCGATTGATTATATTCTTTGCAGCCAAAGATGGAGAAGCTCTACACAGTCAGCAAAAACAAGACTGGGAGCTGACTGTGGCTCAGATCATGAACTCCTTATTGCCAAATTCAGACTTAAATTGAAGAAAGTAGGGAAAACCATTAGACCATTCATGTATGACTTAAATCAAATCCCTTACAATTATACAGTGGAAGTGACAAATAGATTCAAGGGATTAAATCTAATAGAGTGCCTGAAGAACTATGGACAGAAGTTCATGACATTGTACAGGAGGCAGGGATCAAGACCATCCCCAAGAAAAAGAAATGCAAAAAGGCAAAATGGTTGTCTGAGGAGACCTTCCAAATAAAGGAGAAAAGAAGAGAAGCTAAAGGCAAAGGAGAAAAGGAAGGATATACCCATCTGAATCCAGAGTTCCAAAGACTAGCAAGGAAGATAAGAAAGCCTTCTTCAGTGTTCAGTGCAAAGAAATAGAGGAAAACAATAGAATGGGAAAGACTAGAGATCGCCTCAAGAAAATTAGAGATACCAAGGGAATATTTCATGCGAAGATGGTCACAATAAAGAACAGAAATGGTATGGACCTAACAGAATCAGAAGATAGTAAGAAGAATACACAGAAGAATATACAAGAATACACAGAAGAACTATACAGAAAAGATCTTCATGACCCAGATAACCACAATGGTATGATGACTCACCTAGAACCAGGTATCCTGGAATGAGAAGTCAAGTGGGCCTTAGGAGACATCACTACAACCAAAGCTAGTGGAGGTGATAGAATTCTAGTTGCGCTATTTCAGATTGTANTGTTGGAGAAGACTCTTGAGAGTCCCTTGGACTGCAGGGAGATCAAACCAGTCAATACTAAAGGAAATCAGTCCTGAATATAAATTGGAAGGACTGATGTTGAAGCTGAAGCTCCAATACTTTGGCCACCTGATGCAAAGAACTGACTTATTTGAAATGACCCTGATGCAGGGAAAGATTGAAGGCAGGAGGAGAAGGGGACAACAGAGGATGAAGTGGTTGGATGTCACCACCGACTCGATGGACATGAGTTTGAGTAAGCTCTGGGAGTTGCTGATAGACAGGGAGGCCTGGTGTGCTGCAGTCCATGGGGTCACAGGGAGTCAGACACAACTCAGTGACTGAACTGAATGGAAGGAATAATATCTCTTCAAGGTGCCCAGATTGCTAAACATACAGATCTAGAAAAGGTGCTAAACATAAAATGCCCTGCTTTCATGGGTGGACACATGACCCGTGTGGGACTAATGAGAACCCTCTTTGGCATTTTCACTAATAGATGAGGGAACACCTCATGGCAGGTGAAGAACTGGGAGATGCTCCAGGTTTATAGGAGAAGACAGATAGAAAAAGAAGCTGCTTTGCAGAGAGAAGCAGGAATGAGAGGAGGAGAGCATCACCTTGATTCTGCTCTTGATTCTCTGAACCAGTAGAGTCCTCTTTTGCCTCATCTGGTTTATGCCGGTCTTCTCACACTTGTGACTCTAAGAGCCCTTCTGTGTGTGCTTACTAAGTCGCTCAATCATGTCTGACTCTTTGCAACCCTATGGACTGTAGCCTGCCAGGCTCCTCTGTCCATAGGATTCTCCAGGGAGGAATACTGGAGTGGGTTGCCATGCCCTTCTCCAGGGGATCTTCCCGACTCAGGGATCAAACCTGCGCCTCTTACGGTCTCAGCATTTTATGGTTTATGAAGGCCTTTCCCTAATAGTTGGTTCTTACACTAGCCTGAGGAGGAGGTAGGGTCAGTATCATCTCTCTGCTTCTCACAAGGGAAGCTGAGATCAGGAGCAGCTAAGTGATTTGCCAAGCAGCAGGTGAGGAGCCAAGCCAGCAGAGTGGCCAGTGGTCTGCCCCTGGAGCCCAACTTCTGTCTTGTTTTCCCCCTGGGCTCCTGGGTGCCCAGTGGAGGGGGTGTCTTGATCCCATACCTCCCTCAGTGCTGCTGCGGCTGCTGCTAAGTCGCTTCAGTCGTGTCCGACTCTCTGCACCCCATAAACAGAAGCCCACCAGGCTCCCCCTCAGTGCTAGTGGCCCCCAGATTTTTTTTTCTGGCTGTGCAGCATGTGGGATCTTATTTTCCTGACCCAGGACCGAACCATTACCCCTTGTGGTGGAAGTATGAAGTCTTAACCACTGGACTGCCAGGGAAGTCCCAGTGGTCCCTAGACTTTGACCATGCCTTCGCCTCCATTCATTCCTCCAGTTGCTTCACATGGGGTCTAGAGGGAGTGGAGCTACAGAGTAGGAGACTGTTGACGGCAGGACCCCATGCTTCCCATGACCTTGGGGCTCACCCGGCCATATGGGACAAAGATGCTGACACACAGCAGCCATGGGACCTGCCAGCAAGCTGAGCACCCAGGGCTGGGGCACCAGTCACCCTGACCCTGTCCTCCTGGGCACCTCGACAACCTGTGGGAACCCCTCCTCTTGCCAGACCAGGCTTGGAGTTTTCTCTTCAGTCTGGGCTCCAGTAGTCATGTGTGGATGTGAGAGTTGGACTATAAAGAAAGCTGAGCACTGAAGAATTAATGCTTTTGAACTGTGGTGTTGGAGAAGACTCTTGAGAGTCCCTTAAACTGCAAGGAGATCCAACCAGTCCATCCTAAAGGAAATTAGTCCTGAATATTCATTGGAAGGACTGATGTTGAAGCTGAAACTCCAATACTTTGGCCACCTGATGTGAAGAAGTGACTCATCTGAAAAGACCCTGATGCAGGGAAAGATTGAAGGCAGGAGGAGAAGGGGACAACAGAGGATGCTTGGGAGTTGGTGATGGACAAAGAGGCCTGGCATGCTGCAGTCCATGGGGTAGCAAAGAGTCAGACATGACTGAGCGACTGAACTGAACTGGGTTGGGAGGCTAGAGTTGCATAACGCTAGCACCAGCGACTATTCTGAATCCTGCTTTAATTTAGAATCTTCTCAACCCTGACTAGAAGAGGGGGTGGAAGGAACTTCATGTTTACTGCCAGTGTTAGGACTGGTCTGAGAGGGACCTCCTTCTGTGGTTAATGTGAACTGTGACCTCTCCCACCCTCCTCTTGGGCTGACTCATACCCTGCATCCTCCCCATCCACCCTGGCAGCCCTGATCCAGGGTTGGAGGCTGGGCTCCCTCCAGCCCAGAGGAACAGGTCTGCTCCCCTCTGGTGGCCTGGACCAGAAGCTGTCTTCATGCCACCAGCAGGAGCAGTGGCCCATCCTGTCTGTGCACCCATCTGATGGCTTCTCACACCCCCTTTGGTGGCATCCCACTTCCCAAAGAAACTGAGATTGCCAAATTTAGCAAAAAATAAAGTGCAACAAAAAGAAGATGCCTAGTAAAATTTGAATTTCATAAAAACAAAATACTTTTACGTGTAAGGATGTGTGCTACTTTATCTGTGACCCCTAAGAAGAGCTCAAGGTCAGGCAGGTGAAGTGGGCTGGATGGGCCCTATGCCTGGTAATGCAGGGTTCCTGCCACTCAGCCAAGCGCTCTCTACATCCCATGGCCTGCCAGCAGGTCAAGCTTGGTCTTTGCTGTAACTCCTGCCCTAGAGTCATGGGTGCTCCCCTTTAGGTTGTGAGGATAGGGCTGGAAGCAGGGATAATGGTCTAATTCCACCCCAAAAGGAAGCAGACACTCTGCAGCAGTGGTTTTAAAACCTTGTCAAGGACCAGCAGCAGCAGCATCTGTGATGGTTAGTTTTCTGTGTCAGCATTTCATGGGGTGTGCTCAGACATTTGGTCAAATATTATTCTGGGTGTGTCTGTAAGGCCGTTTATAGGTGGGATTAAGATTTGAATCCTTAGGCTAAGTAAAGCAGATTGAGTTCAGTCACTCAGTTGTGTTGACTCTGCGACCCTACGGACTGCAGCATGCCAGGCTTCCCTGTCCATCACCAGCTCATGGAGATTGCTCAGACTCATGTCCATCGAGTCAATGATGCCATCCAAACATCTCATCCTCTGTCATCCCCTTCTCCTGCCTTCAGTCTTGCCCAACATCAATGAGTCAGTTCTTTGCATCCGGTGGCCAAAGTATTGGAGCTTCACCTTCAGCTTCAGCCCTTCCAATGAACATTCAGGGCTGATTTCCTTTAGGATGGACTGGTTGAATCTCCTTTCAGCCCAAGGGACTCTTAAGAGTCTTCTCCAACACCACAGTTCAAAAGCATCAATTCTTCAGCGCTCAGCTTTCTTTATAGTCCAACTCTCACATCCATACATGACAACTGGAAAAACCATAGCTTTGACTAGATAGACCTTTGTTGACAAAGTAATGTCTCAAAGTAAAGTCGGCAAAGCAGACTGCCCTCACCAATGCATGAGGGCCTCACATGGTCAGGAGAAGGCCTGAGCAGAATAAAAAGGTTGAAAGTGAAAGTTGCTCAGTCATGTCCATCTCTTTTCGACCCCATGGACTATATAATCCATGGAATTCTGTAGGCCAGAATACTGGAATGAGTCGCCTTTCCTTTCTCCTGGGGAATCTTTCCAACCCAGGAATCAAACCCAGGTCTCCCGCATTGCAGGCAGATTCTTTACCAGTTGAACCACAAGGGAAGCTCAAGAATAATGGAGTGGGTAGCCTATCCCTTCTCCAGGGGATCTTCCTGACCCAGGAATCAAACCGGGGTTTCTTGCGTTGTAGGGCAATTCTTTACCAACTGAGCTATCATGGACTCTCCTGTAAATAAGAAGGAACTCCTGCTGCTTGGTTATTTTCGAGCTGGGACGTTCATTTTTGTTGCCTTGGAAATCAAACTGCAATATTGGCTCCTCCTGGGTATCAAACCTGCAAGCCTTCAGACTGGAGTTACATCTTGCTCTCCAGGGTCTCCAGCTTGCCAGCTGCAGATTTTAGGACTGAACTGAAAGTGTTAGTGGCTCAGTCATGTCCGACTCTTTGCAACCCCATGAATTGCAGCACGCCAGGCCTCCCTGTCCATCACCAACTCCCGAAGTTCACTCAAACTCACATCCATCGAGTCGGTGATGCCATCAAGCCATCTCATCCTCTGTCGTCCCCTTCTCCTCCTGCCCCCAATCCCTCCCAGCATCAGAGTCTTTTCCAAAAAAGCTCAACATTCAGAAAACAAAGATCATGGCATCTGGTCCCATCACTTCATGGGAAATCGATGGGGAAACAATGAAAACAGTATCAGACTTTATTTTGGGGAGCTCCAAAATTACTGCAGATGGTGACTTCAGCCATGAAATTAAATGATGTTTACTCCTTGGAAGGAAAGTTATGACCAACCTAGATAGCATATTCAAAAGCAGAGACATTACTTTGCCAACAAAGATTTGTCTAGTCAAGGCTATGGTTTTTCCAGTAGTCATGTATGGATATGAGAGTTGGACTGTGAAGAAAGCTGAGCGCCGAAGAATTGATGATTTTGAACTGTGGTGTTGGAAAAGACTCTTGAGAGTCCCTTGGACTGCAAGGAGATCCAACCAGTCCATTCTTAGGGTTTAAGACCACCTCTAAACCGTACGTAGATAGCATCTGCTACAGAGTGATACAGGCTTCCCTGGTGGCTCAGACGGTAAAGCGTCTGCCTACAATGTGGGAGACCCGCGTTTGATTCCTGGGTCAGGAAGATCCCCTGGAGAAGGAAATGGCAATCCACTCTAGCACTCTTGCCTGGAAAATCCCATGGATGGAGGATCCTGATAGGCTACAGTCCATGGGGTCACAAAGAGTCGAACACGACTGAGCGACTTCACTTTCTTTCACAGAGTGATAACAACTAAAGCTTACATCACTGAGCAAAATCCTGCTTGGAAGACACTTCAAAAGATAGAACTGAGGGGCTTCCCTGATTGGCTCAGTGGTAAAGAATCCACCTGCCAATGCAGGAGACACGGATTCCATCCCTGCTCTGGGAAGATTCCACAAGCTGCCACAACTATGGAGTCTGTGCTCTAGAGCCCAGGAACAGCAACTACTGAACCCACGTGCCTCAACTACTGAAGCCCTCGTGCCCTAGAGGCCGTCCTCTACAACAGAAGAAGCCACTGCAGTGAGAAGTCCACGCACTGCAAGGAGGAGTAGGCCCTGCTCATGGCAAGTGGGGAAAAGCCCGAGCAGCAATGTGCAGGGCTTTACCCGGCACCGCCAAAAATAAATAAATAAAATGATCAAACAACAACAACAACAACAAAAACCACTAGGCCCAATGCACTTCAGAAAGAGAAAAAGAAAAAACTGAGTAGTGGTACTTTTAACCCAAATTATATTATCAATGTTCTTAGCCTTCACAATCACATGATTCATTTCTCTCTATATAAATTTATGTATTTTCCTTTTAAACTCTCAACATATTAGACAATGCCATGGTAGTGAGAGAGGTCTCCTTATCTCCTTCACTCCATCTACTGAGATACAGATGTTAATCTCTTCCGGAAACATCCCTGTAGACACACCCAGAAGTAGCATTTTATCAGCTATTGGGCATCCCATAGGCCAGGCATACTTACACATGAAATTAACCATCACAGACACCCACGATCGTGCTCCCCTGCTCTCTACTTCACTTAATCTGTTTCTAAAAGACTTTTTTGCTGAGTGTGAGTCACCTGCTCAGTGCTCTTGTTGCTTCTGGCTCACCCTGTGGAGTATTTTTGAATGAGCTCTTCACCTCCGTGTGCCTCCATCTCCTCGTCTGTACTACAGGGAGGCTGAGCCCTGCTTCACAGGGAAGTGGTAAGAGTTCCGCTAGCTTCTGAGGACTGAGCACGTGGGGTGGAGAAATTGTTAAGATTTCATGTTTATCCTCTTCTGGTGCCATTGACATCTGGGCATCATGTGTCACCAGAGGGGTGGGAGAGCCTGGCTGGGCCGGGACACTGAACAGCATGAAGGACCCCTATAGCAGGCCCTGGCTGCAGCCACCAGCACCAGCTGCCATTGGGCCAGTAGACCCCGTGGTGGTGGAGGTATTGGTGATGGGAAAAGATGCTGCGTTGAGTTTGTGGCCAGACCCAGGGGGAGAACCACAGTGCAGATCCTTGTGGTTCTGGAGGGAGGCCATGCCCTCTGGGGCAGAGAACTAGATGCTTTTGACAAACAACCTCTGGTATGTCCTGGGCCCGGGAATGGACAGAACTTCTGAGCAAAGGACATCAAGTGACCACATGGCTGACACTGCGAATCATGAAACCACCAGATCACAAGGTTGAGCAGGCCGGCAGCAATCCACAGTGAGATGGGAGCGGACATCTGAGTGCAAGAAGGACCGGAGGGCACAGCAAATGGGTTGCCCAGAAACCCCCCGGCACCCACCACAGTTGCACCAGAGGCTATAGGGAGGACTCTAAATGACCAGCTGCAGGAAGAGGAAAAAGCTCTCCTTCTAGATAGATTCCCTTGGTTATGTGGGTGCAGCTGGGAAAGGATGGCAGCCACACTATTGACTCTAAACCACATAGGTTAGAGCACCCGGGTGCTGCATTTCGTGAATTCATTTTCTCATTTATATATTAGTTTCATCCATTCATTCTCTCTTTCATAAATTATCTGTGGTTTGGCCCTGATCCTTCTGGCCTCCTCCTGATGCTTTTACTCAAGTCTTCTCTCTGGTACATCTCCAGCACTTACCTTTATGTGGGACCTTTCCATTGGCATTTAAAAATGCTTAAGTCTCTCTTACCTTACAAGAAAACAAAACAAATATTCTTGGAAAACAGAAACAAAACTTCACTCCACTTCTCTCTAGGTCTATTGCCCATCTCTCTTCTCTTTAAGCTGAACTTCTTAAAAGAACAGATATCTGCTGCCTCAGTTTTTCACCTCCCTAGCACTCCTCAACCATCTCTTCCAGGCAGGCCTCCATCTCTGTCTCTTTCTCTAAATGGCCTCTGTCTCTGGTAAGATTCCCTTCTCTCCATCCCTGCTGCCACCAGCTTCACCTTCTACACAGATCTCTGTGATAGTCTCCAAACTTATCTTCAAGTAACATTTTTTGTCCTCTCAGCATGCAGGATCTTACTTTCCTGGCCAGGGATTGGATCCACGTCCTCTGCATTGGAAGTGTGGAGTTTTAACCACTGGACCACCAGGAAAGTCAACATTTTTTATTCCTTGGCTCTATCCCACACACCACAGGATGATCTTTTAAGAACAAAATTCTCAGAATTTCATATGGCTTTTTATGTCTACTAGGGTTACCATAGCAAAATGCCACAACCTGTGGGACTTAAATAGTGTAAATTAATTTTTTCACAGTCCTGGAGGCTGGAAGTCCAAGATCAAGGTGTTGGCCGGCTTGGTTTCTGGTGGGAATTGTCCCCTGGAGTTGAAGATGGGCTGCCTTCTTTCTGTGAGTCCTCACTTGACCTTTCCTTGAACAGGCCCTCACTCTCTCCTGCGTCTCTTCTTTCTCTCATATAAGAAAGCCAATCCTGGGACTTCCCTGGTGGTCCAGTGGTTAAGACTTCATCTTCCAATGCAGAGGGTGTAGGTTCAATCCCTGTTTGGGAGCTACGATCATGTGTGTGTGTGTGTGTGTGTTAGCTGCTCAGTCGTGTCCAATTCTTCACAACCCCATGGGCTATAACCCACCAGGCTCCTCTGTCCTTGGGATTCTCCAGTCATGAATACTAGAGTGGGCTGCTATGCCCTTCTCTAGAGGATCTTCCCAACCCAGGGATTGAACCTGGGTCTCCTGCATTGCAGCAGATTCTTTACCATCTGAGCCACCAGGGAAGCCCAAGACCCCACGTGCCTAGTGGCCAAAAAACAAAAACATAAAACAGAAGCAATATTGTAACAAATTCAACAAAGACTTTAAAAGTGGTCCACGTCAGAAAAATCTTTTAAAAAAGAACATCAGTTCTGTTGGATAAGGGCCCCACTCCCGGGACCTCATATAACCTTAATGACCTACTTAAGGCCCTATTTCCAAATATGGTCACATTGGAATTTAGAGCTCCAACATATGACTTGATGGGGCACACAATTCGGTCCAAATCAGCCGAAATTCTTTATGTGGTCTTCAAGGGCCTGCATGGTCTGGCTCTTGTCTGTTCTGCTGTCTCAGGTGGTCAGTTCCCCCCATCTTCTCAGTTTATTTCTCAGTTCCTCAAACATGCAGGCTTCTTCCCTTTTTAGGGCCTTAGTAGATGCTGTTTCTTTTGCTTGAAATATTCCCTTTTTACCCTCTCCCCTACTCCCTTAGTTTATAGAATGCCTACTTATCTCTTAAAAATTAGTCACATGTCTTCCTCAAGGAAGTTTCCCATGACTTTAACACCAGGCCAGGATCCCTCACTTATATTTCTTCTTTGCATGCCTTACTTCTCCTGTGACACCTACTACCATTGTAATTAACTCTTTAACTGTATAATTAATTGTTTAATGCCCCTCTCCCTTCTGGAGGAGGAAAGTTCCAAAACAGTAAGGACTATCTCTGTTTCATCTACTGCTGTAACCCCAGCACCTAGCACAAGGCACTGTACACATGAAAACCTTAAAAACAGATTATTTAAAGATGGAAGGTAGATTCTTTATTGGATTTTCAGGTGAAGAGAAATGCCAGAAATCATCAATAATTAAAAAACTCTCTCCCTCAGTGAACCTCTTTCTAGTTAGGAAAGCCAAGGTTGTTGAGAATTATATCATCTTGACCTATTTTGGAATTTATACAGAAGACTAGCTAAAATCTCAGTGATAGATTTCCATCTCTGCCCAAACTGCTCAATCATGGGAAACTGTTTTGAAGATAGTTGAAGTAATTTGTCCAATAGCCCATGACTTTGCTGCTGCTTCTAACAAGAAGGAATGTTAGCTAGTCTTCCACTTAAACCTGGACTGGCTCTGTGACTTGCTATGGCCAATAGAATTTCACAGAAGTGATGCTGACTATAGGCCCTGCACACAAGCGTCCTTAGAGCATTTCGGAATGCTTCTGCAGGACCACCATAGAAATAAGCTGGGTTGGCCTCCTGGATAGTGAGAGAACAAATAGAGGGGAATCTAGGCAACCAGTCAACAGCCAGCACCAACTTTGAGACATGCAAACAAAACTTTTTAGATCTTCCTGCCTAGCTCATCTTCCAGATGAAATTAACCACAAGAGCAAGCCCAGGGAAGCCAACAGAGGAACCCACAGAATTGGGAGAGTAACAGATCATTGCTGGGTGCTTCACTACCCAGAAATGCTGAATGGAGCGTCGGTCCTCCTGATTTCTGCCTGATCATCTCATTTCCCCTTCTCTAAACACTCATGCCCTCCCTCCTGACTCTCACTGTCACACTCAGTATGAATCATCAGAACACTCCAGAATGCTGATATTTCCAACTGTAAATCCAGAAAAGAAAACAGACAAGATAACTGACTCACATGGGGTCTATACATGTGACTTCAGCTGAGTCTGTGGGTAGGGCATTGTTAGGGAGCATATTCTTGGAAAGGGGCCACATTCCCTCACCTAGGACACAGGGGTCTTGAGGTGGAAGCCAGAGGCAGGGTCACTCATTTGACCTTGGCTGCAATTTCTAAACTTAAAATGCAGCCCAAGATTTTTGCCATGTAGAAAACTTCCTATGACACAGGAGGAGATGCTAGAAACTTCCACGTGTACCCACTGGCCTGTCCACTTGCAGCACTGATCACTGTTTGTATCAGAAAAAAACTTAGGATAACCCAAATGCCCAACGATGGATATTTACATCATCGAATACTATACAGGTAAAATGAATGAACAAGAGCTCCATGCATTAACATTTTTGTTGTTTAGTTGCTGAGTCATGTCCGATTCATTTTGCAACCCCATGAACTGTAACCCACCAAGACGCATCATTGAGAGAAAACAGCAAGTCGCCGAAGTTATGTAAAGTGTGATACTATAACTGAAAGTAGGGTCTAGCTGCTTGCTGCTCAAAAGCCAATAAAGAGGCCAGGTTGTTGGAAAAGAAAGTTTGCTTTATTTTGGATCCTAGGGACTGGGAGGTGTGTGTGGTATGGTGGTGGATGATTGTTCAAAGAATAGCTTTACTTTCCCCTCACAATCAGAGGGCAAGAGCTTTTACAGACAGAGAGGGAGGGGGTTCCATGTAGAAACAGCAGTCAGTTCTGACAGTCATCTTGAAACTGGTCATCAGCAGTCTATCTGCATCATCTTGATCATTTTAAGTGCAGTTAAGCTTCAGCTTCAGGGTCTGTTTGTTCCCATTTCTCTGAGGCCAGTTCTCGGAATCGTGGCAGCTTATGTCATGGCTCCAGTCTGGTCATCACGTAGTAAACTTTTTCCACCTGGTGAGTGTTGCAGTGCCTATAAGACAGTTCACAGGATATGGCTCAGAACATTATCTATAGCCCTTGAGAAGGAACTAAAGGTCCTTGAAACTGCTGAATGACTAAACTCTTACTGTTTTATCTCCTTTGACTGTTT
>SJYV01042243.1:131153-148918 GCA_006410875.1 Neotragus pygmaeus | reverse complement strand
ATTCATGGGGTGGCAGAGAGTCAGACACGACTGAGCGACTGAACTGAACTGAACTGAACTGAATGAGAGCCAAAGGCCACATTAGAGTGATTGTTCCCCGACAATTGTTCTAGGACAGTCTCTGCTCTGATAGGTGGACTAGGAACTCAGAAACCGTGGAGATAGATTAAAGGTGTTTCCCAGCTGGGGCAGTGGTAAAAGAATCCACCTGCCAATGCAGAAGATGCACATTGGATCCCTGGGTCGGGAAGATCTCCTGGAGGAGGAAATGGCAGCCCACTCCAGTATTCTTGCTTGGAGGTTTCCATGGGCAGAGGAGCCTGGTGGGCTACAGGCGGGGGTCTCAGAGCTGGACATGACTCAGCACACACAGCACACTTTTAACGAGAGTCGACGGGCTGCTGTTTGCGGCGCTAACAATTCCTGGTGCCTCTCTTTTGGCCCCGTCCGCATTATCCCTGTGAAGATACTGGGACAGACAGAGCCAGGCTGGTTCAAAGTGGGATGACTCATGCACCGTGTCACAGGAGTTGGAGGCAGACCGAGACCCAAGCTGCTCTGAGCAGCGCCTGTTACGCTGGCAGCCTGCAGAGGGCAGCAAGCTTGAGGACATGACTCCCAAGACAGTTCAAGGTGGACGCTGTTTGGCTGCGATAAAGATGCTACAATATTGATTTCATTCAGAACTTTTTTTTCTTTTGCTTTATTAATTAGTCCATTAGTATCAATTAATTAATATATTTGAAAATGCTTATAAAAATGCACCTTTTGTGCCAGATTCTGTGATTTGAATGTCTCAACGCCTAAAATTTACAATGCTTTCTTATCCTCTTCTTTTACCTCCATTGACCCTTTGATCTGTAATTCCTTTGCTCACTTCTCTTGGGTCTTTTCTATTCTCCCGTAAGAATCAGCCGCTTTTGTCCAACTCCAGGAAGCCTCCCAGGATTTCCACAGTCTTGTTTACTGCTTATTTCTCTCTCTCTCTCTCTTTATATATATATATGAAAAGTGAAAGAGTTAGTTACTCAGTTGTGTCTGATTGTTTGCGACCCTATGGACTGTAGCCTGCCAAGCTCCTCTGTCTATGAGATTCTCCAGACAAGAACACTGAAGTGGTAAGCCATTTCCTTCTCCGGGGGATCTTCCTGGGTCAAACCCAGGTCTCCTGCATTGCAGAGGATTCTTTACCATCTGAGCCACCAGGGAAGCCCCCCTCTCTCTCTGTGCTGCTGCTGCTGTTGCTAGTCGCTTCGATTGTGTCTGACTCTGTGTGACACCATGGACTGTAGCCTGCCAGGCTCCTCTGTCCATGGGATTCTCCAGGCAACAGTACTGGAGTGATTTGCCATGCCCTCCTCTGCAGGATCTTCCCAACCCAAGACCTGAACCTGGGTCTCCTGCATTGCAGGCAGATTCTTTACCACTGAGTCACCAGGGAAGTCCCTCTCTCTATATATGGTTGGCCAAAAAGTTTGTTTGATTTTTAAGTAAAAATAAAAAAGACACGTTTTTCATTTTCACCAAGAACGTTTTTGAAAGATGTATTCACTAACTGAATGAATTCTGGGGCCAACCCAATATATATATGTGTGTGTGTGTGTGTATATATATATGTATCTGTAGCTTTCTCTTTTTCTACTTTTCTTTTTTGAAATTTCTCAAGGTCTGTTTCCAACTCCTTTTCTGTTTTCCTTTAAATATCATTTAATAGTATGGCTTAAAAATTTGCCTCAAGGAGAATGAAGACTCATACAGTTTTTATACCACCCCATTACTTACATTATAGTGTGAAAATCTGGCAATACCATTAAATATTCTCCATAAATATAATTTGCAGTGGCTGTATAGTACTTACTAGAACCATTATAAAAAGTCCCTGCCAGAATTTAGTTCCAGGAAAAATATCCATAAATGGATTTGGGGAGAGGCAGCATAATATAGTGAAAATTACTCTGGAAAGGATATTGTACCAAAATAACAGATGGAACATAGGCATCCACCTCCTGCTCCTTCACCACATCCCTAGAAATAATACGGAAAATTAAAAAAAAATTATAATAATACTGGAAAAAAAAAAGATTGATATCAGAGGAGAACAGGAATAAGGCATCTTACAGAGATGGAAAGAATCTGCCTTTGGTATAGGAAACCCGGATTCGATCCCTGGGTCAGGAAGATCCCCTGGAGAAGGGAATGGCAACCCACTCCAGTATTCTTGCCTGGAGAATTCCATGGACAGAGGAGCCTGGTGGGCTATGGTCCGTGGGGTCACAGAGAGTTGGGCACGACTGAGCCACCAGCACTTTCACTACAGTTTAAAGATGGGAAGCAGAGATGACTGGTCACATGCAGAACCATTGAAACAGGTGGGAGCAATTGTGATAACCTGATGCAATGGTGAGGACGATAGTTACCTAGGAGCAAGTGGGTGAGCAGGTATCTACCCTTTCTTCCTTGTGCCAAGCAGGGTGCAGAGGAGGAATTCACCTCAAATTTGAAGCAGTGAGTAGAGAGCAAAAAGTTAATGTCTCTTGTTGGCTGGAGACAGTGGTGATGGAGAGATATGAGAGGACTTCAGATATATTTTGGAGAATTTTGTATCTGTGACAGATTGCATCTATGCTTCTGTGAATGCGTGTGTGCATGCACATTGGTATGTGAGGTGTACTAGATTTCTCTTGATGTGTAACAATATCATTACAAACTTAGAGGTTCCCAATAGCATATATATTATCCCAGTTTCTGTGGGTCAGGATTCTGGGCACTGCTTCACTGACATATGTGTTTCAGTGTCTCATCTGAGAGCTTCAGCCAGAGTGCCTGCTGGGGCTGCAGCCTCATCTCAAGGCTCAAATGGAGAAGGATCAACTTCTGAGTTCACACCATTGTTGGAGGAATTCAATTCCTTGTGGCTTATTGGACTGAGTTTCCCTGGTGGCTCAGAAGGCAAAGTGTCTGCCTGCAATGTGAGAGACCAGGGTTCAATCCCTGCATTGGGAAGATCCCCTGGAGAAGGAAATGGCAACCCACTCCAGTACCCTTGCCTGGGAAATCCCATGGACAGAGGACCCTGGTGGGCTACAGTCCATGGTGTCGCAGAGTCAGATACGACGGAGCAACTTCACTTTCACCTTATTGGACTGAGAGTCTCCGTTTCTTTGGTTGGCTGCTGGATGGAGTTCCCTGGCATGTGGGTGTCTCTAACGTGGTACCTGTATTTATCAAATCCAGCAAGGGAGAGAGCCGCTCCCAAAGACAGATGTTACAGTGTCATGTAATATAATTACAGAACTGACACCTGTCACTGTTGTTGTTAGAGACTGCATGGACTGCAGCACACCAGACTTCCATGTCCTTTAGCATCTCCAGAATTTGCTCCAACTTATGTCCATTGAGTCAGTGATGCCATCCAACCATCTCAGCTTCTGTCTCCCCCTTCTCCTCTTGCCCTCAGTCTTTCCCAGCATCAGGGTCTTTTCCAGTGAGCTGGCTCTTCACATCAGGTGGCCAAAGTATTGAAGCTTCAGCTTCAGTATCAGTTCTTCCAATGAATATTCAAGGTTGATTTCCTTTAGGACTGACTGGTCCATCTCCTTGCAGTCCAAGGGACTCTCAAGAGTCTTATCCAGCAACACAGTTTGAAAGCAGCAGTTCTTTGGCACTCAGGGTTCTTTATGGTCCAACTCTCACATCCATACATGACCTCTGGGAAAACTATAGCTTCAACTATACATAGCTTTGTTGGCAAAATGATGTCTCTGCTTTGTAATACACTACCTAAATTTGTCATAGCTTTCTTCCAATTCATTATAAGCAAGTCACAGGTCCCACACACTGAGAAGTATTTCTCAAGGGTGTGAATACCAAGAAACATGGATCATGGGAGAGAGCTTAGGTCTGTTCATTATAGCAGGTAAGGTACAGAAAGGAATCAGTTTTTTGTTTTTGTTTTTTCCTGAGAAATTGGTTCATTTCAAGTCTGTAATAGACAAGGACTCAAAACTTCTTGATTTATGCTCCAAGCAAAACTGATAGTGTAACATTGGATATTTCACTTTCTTCCTTGGATCTCATTTTCTTTGTATGTAAAATGAAGAGTTGGACCAATGTTTCCTCCAACTCTAACACTGAGGATTTATATATATATATATGTATGTATATATACACACACACACATACGTACACATGCTACTGCTAAGTCACTTCAGTTGTGTCCGATTCTGTGCTACCCCATAGATGGCAGCCCACCAGGCTCCCCCATCCCTGGGATTCTCCAGGCAAGAACACTGGAGTGGGTTGCCATTTCTTTCTCCAATGCATGAAAGTGAAAAGTGAAAGTGAAGCTGCTCAGTCATGTCTGACTCTTCACGACCCCATGGACTGCAGCCTACCAGGCATTTCATCCATGGGATTTTCCAGGCAAGAGTACTGGAATGGGGTGCCATTGACTTCTTCGATACATACATACGGATACACATATATATTACATAGCACATAAACATATTGCATATATCTAACATACATATCATCAAAGCAGAGACTAATGCTTGATCGTTCTACCCTTCAAGCTATATTTTGTCATCACTTTTCTTTCCTTCCTTGATCATCATCTGTAAGTAAGTAAGTAAAGTTGCTCATTCGTGTCTAACTCTTTGCCACTCCATGGACTGCAGCCCACCAGGCTTCTCTGTCCATGGGATTTCCCAGGCAAGAGTACTGGAGTGCGTTGCCATTTCCTTCTCTAGCATCTATAAAGGATAGTCAATGTTTATTCATTAAAAAAAAAATCACTGCTACAATTCTTAATCACTTGTGGTACAGATTTTCCCCTTTCTTTTATTGAAAATTTTCTCTCAAATGTCACCAGCAAACTCTTTTTGCCAAATTCAGTGATGTGATCCCAATCTCCATTCTCCTTGACTCTGTCTGGAATTAAGTAATATCAGCTTTTCTGACTTTAAAAGTCCCCACCTGTTATGGCATCTGTTAGCTTAGTTATCTTGACTTCCCTACCACACTCCACCTCTCTGACTTCTGTTGGTCCTCATCCCCCTAAAACCCTGTGTCCCCAGTATTCTGTTCTCACTCATGTTCTATCCAGTGGGTTTATTTACCAACATTGCTTGAAGTGTTACTTAAGAAAGATGAAACCTCGATCTTTGTATTACCTTCTTTCCTTTCAACAGAATATTTATAATATCTTTGAGTGACCCCTCAAAACTAAACTCCTTCTCTTGATATGCCTGTGCCATTACTAGATACACCTTTTACCTAGGTACCAGAGGTAAGTCTTTGCTTTCCTTTCTTTCTTTCTTTCATAGATGACATTTTATTCATTGCTAAATAAATCCCATACATTCCTCCTCACCATGATGCCACTCAAATCTGCCTTCTTATTCCCAATTTTATTGCCACGAGCGTCACTCAGAGGCTCAATGTTTTTTTAATTGACAATTCTAATAGAATATTAATAGCTCTCTCTTCTCCACAGCTCTCTCCCACAATCCTTTATTCACACTAAGCCAGTTTTAATCACACCACTTTCTCAGTTAAATCCTTTAGTAGCAGCACTTTATCTCTTCCCACACCTGTCCTGCATGTAAGGCCATCCCTTTTCTAACTCTGGTATGGCTATGCTAGAAACTGTGCCTTAATTTCCCTCAATATGTTCATTCCTCCATCTAAATGGATCAGCCTGCCAATCCCGAAACAAACACGTGCATTTCTGCAATGTCTTTGCTGATGCTGTTTCTTCATCCTGAATATCTTTTTATCTCCCCTTGTTTAAATCATACTCATCTTTCATTGCACCCTCCTACAACTCTCTTTCTCATTCATCTATTCATTCGTTGAAGAGATTAAGAGATATTTATTGAGTTTCAACTGTGTATCAGTTAGGCACAAGCAAGACAGACAAGACCCCTTCCACCAGGGGAGACAGACAATGAGATGGGTGATCACAATGGCTGGATCATCAGAAAGGAGGAAAAGGAGGAAATGAGTTGGAAACCAGGCCATGTCAGAAGTTTGAGCTTTTACTTGTCTAAGAGCAATAGGAAGTCACTGATGGGTTTCTAAGTAAAGTAAAGCACAATTTATTTGGAAAAAACAATCACATTAGCTGATATGGAGGGACAGTAAAATCAGGAAAAGGGAAACCAGAGAGGATGCAATGGTAGTGGTGCTGGGTAAGAATGGTAGTGGTTTGACTAGATGACAGCAGTCAGAATGGAAAGACTGGTGTGGGTTTGATAGGTATTTGGAGGCAGCACTGATTGGATCTGATGGATAAGGGAATTACATGAAATACAAGATAAAGGAATTACATGAAAAAAGGAGTTAAGTTTTTGTTCTGAGCAATTAGATAGCAATATTATTTACTAAGGTGCAAAAGACTAGAGGAGGAATAGGTATATGGGAAAAGATTAGGAGCTCAAGTTTTAACATTTAAAGAAGTCATTCATACACAAATAAATGCTCATGGCAGCATTAATCATAATAGCCCAATACTGGAAAAAACTTAACTGTCTAATCTTTTCTTATTGGTCAGTTGCTCAGTTGAGTTGGACTCTTTGTGACCCCATGGATTGCAGCACATCAGGCTTCCTTGTCCTTCACTATCTCCCATAGTTTACTCAAATTCATGTCCATTGAGTCCATGATGCCATTCAACCATCTCACCTTTTGTCACCTTCTCCTCCTGCCTTCAGTGTTTCTCAGTGTCATGGTCCTTTCCAGTGAGACGGCTCTTCATATCACGTGGCTGAAGTATTGGCACTTCAGCTTCAGCATCAGTACTTCCACTGAATATTTAGGGTCTGTTTCCTTTACGATTGACTGGTCTGAACTTGCAGTCCAAGGGACTCTCAAGAGTTTTCTCCAACAAAACAGTGCAAAAGCATCAATTCTTCAGTGCTCAGCTTTCTTTAGAGTCCAACTCTCACATCCAGACATGACTACTGGAAAAACCATAGCTTTGACTAGACAGATCTTTGTTGGCAAAGTAATGTCTCTGCTTTTTAATATGCTGTCTATCAGAGATGTATTAAAGCTATGACTAACAAAGATATTAAAGCTATGACCAACTTTACTTTTCTTCCAAGGAGCAAGTGCTTTTCAATTTCATGGTTGCAGTCACCATCTGCAGTGATTTTGGAGCCCAAGAAAATAAAGTCTGTCACTGTTTCCATTGTTTCCCCATCTATTTGCCATGAAGTGATGGGACCAGATGTCATGATCTTAGTTTTTTGAATGTTGAGTTTAAGCCAGTTTTTTCACTCTCCTGATTCACCTTCATCCAGAGGCTCTTTAGTTCCTCATCACTTTCTGCCATTAGGGTGGTGTCATCTACATGTCTAAGGTTATTGATATTTCTCTTGGCAATCTTGATTCCAGCTTGTGCTTCATCCAGTCTGGCATTTGGCATGATGTACTCTGCATATAAGTTAAATAAGAGGGGTGACAATATACAGCCTTGATGTACTCCTTCCCAATTTTGAAGCAGTCTGTTTTTCCATGTCCAGTTCTAACTATTGCTTCTTGACCTGCATGCAGGTTTCTCAGGAGGCAGGTAGAGTGGTTTGGTATTCCCATCTCTTGAAGAATTTTCCACAGTTTGTTTTGTGCCACACAAAGGCTATGGTATAGTCAATGAAGCAGAAGTGGGTGTTTTTCTGGAATTCTCTTGCTTTTTCTATGATCCAATGGATGTCAGCAATTTGATCTCTGGTTCCCCTGAGGTTGCCATTAGCTCCGCTACAGAGCTGCCTGGTGGGTGATCCACAAATTGGAGAACAATGATATCAAAGAAGTTCTCACATTGTTGTGAAAGTTCTAGACCTCCCAACAGACTTCTCAATGGGGATTTAGCAAAGGGACTGAGAATCCCCAGGGAATCTGACTTTGAATGTCAGTGGGATTTGATTACTGAACTTCCACAGGACTGGGGAAACAGATACTCTTGGAGGGCACAAACAAAACCTTGTATGCACCAGGACCCAGGAGAAAGGGGCAGTGACCCAACAAGAGACTGAGCCAGACTCGTGTGTGTGTGTTTGGAGTCTCCCGTGGAGGCGTGAGTTGACAGTGGCCTACTCTGCATTCAGGGGTACTGACAGCAACAGTCCTGGGAGGCATGGTGTGCTGGCATAAGTCCTTTTAGAGGAGCCTTACCCCTGCTATGGGATTCCCTGGTGGCTCAGACGGTAAAGCGTCTGCCCGCAATGTGGAAGACCTGACTTCAATCCCTGGGTCGGGAAGATCCCCTGGAGAAGGAAATGGCAACCCACTCCAGTACTCTTACCTAGAAAATTCCATGGATGGAGGAGCCTGGTGGGCTACAGTCCATGGGGTTGCAAAGAGTCGGATATGACTGAGTGACTTCACTTACTTACTCCTGCTATACTTTGACCTCAGGCCAAACTACAAGGAGGGAACACAGCCCCACCCATCAGCAGAAAATTGGATTAAAGACTACTGAGCATGGCCTTGCCCACTAGAGCAAGACTCAGTTTTTCCTAAAGTCAGTCCCTCCCATCAGGAAGCTTGCACAAACCTCTTATCCTCCTCTAACAGAGGGCAGACAGTAAAAACCACTGTCACAGAAAACTAACCAAAATGTTCACATGGATTAGAGCCTTGTCTAACTCAGTGAAACTGAGTCATGCCTTGTAGGGCCACCTAAGACCAATGTGTCATGGTGGAGAGTTCTGACAAAAGATGGTCCACTGGAGAAGGGAATGGAAACCACTTCAGCATTCTTGCCTTGAGAACCCCATGAATAGCATGAAATATCCATCTACTGAGGAATTAAGAAGACTATGGTATATCCATTCAATGAAATGCTACTTGACAATAACAAAGAATTAAATACTGATTTATGCTACAATATAGATGAACCTCCCCAGACAGCCATTTTGCTTTTTTGAATCTCTTTTCCATGGAGATGGTCTTGATCCCTGTCTCCTGTACAATGTCACGGACCTCATTCCATAGTTCATCAGGCAATCTATCTATCAGATCTAGGCCCTTAAATCTATTTCTCCCTTCCACTGTATAATCATAAGGGATTTGATTTAGGTTATACCTGAATGGTCTAGCAGTTTTCCCTACTTTCTTCAACTTGAGTCTGAATTTGGTAATAAGGAATTCATGATCTGAGCCACAGTCAGCTCCTGGTCTTGTTTTTGTTGACTGTATAGAGCTTCTCCATCTTTGGCTGCATAGAATATAATCAATCTGATTTTGGTGTTAACCATCTGGTGACGTTCATGTGTAGAGTCTTCTCTTGTGTTGTTGGAAGAGGGTGTTTGCTATGACCAGTGCANGTCCCTTGAACTGCAAGGAGATCAAACTAGTCAATCCTAAAGGAAATCGGTCCTGATTATTTATCACAAGGACTGATGCTGAAGCTGAAGCTCCAAAACTTTGGCTACCTGATGCAAAGAGCCAAATCATTGGAAAAGACCCTCATGCTGGGAAAGACTGAGGGCAGGAGAAACGAGTGACAGAAGATGAGATTGTTGGATGGCATCACCGACTCAATGGACATGAGTTTGAGCAAGCTCCAGGAGATAGTGAAGGACAAGGGAGCCTGGTGTGCGGCAGTCCATGGGAAATCAAAGAGTCTGACACGACTGAGTGACTGGACAACAAAGACCAGCTGTCTGCCCTCTCCCACCTGTGACCACTGACACTGACTGTAGTTGGTTTGAGAAGCTGTGAAAAGCCTGTTGGGCTGCCTCCTCGAGGTTCTGGGGAGCCCACCAAAGGGCCTTTCCTTCCCCAGTCTCCCCTTGCCGGCTGGCCAGGCTGCCGGGTGCTTCATACTCTCTCTGTGCCCGATGGAGCATCTTATGCAGTTTAGCATCTACTGGACCTGGGATGTCTTGGTGGCGGCAGCTCTGTAGAGGGGCCTTACCCTGCAGCCATCTGACTGGCCCATCCACAGAACCAACAGGTCTGAAGACCACCCCCAAGGCAGCCTTCTGGCTTTGGGCGGGTCCCTTATGCAAGGCTTAGGCTAAGTACAGAGTGCTGAGAAGCTGGCTTCTGGGAAGGCAGCCAGGGCCTACAGAGGTTACAGTGTTCTGGGAACCAGAATAGCCTAAATACAGGAAAACTTGGACAGAGAGTACTTTCCAAGAACTGAAGGGCTGTTCTGTGACAAGGAAGGGACTCCTGAGTCACGTCAGACCCACAGGAGCCACAGGAGGGCGCTCTCCCTCAGGGCAGTCTAAATGGGGGCTATTGTATCTATCTTTGGTGCACAGAGTGTCGTGTGGGCGGGGTGGGGGGGCGGACAAGCAGAGGGCGGCCGACCCCTCTCTTAGGAATGACAGCTAAGAGTTTCCAGATGCTGACTGTGGGCCAGGCCCGGCTGTAAGCACTTTACACGAGACATCTCATTTAACTCGCACTCGCCCAGTGAGGGAGGCAGTGCTAACGCCCTGTTGCATGGAGGAGAAACTGAGACAGAGGGAGGCATTGTCCAGGACCACACGGCTGGCCAGCAGAGGCCAGGGAAGCGGTAGCCTGGCTGTGGCACATGCTAGATCAACCCCCACACCATCCTTCCTCCAGCGCAAGGCAAGGGCAAGCCCGGGCAGTGCTTCTCACACTTTGTGTTCAAATGAATCACAATTCTGGATTCTGAATCTGTAAGGGCCTGGGCTGGGCTGGGGCCTGAGATTCCCTGTTTCCAAGAAATGCTAATGAAACCCTCCGGCCACACTTTGAGTAGCAAAAGCCTTGAAGCCCATGGAATCTCTCAAGGCTGTAAGATTCACGTGTGCCTGTGGGCCCTGCAGGCACTAGGGGACCTGGAGCCCTGTCTGGGTGGTGGTTTGAGGGAATAGAGCAGGGCACTGGGGGCACTGGATCTCCAGAGAGTGGACTCTCCTGTCTAGACAGACATAGGGCCGGCCCTCCCTTCCCCTCCCCTCCCCCTCTTCCCTCCCTTCCCCTCCTCTGGGAGCCATAGCAGGCACCTTGCTCAGGACACAGCTCTCCCAGGAGGGTGAACGTGGAAGGTGAGGTGGCCCCAACACAGACACAGATACATGGACACACAGACACAACGATACATAGGTACAGAAGGACACAGACACGTACACAGACAGACACACGCACAGATACAGACCACAGACACATACACAGATATACACGTAGACGCACACAGATACACCAGACGTAGACAGACACACACTTAGACACACACCCAACCCCTGCTGGGCCTGACAGGGCAGATCTCTTCAGGGACTAGACAGAGTGCAAATAGCAACCTCACCTGCAGAAGGCCTTTTTCCAAGGCTCTCACAGACCAGGAGAGGAGGTGAGGGCCTGGGAAGTGGAACCGCACCTCCCACAGGTCCAGCTGTTTTCTCAAACCTCCTCCCTCCTCTCTGTCCTTACTCTGCCTGGATGACAAGAGGGGCCTCCTAATCNCCCAACCCCTGCTGGGCCTGACAGGGCAGATCTCTTTAGGGACTAGACAGAGTGCAAATAGCAACCTCACCTGCAGAAGGCCTTTCTCCAAGGCTCTCACAGACCAGGAGAGGAGGTGAGGGCCTGGGAAGTGGAACCACACCTCCCATAGGTCCAGCTGTTTTCTCAAACCTCCTCCCTCCTCTCTGTCCTTACTCTGCCTGGATGACAAGAGGGGCCTCCTAATCTGAAGCCAGGATGGCTACTTCCCCCACTTGGGCTGGCCCCTACATGCAGGTAGCATGGCCTCATGACACACACCTAACACGTCACCCCAGAGTTTAAAAACTCTGATGAGATCACATATATATTTAAAAAAAAAATTCAAAGACGTTCTATTGCCCACAACGTAAACTACTTACTTTCCGCACAGAAAAGGATTAACAGAGCAAATCTGACTGCTTGTTCTGGCCTGCTCACCAGGCTGGCCCCTGTCTGGCATCTGGAAATGGAGATTTTGAGTGGGGTGAGGGGTGTGGTTCCCACCATTAGCCGGGAAGAGTGGCTGTTTGTGCCTAAACCGCCTGTACAGACAGTCAGTGTGGTTCATGCTGAAGCCCTGCTTTCCTTCTAGGATCCTGGAATTTGGGTACGTGCCAGGCAGAGGCTGCCTCTGGGGTCAGCCCCTGTGTTAGTCAGGGTTCTCCAGAGAAACAGAATAGGACACATATATGGAGAGAGAGCCAGTAACTCGTTTTAAGGAATTGGCTCAGGCAAATGTGGGAGTTGGCAAACTTGAAATCTGTGGGGAAGACTGGCAGGCTGAAAATTCTGAGTTGATACTGTGGCATTGAGCAGATTCTCAGGGCAACAGGCAGGTGTTCTCCCTTCTTCGGAGGATCCTCCCTTCTTAGGTAAACCTCGGTCTTTGCTCTTAAGGTCTTCAACTGATTAGGTGAAGCCCACTTACACGATGGAGAACGATCACCTCACTCAAAGTCCACTGATTTATAGGTTAATCTTCTCTAAAAAAGTACCTTCACTGACAACATATAGACTTGTGTTTGATCAAACGAGGCACTATCGCTTGCCCAAATCGATGTAAACAGTTAAATATAACAACTTCCAATAAAATCCCGGGCACTGAGTCTCTAACAAGCTTCTTGGTTGGCAGTGTTCTACATATGTTATGGCAACTCATTGCTGGAGGGAGTAGGTGTGTCCCCCGTGGCTCCCTGGAAGAGGACTCTGGTCACGTACTCTCAAGAACAATTTCCCTTGCACCTGGCGTCCCTTAGACTTCATCTCGTGTTCCTCTTCCTTTGCTGAACGTGCTCTGCATCCTGTTCTAATAAATCACAGCTGTGAGTACAACTGTCCACTGAGTCCTGTGAGTCCTCTTAATGAGTCGTCATCCTGGGGATTTCCAACCCATCCCCAGATGCTCTGATCTGAGCCTGGCCAGCCTCCTCAGTTTCAGCTCCTGTTTCTCTCCACCGTATACCCCACATTCCCACCATACTGATATACTTGGTGTCTGAATATGCTATGCGATCTCATGCCTCCATAGTCTAGAATGCCCTTCTTTTCCTCTCTTGGCCTAGCTAACATTTTTTGGGGAAGGGATACACCACAGAGCTTGCGGAATCCTAGTTTCTCAACCAGGGATTGAACCTGGGACTTGAAGAGTGGAAGCACAGAGTCCTAACCACTGGACTGCCAGGGAATTCCCACTACCTGGCTGACTTCTATGCAATCACCAAGTCATCTTGTTTGTAAGACAGTCTCTAGGTCCATCCACATCTTTGGAAATGACACAATTTTGTTCCTTTTTGCAGCTGAGTAATATTTCATTGTCAGAGAAGGCAATGGCTACCCACTCCAATACTCTTGCCTGGAAAATCCCATGGACAGAGAACCTGGTAGGCTGCAGTCCATGGGGTCACTAGGAGTCGAACACGACTGAGCAGCTTCGCTTTCACTTTTCACTTTCATACTTTGGAGAAGGAAATGGCAACCCACTCCAGTGTTCTTGCCTGGAGAATCCCAGGGATGGGGGAGCCTGGTGGGCTGCCATCTCTGGGGTTGCACAGAGTCAGACATGACTGAAGTGACTTAGCAAGCAAGCAATATTCCATTGTATGTATGTTTCACATCTTCTTTATCCATTCTTCTGTCAACGGATATTTAGGTTGCTTCCATGTCCTGGCTAATGTAAATAGTGCTGTAATAAGCACTGGGGTGTATGTTAGAAAAATGGTACAGATAAACCTATTCGCAAAGCAGAAATAGAGACACAGATATAGAGAACAAATGTATGGACACTAGGGTGGAAAAGGGGAATGAAATGGATCGGGAGATTGGAATTGACATATATACATTACTAAGTATAAAATAGGTAGTTAATGAGAACCTGTATATTTTCTATTTAATGCTCTATGGTGACCTAAATGGGAAGGAAATCCCCAAAAGAGGGGATGTATATATGTATATATATGTATACTATAGCTGATTCCCGTTGCTGTACAACAGAAAATAAAACAACATTGTAAAGTAACTATACTCCAGCAAAAATCAAAAAAGAAATAGACAGCCTCTTTGGTTATCCATTCCTGTGGAACAAACCATCCCAAAACATAATGGCTTAAGACAGCAACACTGCATCATTTCTTATGATTGTGTGGGTTGCCTCAGGTAATTCTTCTCTTTCCCATGGTGTTGGCTGGAAGGTTAGGAAGGAAAGTCCAGGTGATCCCACCCACAAGGCTGGTAGTTGATGCTGGCCACTGCCTCGTAATTTAGTTGTGGCCACTGGTCAGGGACCCGCTATTTTCTTTTGGGCTTCTCCGTGAGTGTCCAAAAAGCATGGCAGCCCAATTCCAGGAAGAAGCATTCCCAAAAGGCAAGCCTCAATATGCAAGTATTTATCAAGCTGTAGCTTGCATCCTTCTTGCTGATGTCCCACTGGCTTAAGCTAGTCACATGGCCAAGGTCAGACTCACCATGGGAGGGAACCACACAAGGAGATGAATACTGGGGGTGTAGTTCAATGAGTTCATTGAGGGCCACGGTAGAACAACACACCTTTTAGTTCAAGTCTACTCTGGCCCCTCCCTATGCCTATTTATAGTGCTTACCACACTGGATTGAAATAGTATAATTGTTATGACTACTGTACTATATTGTCACTTATGTTTATGGACTGGAGCTCTTCTGAGGGCTGGGACTCTGGTTCCTCCCTGAAAAGAATGTGTCTGCAGAGTACGTGATTGAACGAGAGCAGCAGCCGTCATTACCTTCTTCATATCTGCCAGGCTCAAGCTCGGCCCCTGCGTTGTTTAGACAGAGGAAGTTCAACAGCTGTGAGATGCCAACTACGGCAGGTCCTTGCGTGCCTTAAAGCATGGCAGCTAGCCCTATAGCAAGGTCCTGACATACAGGAGGCCCCTAGTACATGAGTGTGGGATGAATGGGTGAATGAATGAGCAGGTGGACTTCCCAGGCATATCACTGTGATTTCCAAGCTACAAATGCATTGATTTTTTTTTTCCTTAAACATACATCGTAACCAAGCTGAGCAGAAATCACACAACTCCACCTCTCACAGATGAAACAGATTCATCAGAGAATTGTCGAAAAGAGAGATTTTTCAGTGCTCTCCTTTTTTGACTGAGGACCCACATGAAGAACAGTTTCTTTCACTGAGCTGTGTTCCACTAGCCTGTGCACCTGAAGCAGAAGCCGAGGTCCTGGAATGGTGGGGTGAACTGTCTTTCATAGTCTCCCCACGACTATGACATCGGCTCCCCAGACTGGTTGGTTCTGAGCAGCGGCTCCTCATATAGGCTCTGTCTCATGCTATAAATAGCCACAGCCGCATCTTCAGCGAGAGCACACTGGAGTGTGGAAACTCATTGTGTATGCAACTCCTCCCTATTGCAAAATTCTGATATCATCAGAGAACACAAGAAGTGAATCAACCCTGTATAAATACTTTGATTAGATCACTTGCTTTCAAGCCTGAAAAAAGCGGGGGAGGGGGAAGAAGAAAAGTGTGGTGTCATTGCCTTCTGGACTGACATAAGGGTGTAACGTCTCCCACCCAGCTGAATGCTAACCCCGATGGATCTGTGGTGATAATTTTTTCTTACTTAAGACTACGTTTCTCTACTTCCCATCCTTTGGAATATTTCATCTTTTGAACCTCAGTCTAAATAATTCAAATAGAAGAAGGTCTTGAATAACAAAATTCAAGAAAAAAGATTTTTTTGTTTTATGAAATTACTTTTTCAGTTTTTGAAATAATTAACAGTATTATTTTCTTCCCAAGCAAGTAAAGAATCTGCTTGCAATACGGGAGGCCCGGGTTCAGTTCCTGAGTCAGGAAGATCCCCCGGAGAAGGGAATGGCAATTCTTGCCTGGGAAATCCCAAGGACAGAGGAGCCTGGTGGGCTACAGTCCATGGGGTCACAAAGAGTTGGACATGACTGAGTAACTAACACTTTGACTTTTTCTACAGGCGATCCCCCTTGATCTGTAAAAAAATGAAATTCATCTAGTCAGGGGCCACACGCAGGTTCTACCTGGCCAAATCCAGCCTGCTCTGTCTGTGCCTTTCTTGGCCAGCACTGTAGTTGGTTGTTTTTTAAAAATTTGGCCGCGGCATGTGAACTCTATTCTCTAACCAGGATTGAACCCAGGCCCTCTGCATCGGGATTGCAAAATCTTAACCACTGGACCATGAGGGAAGTCCCAGAAGTTGGTTTTTAAGTTCTGAGCTGCTTCTCGCTCAGATAGGGCATGTTCTCCAGTTCCCCACAGTTCCCGCTGCTGCTGTTACGTCCCACACACAGTTCACTGCAGGACCCTGTAGGCAACTGAGTTTCCAGCCTCTGAATGCTAGCTCTTATTTTACAAATGGGGAAACAGACTCAGAGAGGTTGATTTTCCCAAGACTGTACAGCTAAGAACTAGAAGACATGAAAAGTGGTTCTCCACGCTCCAAGTACACAAGGCTGTCTCTCTTCTGCTTACTGTTACCTCCACATCACTTCCCGCAGCTTTGGAGAAATGAACAAATCTATGTGAAATTTCAATAACTGTCATAGAAACAGCAAGCTTTCCTCAGGTGGATTTTGTAATAACAACACATCTAAGGGTGAGTTCTGTGACCTTCCTCTTTCTGTTTTGTCCATCCACTCCACAGGGCAAGACAAAATTCACCCCACAGTGTCATTGGGCAACCCTCAGGTGTAGAAAGAGGAGTGTTTTCCTACTTCTCCCTTCTCAGCAAATGGCTCTGATGGGACTCTTTCTCCACATGATATCCATACTAGAAATGATTCAGATGGTGCAGATGGGCACGTCTTCTGGAAAAACCCAGTGGGGTTACTCAAAGCCCTGCTCAACCTTGAACTCCTGTGTGAAGCTGGCTCCACCCTTCAACTACATATAAGTGAGGACTTATCCCCCAGCGGGGGGCTGGGGGTGGGGTGGGGTGCCCCTAGCTGTTAGTCCTAAGGCTTACTTACTTACTTAACCTTTTGGGTCTTCACTCCCCCACCTCCACTCTCTCCTCTCAGTCCATATTTTCTGAATTGAATTGAGATAACTGAGGTTGATATGAGAGTTCCAGAAAACAGACTATATCTCTCAATTTTCTACCCAAATTGGACAAGCACTAGATTTTGATTCTCTTCTCTGGAAAGTAAGTGTTACTCAGTCGTTTCAGACTCTTTGTGACCCCACGGACTATAGCCCTCCAGGCTCCTCTCTCTATGGAATTCTCCAGGCAAGAATACTAGACTAGGTAGCCATTCCCTTCTCCACGGGATCTTCCTGACCCAAGGACTGAACCCAGAGTCTCCTGCATTGCAAGCAAATTCTTCACCATCTGAGCCACCAGAAAAGCCCAAGTCATTGTGCAAAGATGCCCAGATAGCTTCTACTCTTCAAGAAAACGCTGCCTAGTGCTGGGAAAAGAGTCTGAAAAGTCCTAGAGGGGCCTGGCTTGGAAAGTGGTGATGAAATGGGACAGGGAGACCCTAGATAGCCCCTAACCACAGTGTTTATCTGAGGGTCTGAGCCTGTCTGAAATCCAGCAGTAGAGTTTAGGAAATAAAAGGAAATCCTACCTTTAACCCCCAAGGGAAGATTAAGGAGCTCCAGGGGCCTCATATCAAGGTGACTCCCTAAAAGGGTGGGTGGTGAATGAGAGAGTTCAAAGGAAGTCACATGAATTTGTAGATCTCTTAGAGCAGTACTGTCCAAGAGAAATATAATGTAAACTGCAGGTGTAATTTAAAATATTCTAGTTGTCACAGTAAAAAAAAAAAAA
>SJYV01042243.1:103928-131099 GCA_006410875.1 Neotragus pygmaeus | reverse complement strand
ACTTTGTGCCTGTCCTGCAAGTGAAAATTGTTCAGTCCAAGAAACTGATGTTATTTGATTTATTTAAAGGCTAAAACTTTTTTTTTTCTTCTTTTTGGAACGAATTCTTTGCACAATTGTTTCATTGTTTGACATTTAATGCACTTGTCATTTGCATAAGACAGTAGCATTCTGACCACACTTATACGCTGTAACCTCATCTACTTCTGATGTTTTTTTAAAAAATGATGATGACTTTTAAAAAACAAGGAGAAGAAAAAGAAACCACTAATTTTTTTCTTTTGAAAAAAGTGGCAACACTGTTCTATTTTGCGATTTTATTTGTGCACGTATGCGCACTCTTTTGATAAAGGGCAGTAACCAGTGTTAGGGCCTATCTAAAACCTTTTGTTGTTTTTTTTCCCCTCAAGGCAGTCTCTAAAGCTGTGTGAAATTTTCTCTGCATCTCTGTACAGAGAATAAACCTCCCTCTTGTGTCTCTTTTCTCCCCCTCCCTTTCCCATCCAGTGGTACTTCTACTAAATTGTCTTGGTTTTTTTTTTTTTTTAAATAAACTGACAAATGACAAAGTGGTGAGCTTATGATGTTTACATAAAAGTTCTATAAGCTGTGTATACAGTTTTTTATGTAAAATATTAAAAAACTATGATGATGACATTTATAAAATGGCTCCTGTGGTTTAATGATGTGTAAAAATCTTGTGAATTTGAGGGCAAGGGGAGAACTCTGCTAGGTGAGGCTCCACTAACTCTATTTCCCTCCAAGTGTTTGTAGGAAATGGGGATCAAATCTCTTTGAGGATGTGAGGGGGTTGGGTGGCCATGGATGACCAGGTTGCTCCTGCCCCAGGGCCAGAGGTTACCCAGGCTCCCAATGCCACAATCTTTGACCTAATGTGAACTGTCTGAATGGATTATACACTTGTGTCTAAGTCTGTTTTGGAGCCTGTGTATCCTATTTTTTGAAACTTGGAAAGTTGTCATTTGTGCATTCAGGTAACTTTTTAGATACCTTTTTTTTTGGTTTGTTTTTGTTAATCATTGTCTCAAAGACTGATTCCTGGGTTCCCTTCAGATCTTCAGGGGTTACACAATGCCCCCCCTGAAATTGTAGGGTGTTATCTCTGACCTGAGCTCCTGGGTAGAAGTGGGGGAGAGCCCAAATCAGAAGCCAATCCTTCTGCTGTGGAACTTTGATTTGAGTGTCTGTATGGAGCCCAGAATGCTTTGTTCTAAGTACCAAGAGTAGCCGCCTTACCAACAGAACACTGGAGGTCTTGGGTGGCTGCTATTTAAAGTTGGAGCAGCCAGGTTCTGAGGTGGAAACATGATGAGCTCTAATTTCAGACACTCAGCCTGCTGCAGTGGGTCTCAGAACCAGACAGGCAGATTAACCTTCAGAGACCACATCAAAATCCCTCTGCAGGTATGGCTCAAAACTGCCAGCCTCAGCAGCTTCTAGGAAAGGTAGCACATACTGCCAACCTCCCCTGACTACCTAAGACAAGTTTTTGTTTTTGGAATCAACACTTTATGGGTTTCTAGGCCTTAGTTGCCACCCACTGCCACCCACTCCATCCCTCTGCCTCCCTTCCCCCCAGGCAGAGCAGAGAAGGCCCCCTTTAAAGCCCTTTGCTTTAAAACTAGAGGCTTCTGTCTTCCAGTCTTTCCCCAGACTCCCAAGAGCTTTTGCTGAGTAAGGCAAGCCTGGTTACTGATGACTTTTCACCCACTTAAAAACAAACAAAACGCATCAACAACAGGGCCTCCTGCACAGCCAGGCTCATTGCTTAACAGAGGGCAATTGTCTGGACTGCTGGAGGCACAGAGCAAGGAGAGGGTCCACTCAAGCTGAGGGAAGGATCCGCAGCCTCATCCTTTCCCCAGGTCCTGACCCCACACACCTCCATCCCTCAGCCATCTTTGTCTTCATTTTCAAGACAGAAATTTCCACTGAAAAACAAAATGTTGACTTGCAAGTTTTACAGCTTGCAGATCCTTTGGTACCAGGGAGTGCAGGACTCTGGAGAAAAGCTCAAGCTTGGGCTCAGCGCCCAGGATTCAGCTTTGCAACTGGCCAAGAGCCTGGAGACCTTTTGAAAGGGCCTTTTCTGGGTTTCCTGCCTGCTCTCATCTGCCTGGTACCTATTGCTGTCTGTTTTTTTTTTTTTTTAAATTTTAGGAAGACAGCCACCCAGATGACGCATGGCAGCCTGGGTTATGCTTGTTTTTAAATGCATGGCATTTAATAATGCTGCCGGAACACACTCTTCTTGCTGCATTAGATCCAACTGGAAAATATAAAGATGAATTGCTGTAGGCTGGAAAATCAATTAGGAAAAAAAGAGGCAAAACATCTGGTGTTACTCCTAGGATATGAACATTCATTTTGCACATTTGAAATAAATATGCTGAGTTCATTTAATTGCCTGTTGAATGGTTTCATGGATAATAGTGGGGTGTTTCATTGATCCTGGGCATTTCATAGCAAAGGGCATTGGCCTGAGTTCTTGTTTAATCTTAATTTGAAGTCAGTCTGGCTTGTGTTTCTAGGGTCTATTTTCACATGTGTTTCCGTGTACTTAGAACAGGGGTTTTCAAACTCAAGCCTGAGTTAGAATCATGTGGAGGGCTGGTTAAAACACAGGTGGCCGGGCCTAGCTTCCAGAGTCTCTGATCAGCACATCTGGGGTAGAACGAGTGATGCTGACACTGCTGATCCAGGGAGCACACTTTGAGGACCCCTGGCTTGGAATAAGGAAGAGTTCTGGTCATTATACCAGGCAGGGAGGTCCTTTCAGCAATAAAGGGAGTCACATTCCTGAGGCTGATGGTGCAGTGGCCTGTAGCCCTGACTGCCCTACCTTACAGAGCACAGCACTAGCTTTCAGAGAAGTTCCCAGAGAAGTTCAGGGAAGTTTTCAGAGAATTTCCCTCCTACGAGGACCCACACATAACCCCAGTCTTCTCTTCACTCTCTGGTACAATAGGGGGTTTAATGCCCTTCAAAAGATTTCTTTCTGCCATTCCCGAGTTCAGAATGCAGCAGCACTCTGCTCTGCTAAGACAAGGGTTGCAAAAGCAAATAAGACACAGTCCTTGCCCTAGTGAGGGCGAGTTCCAGGAAGGCGTCCACTGAGCATGCTCAGATGCAGACGGCAGGCCCAGGGCACACTAGGAACCAAGGGGGAGGTGGAAGGGCTTCACGGAGAAGGAGACCTTTGAACCGAAACTTAAAGCAGGAGTGGGTGATGTGCAGATGGAAGATGCAGCTTCTTTATATTACTGTGATAAATATTTATATTACTGTATATACTTTATATTACTGTAATTATATTACTGGCCTCTGGTGAAAACAGCTCTCTTCGGTGAGAACTACCTTCTACTTTTAGCCCCTCTGGCATGCATTTCTTCAGTGAGGAAAAATGATGTTCCCCAGCCAAGTCAAACACAGCCTCTCCCCGGCCCTCCCTGTCCACACACAGACTAGGAATGGAAGTTGGTGATGATGGTTTCATTGTTTTCTCTATGCCTCCCAGGGATGCAGGGCAAATACAAGGGCTAGCTTTGTGAGAACTGTATTCTTGGAAACACGTAGCCTGGGCTCAAGGACGTGACAACACCCAAAGGGACCTGGTACTCCAGCCTGTTGTGGGACAGACTCTTAACCACTTTACTTGGTACATCTTCTGGCTGGAGAGAGAAAGTGGGTACTCAGGGTGCTTCTTGCAGCCCCTTTCCTGGTCTGAGAGGTGTAAGAGTCTGGAGGACCCTGGTTCATTCCTTCTGAATATTTATTGTTGACTAAAGGACACGGTGCCTGGCACTGTGCTAGGAGCTTGGAACTCAGTAGACAAATAGGCAGGCATGGTCCCTCCCCACATATGTCTGTACAAGTAATAATAACAATGATGATGACAATAGCTACTATTTATTGACTAGGCATAAGGCCCCATTCTAGGCTCTTTATTTGTTCTATTTTATGTCTGTATTGGGCTTCCCAGGTGGTACTAATGATAGAGAACCCGTCTGCCAATGCAGGAGACATAGGAGATGCAGATTTGATCCCTGGGTTGGGAAGATCCTTTGGAGGAGGGGATAGGAACTGTGGTCTTAAAAATTAGACCTTAGGCAACAAGGAAAGGGAATTCCTTTGTCTTTCTGAGGCCCTACTCTAGGTGAATTTAAGATATTGCTGGGTGGTAATGGGGTGTGGGGAGGGAGGGAAATTTCTGCTCCAACTGGGAAGACTATTATCCATGTCTGGGCAGGTGGGAAAGAGAACAGCACTTCTGAGGTTTTCCGCCATGGTGCTTTGAGCTGGGATCAGAGAAAGTATCACCAAGTAAAGGCATTGTTGGATAAGAGTCGTGGTTGTGATGCTCAGCCATCTCACTTTATGTTGAGATCGGTTTCCTCATTGCCAACCACAAGTCAGGATGCCTACAGGCACTATCTGGCACAGAATTGGGTGAGTTTATGGGTCAGCTGAACCAAAAGGGAGTCATTAGGGCACAAGTGGCAGTGGAAATCCTTGGGGAAGAAATGAGATGATCCAGGAAGAGTTTGTGGAGTGAGAGGGGATTGCAGGTCAGGTCCTAACTGTCACAGTGAAAAAGTTGGCTTAAAACTCAACATTCGGAAAACTAAGATCATGGCATCTGGTCCCATCACTTTATGGCAAATAGATGGGAAACAGTGGGAAGAGTGACAGATTTTATTTTAGGGGGGCTCCAAAATCACTGTGGATGGTGAGAACAACCATGAAATTAAAAGACGCTTGCTCCTTGGAAGAAAAGTTATGACCAACCTAGACAGCATATTAAAAACCAGAGACATAACTTTGCCAACAAAGATCCATCTATTCAAAGCTGTTTTTTCCAGTAGTCATGTATGGATGTAAGAATTGGACTATAAAGAAAGCTGAGCACCCAAGAATTGATCCTTTTGAACTGTGGTGTTGGAGAAGAACTCTTGAGAGTCCCTTGGACTGCAAGGAGATCCAACCAGTCCATCCTAAAGAAAATCAGTCCTGAATATTCACTGGAAGGACTAATGCTGAAGCTGAAACTCCAATACTTTGGCCACCTGATGCAGAGAACTGACTGATTTGTAAAGACCCTGATGTTGGGCAAGATTGAAGGCGGGAGGAGAAGGGGATGACAGAAATGGTTGGATGGCATCACCAACTCAATGGACGTAAGTTTGAGTAAACTCTGGAAGCTGGTGATGGACAGGGAGGCCTGGCATGCTGCAGTCCATGGGGTCACAAAGTGTTGGACATGACTGAGCGACTGAACTGAACTGAACCCCCACAGTGAGCACAAAGGCCATATCTGCTCAATCACTGCTGTGTCTCTACTGCCCAGTAGGTGTTGACCCATATGAGCACCTCAGTAAGTAGCAAGAGAGTGAATGCACTGATTAAGCAAAGGACAGAAATTTAGGGAGCACCCACTTCTAAGAGACCCAAGGAAGTGACAAAGGCTGAGAACACCTGCTCTGGGGCATGAGAGAAAGGTCAGTTAAAAAAATGACAGGACTGCACGAAGGGTCGCACAATCCACAGATACTGGATACTCAGAATCAAGCAGATAAATCACTCTGTTCTGACGGGAGTTAGGTATGACACAGCAGTGACAAGTAACCAACTGCTTTGCTGCAGAGGCTGAGTCTCGGGAAGTTAAGAAAGTGCTCCTGTGAGGCCAGGCCTTGGGTGCCAACAGCAACTAGGGAAGGCCTTCTCTGTACCCCACCTCACAGGAATCATGACGTGCTCTTGGCCCGGTAAGGTTTCTGGGGAGGTCCTCCTAGAGACCCCAAGATGATCAGGCAGTGGAAGCACATTTCTAGGGCTGTGGGCCACCCTCCACAGGACCACCTGGGGGTCTGGGAGTCCTCAGTGGTTAGTCTCTGCTGTGGGCTGAGCTTCAACCATCAGAAGGAGCTGGGCAGTTTTGGTTTCCGGGTTGGGAGCTTGGCATAACTGGCCGTGCTTTTCATTTAGAAACCATGATCTGAAAGCACAATTCTAAGGGGGTATACAACCAGGCCTTGAGCTTTAATGACTCTGTGTTCCCTCTGTCCTCTGGCTGTCATTTGGAGCTATTTTTCTTTTTCTCTTCAATCTTGAAAAGGGAAGAAACAAATCTTCCCAGAAGCAAGTTTCTCATCGCTTTGTTAATGATTGATTTAATTTGATTCCAGGACTTGTTTAACCTTTGGGTAAGCAATTGAAACCTTCTGGAGGCACCTAAAAGGAATGCAGGAATGTGTGTGCTATTTAATGGTAGAGAGATTATAAATGGGACTCTGACAGAATAAAAAGTATTATTTATATGAGTGCTAAAAACAGTCACTTGTAAAATACACACTCGTCCGTAACAGCCAAATATGGCAAAGCATGATATCTGGTCGCATAACCAGGCTGACTCTGTAAATAGGGAGATCAGTCCATCCACTCCCTTCCTCTCAGTTGAGCAATTCTGTGGCTACAAATTTCCTCCCAGAAAGTCTAGAATTGTAGACCAAATGGAGATCCAAGCTACATCTACAAGATAACACCAGCATAAACGAGCCAGTCTGGGATCTCTGAAGGTGTGTGTAGCTGTGCCAACAGAGAATTGTTCAAAGTTTTTGCTTCATGGGTAATGGCAGAAAGTACAGACTGTATCATTGGTTGCCTGCCAAATCTGAACGCACGAAGATGAAATGCCGTGAAGGCAAAAACAATTCAAAAAGGAAAAAGACTACTAATCGGGCATAAAATGCCATGAGTTCTGCAGTAGACTGATATGATCCAACCTCCATCCATGACCTCATGACCAATTAGTAAGAAGGCTCACCAGTTAGCCAAGGGAATTCAGAAGGCCCAGCAGCATCATGGGGTGTGATATGGGCTGTGGGGTGGGGTGGGGTGCAGAGCAGGGCCCAGAAACAGCAGGGACCATGGACCAGTTCTGGGCACTTGTAACCCTCTTATCCTCAGCTGGATATGGGAAGAGATAGTAGCTCAGGGAGCTTGCTAGGAACCTCAAGAAAGAGGGGCAGGAGTGGCGCAGTGCAGGTGTGGGCCCCTGCTCTGTCACATCACTTTTCCTTCTGTATTGCCCATCTTTTTCACCTTCAGGGAAGTCAGGCTGCTTGGTGGGAAAGTTGAGGCTTATAGGCAAAAGCCCCCACTCTGTCCTTCACGATCTGAGCATTATTGGACCAATTACTTTTACCCTCTTCGGCCTCAGGTTCTTTCTTTGTAGAATGGAAATAATTTTGGAGATTAAACAAGATCAAACCAAGTACTCGGCACAGAGCCCAGCGCATTCTAAGTCCCAGTAAATCTTGATTAACCCTCCCTCTCGTGGATTCATCTTAGCACCTTAAGCACAAGTAGGAGTGGGATAAATCTTGCTGGATAAATGAGTGTGTAATAATAACCACTCATTTGTTTGTCAAGGACTTTTTCAATGGTAAGCTCCTCAGGATATCATATCATTCTCATTTTTGCAACCTCAGCATCCAGCTAGAGGTTGGGCATGTAGTAGTTGCTTAGTAACTGCTAAGTTACTGAATAATATCTCAGTTCAGAGGGTCCTTGATAATCTGGAGATTTCTCAAGGTTCAGTTCAGTTCAGTTGCTCGGTCATGTCCAACTCTTTGCGACCTCATGAACCGCAGCACTCCAAGCCTCCCTGTCCATCATCCAACTCCCGGAGTTTACTCAAACTCATGTCCATTGAGTTGGTGATGCCATCCAGCCATCTCATCCTCTGTCATCCCCTTCTCCTCCCGCCTTCAATCTTTCCCAGCACCAGGGTCTTTTCAAATGAGTCGCTTCTTTGTATCAGATGGTCAAAGTATTGGAGTTTCAGCTTCAAAATCAGTCCTTCCGATGAACACTCAGGACTGATCTCCTTTAGGATGGACCGGTTGGATCTCCTTGCAGTTCAAGGGACTCTCAAGAGTCTTCTCCAACATCACAGTTCAAAAGGATCAATTCTTGGGTGCTCAGCTTTCTTTGTAGTCCAATTCTCACATCCATACATGACTACTGGAAAAACCACAACCTTGACTAGACCGCCATTTGTTGGCAAAGTAATGTCTCTACTTTTTAATATGCTGTCTAGGTTGGTCATAACTTTCCTTCTAAGGAGTAATTGTCTTTTAATTTCATGGCTTCAGTCACCATCGGGAGTGATTTGGTTACACAGGATGAATTTGGCACTCGGGGAAGAAGTACCCAACTGCTTGGGTCCCACAGGATGTGGTGGCAGAAGCTGAGCCATCTGAATGCCAAGAGGAAAATATGGGGGACCCGCAGGTTTTCTTCCAAGGAGCATGGTGCTCATGAGTCCTCAGCAGAGGCTGGGCGGACCCCATATCCATCTGTTGACCCAATGACACATAACGAGGTGCAGGTGAGCAGCGCACGGGGCCAGGGAGATCTTACCCGCCCTCCTCTCTGACATGGCCACAGAGTGAAGAAGAATTGGTAACTTCTCCAGATGACAGGAATACCAGGAAAAATGCTGACAATTCATAAGTGATAAGGAATGTATGCTAGAAAGATCTAGGCATTAGTCTTGGGTGTGCAAGACCCAGGGCTCAGCTGCTATGTTTGTAACCTGAGAAAGTTAAGTCCCTGCCTATTATGCTGCTTAGCAAAACCAGCAGACTCCACACGCCACCATGAAAGGGAAAACAAAGAAATGAGGAGACTTGATCACAGCGCCTCTGAGAGCAAGAGCCCAGAGCTTTATTTCTGCAGGAGTTTACCAAACTTCCTGCAAGTGAGCTGGGCCAACTGGTTCTCCTGGCACAGAGGTAGAAGCTGAGCTTAATTAAACTATAGGATTAGACTGGAGCCGAGGTCTTTGTTCAGAATTGGCTTCAATTTTGTTTGTCATTTTTTACATTCTCATTGAATAAGAGCAGAAAAATTGAATCATCAGGGACAGAGCACAGGAACAGGGGTGTGGTATTAAAGTTCCCATTCAAATGTGAATCTCTCCCTGTGCACCCTCTCCATATTTTGGCTTTTTCAGATAGCTGACCTTGAACTTGAGTTCCTGGTAATGCCTGATCTTGACTGGATCTGGGTCAGTGTCCTGGGGAGGGCCAGCAACCAATCAGAGACTTGGCTGTTCCCATCTCACTTTGGCAGGTTTTCTCCAAGTGACTGGGAAACAGATATTTAAGTCAACTGGGCCAAGTTCCAAGATCTGAGGACTCTGGGCCAAATGTGGGGGTTGGTGGCCTGGTGACCTCCAGGCCTGGGGAGATTGTACTCTGGTAGTCAGTGATGGAAGGTGAGGTCAGGGATGGTCATTTGCCTTATCATTTTTGGAAGCAAGGGCTAGTTTCAGAGATTGGGCTGGAAACCGACACTGGGATGAGCTGACTTTTGGTGCATCCTCTTCAAAGCACACTAAGATTTCTGAGCCCCCGGTTCCCCGCCTTGGTCAGTAGGCCAAGGGCTAACATGCCATCTGAGCTCAAGGAGTTAGGACTGGCATTGGACCTGAATTTGCTTTCTGGAGGGCAGTAGAATAGGCTATCGGATGGAATTAGCCCATCAGATCCTGGTAGTTCAGGAACCAGAGAGAGAGAAACTCAATGGGTTAGGGCTACCAGGTATGAGTTTAGGCCCTGATTAAAAAAAAATCTGGGGGCTCCATCACAAGGGCAGACAGGCTAAACATCTCTATGTGGGATATCTGATGCAGCTCATGTCTGATCACCTGATCCTTGCTAATTAATATGGTCCCTCATCATACAGGCTACTATAGTGGTCAGAACATGACTCAAGGGTCATGAGCCCTGCGTCCATGAACATGTCTGTGCTGCGGCTGGTTGACCTCCGTTCAAAATGTAGTGGAAGGAATTCAAGCATCACGTGGTGGAGCTCTCAGAAGGCCAGAACTGCTGATGGTGCTCCCAGGGGCTGGAGAAGAACAGGATGAGGGGAAGACAGGGGAGGAGCTAGCTAGGGGTGCTCCTTGGAGAGGTCCCCCTGAAGACCCAAGCCTGAGTTTTGTTCCCACTAAATCTTGAAAGCAGGGCTCAGACGTCATCTGCCTTTCCTGACTTCCTCTATCTTCCTCTTGTATTGAAAACACATTCTTTTTTTTTTTCTTTTAAGAAAAGAAAAACAATTGAATGGAAAAAAGAGTAGTTTTAGTTAAAAAAAAAAACTAATGAAAGAAAAGGAAGAGTAGCTTTAATTAAAAAAGGAAAAAATTACAATGAAAAAGTAGTCTCAATTAAAAAGAGAAATTAATGAAAACAAAGAGTAGTTTTAATTTTAAAAGGAAAAAAAATTAATGAAAAAAAATCCCACATTGTTCCTTCCTTATCACTCTCAACCCTCTTCAATGTAGTCATTCATCTGTTATCTGACTCCATCTAAAATGAAGTCTACTGGAGCATAGGGACCATGTCTTATAATGACTTGTAGCCTTGGCATCTAGACCTGGGCCTGGTCCAGGTGTTGAGTAAATATTTGTTGAATGATGGACTAAATGAGGACCTTTCATGAGACAAAGAGCTTGTGGCCCTGCTGGGGAGGCAAAAATAACACATGTGCAGAGAATACAAGGCACAATTAGTGTTGAACTATATGGCTTTTCACCAAGAAGCTAGATTGGGGTCCACTGGCCTACTGGCCTTGTCTGAAAAGTTTGGGGAAGGAGGGATGCTTCTGTTACAACGTGAGGACCATGAGAGCACAGCCTTTGTTCATCGCTGCATGCATGGCATGAGGCAGGTGCTCAATAAATGCTCGAGGGATGGAGGCACTTCAGTTGTTTTAGTTTGTTTCCTTAAAGCAGATAGAAACGCTGTTGTTGATTAACTTGTCCTCAAACTATGAAGGCGAACTCCAAAAAGAAATACACAGAATCGGAAAATCCCTACTGGTGGGGCGGGCTTCAAGGCAGGTGACCTATGCAGTCACACAGAACCTGGTGCTCAGAAGAGCTCTGACCTAATTTAACGTAATGCACTTGCCATTTTGGAATTCTCAGTTTTTGAACGGGGAGCCCACATTTTCATTTTGTACTGGATTCACAAGCTATGTAGTTGATTCTGCCCACAGAAGGAGACACTGTCAATCCACCGTGTGGGCCAGCAGAAGCAAGGAAGAATCTCTGGTTCTGGGCACCTACCTGGAAAACCTACTTGCCCTGTGGACTCTTGGGCAGCTTGTGGGGGCAGCCATCCAGGTGCTGTCTCCTCTTTCTCACCTGGTACATGTCTGTAGCTGCTTCTTTGCTTGGTTCCATCTGCCCTGAAGTGACCTCAGGGAGTGGCAAAGCCACCACAGCCAGTGACCTCACACCTCCTGTCATTTCAGTGTGTTGTCACTGCCATGGGGAGGACTTTTTCCCTACCCATCTGACACTTTATGGCACACTTCATAAGCAGTGGCCTCCCCTGTATGGTTGTAATAGGCTCTCCCCACCCTCCCTTTTCAAGGAATTTGGGGCATTTTTCCTCCTGGGTTGAAGGACACTGAGGGTACCCTCAGAGTGCCTTTTGCTGATGTCAACCATTTTCCTATTCTTTAGAGAGGAATCCAAGGAATCCTCTAGCTAAGGATGAGTTTACAGACAACTGGAGCACCATCTCAGGGTGGGGGTGGTATTTCTCTCCCTCTGGTTCAAGGTCTTGGATCTTGGTGGCCTGGAGCCCTCCTGCAATGCCCAGTGCCCTGCTCATTCCTCTTAGGGAGACCAGCAGAATGTCATGCTTATCATGCTTGTGGTAGCAGAGGTACCTACAGAAAGTACCGTATCCCGGGGATCCATGCTTGCTGGTCTGGCGGGGTGGGCTGGCCACTGGTAGAGTCGTAGTCATCCTGTGAAGCGCCTCCTCCCTCTACTTCTGGAACACAAGATAGGTGTGGTGGCCAGGCTTTGGAAAGGGGACTCTGAAAGCCATACCCATGTTGCCCAGCTCCTGTCTCCCACTATTTCCTGCTGCTCTAGAACAGAGCTGAGATGGAACCAGCGGGCTCAATATCTCCCTGAAAGGCTGCTTTCAATATATCTCTAGTTTCCAGATATACTCTGGGTGTTCTGTGAGCAGTCACGGGTGTGTGTCTCCGGCATTGCTTTATCAAGAGCTCTTCTGGCTGAAGTTAGGGCTCACTAGCAGGACAAGAGCATGCCAGACTTTTTAAGTTGGCCCTGAGTAAGTCTGAATATTCCCTACTGCTTCTTAGACAATAACAACAAAAAAAATGGGAATTCAGGTTCATAAATGTAAAAAAAAGATCATGCAGGCAGATTTTTACAATTTAAAAGTAAATGCCATTATTAGAATTAAGATTTTTTTTTTTNACTAAAAAAATGGGAAGAGCTTTCTCTTAGAGGTGACTTCATCTGAAACGTCATCGCTCCTAAGATTAACATCTTGAAGAGGAACCAAGACGGCCATGGTCTCTCGTGGTTCCTTCACAGAACCCCCGGAAGTCATGGCTATTAGGGAGGACTCCAAGCAACTGGAAGTCACATTAGACAGTCAAGTCCCAGATGCCAGCTGCCCCCTCTAACAGAGGCCTGAGACACCCCAGCTAGGGCTGGGGCAGGTGCTGGGCAAGCCTCCACTCCCCCTCCCGCCCCCTGCCGCCAGCCCAGTGTGTCCTTATGGGGAGCTGGAAGGGTGGCAGGAGGGATGAAGGATGTATTCACAGCACAGGCCACACCACAAGATGTTTTGGTCTGAGCATGGGATTATTGTTCTCCCATCACAGTCCAGTGATGAAAGCCATTCAGGAATGCCCTGCGGGGACAGGACGTTTGCTGCCAGACCCTCCCTCAGTAATCAACTCAGCCCATCCACAGACTCAGAACCCAGGGCTCCTTGAGTGGAAGAGATGTCCAAGTCAACTGAGTCCAAGTTCCACACTGATGGGTTCCTTCCAGAGTATTCTGCTCCTGCCTAGACTCCTCCAAAGACAGGGCGATGCTCATTTATAAAAGCACCGTTTCCAGCTTTCCTAGGGAAAGGCCACTTTCCTGGAACGTTGACCTAGGGGTCTCAGCCCTGCAGCCTGGGACTTACCCTGCTCTCTGCGGTCTGCTGCCCTGGGAAGGTTTGAGTTCAGTGTGTAAGATGCTCTGGGCCAGTCATCCGCAGGTCAGTGCTTGACTCTCCCTCCCAGATGTGGTTGGGAGGGAGAGCCCTCCATAACCCTCCTCTGAACAGGGGGATCCTGAAAGCGTGAGCTTCAGATCTCCTGGAAAATCAAAAGCCAAACAGTCCAGTCGCAGACTGACCAAAGCAGAGACAAATAGGGCTGTGATCTTCTTGGCCTCAGGCTTCTCAGTGACGTGGAACATGGAAGCTGTAGAGCCACTGGGGTTTTCTACCTGTTGCCCGACAGACTGCCAGAAGTGCATCTTCTTACCCCAGGGCTGACCTCGCCTCTATTCCTGTCCGACCTCCCATCACAACATAATTTCTAGCTGGAGATAGAGAGTTTTCTAGGTGTTTTTGAAATAGCCAGAGGAAAGATCACCACGCTGCCTGCTGCTCTTGGTTTTGTGGGCTCCAGCTTGGGGAGTCAGGGCCCTGGGGCCAGGCTCACTAGCCATTGTGTTCTGGGCTGCTGGTCACAAGGGCATATGGTCGGGTGAGCAGTGGGAGTGAGTGGAGATCTGGGTGCTGGGACAGGGACCCCAGCTTCACTGTCATGTAAGACTTGACCTCCAGCTGTTTGGCTGGTGTTGGATAAGAGGTGGAGGCCGACACTGGGCCAGGTTGCAGTGCCACTGGAGGGGATTCTCAGAACAGAGTGTGACTTGACGCCCCAGAGGTGACCCTAGAGGACTGGGCAGTGTTTCCTGGACTGTTCCTTAGTGAACTCACCCAGGCACACGGCCCCTCCCTTTCATCCACTCAGCAACATTTATATTCAGCAGAGCAGTTCTGGCGAAAGCAATTCTTTGATTGCCTGCATAGCAGGATGAGCAACCCCTCTAGGGGTTATTTGGACAAGAGTATAAACGATCTCAAGAATGTGACCTGACCTAGCAAGTACAGGGGGAAATCAGGAAAGCTTCTTCAAGGTCTTGAGGGATTAAGGGGTCAGCTTGAGGGGCAGGTGGATGACTTTGTCTTGGGTCCTATTTCTTATGCACACACTTGTTTAGTCATTCAGTCGTGTCCGTNTGTGACCTGACCTAGCAAGTACAGGGGGAAATCAGGAAAGCTTCTTCAAGGTCTTGAGGGATTAAGGGGTCAGCTTGAGGGGCAGGTGGATGACTTTGTCTTGGGTCCTATTTCTTATGCACACACTTGTTTAGTCATTCAGTCGTGTCCGTCTCTTTGAGACCCCATGGACTGTAGCCCACCAGGCTCCTCTGTCCATGGGATTTCCCAGGCAAGAATACTGGAGTGGGTTGCCATTTCCTCCTCCAGAGGATATTCCTGACCCAGGGATCGAACCTGTGTCTCCATTGTCTTCTGCATTGGCAGGCGGGTTCTTTACCACTAGCGCCACCTGGGAAGCCATATATAGGATTCTAAAGCCCAAAGGGATTTCACGGGTGGCTCAGGCGGTGAAGAATCTGCATGTAATGCAGGAGACCTGGGTTTGATCCTTCGATTGGGAAGATGCCCTGGAGAAGAAAGTGGCAACCTACTCCAGTATTCTTGCCCGGAGAATCCTTGGACAGAGGAACTTGGTGGGCTACACAGTCCCTGGGATCACAAAGAGTCGGACATGACTGAGTGACTAACTAACACTTTCACAAGCCCAAAGACCAACATGAATTATTCTGCTGATCAGCAACTAGACTTGAATTATCCTGCCAGGCCAACAATGGCATTGGGCTAGAGTTACACTAAATAATTCAGCCTGAGAAGTAGACTGCCAAGGATTCTGGTGACTCCCAAACTACTTAACTGGGCAGATGGAAAAAAAATGGAAGGGCAGATCAGCCTGGGGTCAGAATACTTTATGTCTGCTCAGAGAAATGGCTGGGGCTTCCCTCAAGTAGGGGAGGAGATTCACTCTGTAGAGGTGGGGCTATATGGAATTGCTCTTGGAAAGAATCATAGATCTAAGCATGAGCTCTGTTCAGCCCCAGGTCTGTGTGAAGAGGAAAGCTCACTGAACTTGGACTCTGCCTCATTCAGGATGAAGACCCTCCCATGATCAGGGGACCCTTTTAGTAGCAACTGCCTTGTCTTGATTCCAGCCACTCTTGGCCCTAGGCTGCAGTCACCGGGCCTCTTTCTTGAGGAGCAGAGATATTGGCCACTGTGAGGATGGGCCCTGCCGGAGATCTGGGGCAGCTGCTGGCCTGCCAGGGGCTGTGGGTGGTCAGGACCAGAGCAGGGCAAATTTGGTTATAGTGCAGCCTGGGGAGTTGGTTTCTAGGACACCTTGGTGGCTTTCTTACCCGACTTTCATCTGCAGCTCCTACAACTGAGGCTACAACAACAAAGCAGACCCTCCATACATCTTTGATGAATTGATCTGTCAAATAATACACAATGAGTCAACTTCTCTGGGGCTCAGTTGGTAAAGAATCTGACTGCAATGCAAAAGATGCAAGTTCAGTCCCGGGGTCGGGAAGATACCCTGGATAGGGAAATGGCCACCCATTCCAGCATTCTTGTCTAGGAAATCCCATGGACAGAGGAGTATGGCAGGCTACAGTCCATGGGGTCACAAAGAGTCAGACACAACTTAGCAACTAAGCCACCACCACTTTTGTACCTCAGGAAGCAGAGCTCACTTACTCTGACATCAAAGACTTTCTTTGGTTATCCTGAGATAACCATCATTAGCAAATGCTGTGGAAGAGCATTAAGGATAACGCCATAGAACACTCTCGTTAAAACGTGACCTTTTCATTTTTGCTCAAATCTGTTTTATTTGCTCAAAAACAACAAAATCATTATGTAGAAAACATTTTAATTTTCAAAATTTTCTAATTCTTTTTAGAGGTCTTTATCTGCTCACTTGTGAATGTGGCATTTGATCTTGGCACCAGTCTGGGGCAATAGGTAACTTTGTTATTCCCATTTTGCAGCTAAGCACATAAAGGCTGAATGCCTTCTCAAATCCACACAGCTGAGACGGCACTGACCTGTGACTCTCTGCTTGATGCCTTTCCATTGCCTCAAGCTGGGGAAGCCGGGCCATCATAATGTATAATTTTCCTTTTGTTCCATCAAATGAGAGGTGGCAGTTTATCTGGTCCTCATAGAATTGCCGCTATAAGCCAGATGTAAGTCCCGAACAGCTCTGCAATTACCATGGAGAGGGTATAATTTGGGGAACTCCGACTGGGTGGGCTTTATTCTAGAAATCTCACTTATGATTAACTCTACCATTATCAGACAAGATTATGTGTGGGAACCAGAAGCAGTTGGTTCTGATTCTATCCCTGGCTCAGAGTCAGGCTGTCCTCATCTCCTTGGGCTACTCTCTGGATTCCACGTCTGAGGCTGCTCACTCATCCTAAGCTCAGTGTGAAAGCCGCCAAGAAAAACCCAGGCATCAAGTCCCCGTGGTGACCACTGCCGCCCAGGTCCCATGGTGGCCACGCCCCTGCTCCCCTGAGCAGTGCTCTGGCCCCCTTGTGGACTGAACCTGACCCTCTGCATCCATCGATCACCCCACATTTACCTGCCGCTGGGGGATACTCATCTCAGGTGCCAGCCCTGCTGGCCTGGGCCGTGACTCCAAACGGGAGTCTCAGTTGCAGCCTTGGTGGATGGCTGTTTCACCTCTGATTTTCACCGTTTCAGTTCCTTAATCTATGTAAAATGGGTGTTTGAGCAGCTGCCACGTGCAATTCTAGTGGGGTAGCACAGAGACCCACACAGTGTGCTCCTGCTCTGAGCTCCATATTATCTTATTTGTTCTTCCAAATCACCCTCTGGGCAGGTATTCTTATTCCCATATTGCAGATGGAGAAACTCTGACATAGAGAGATTTAGTAACCTGGAGAGAAACGAAGCCAGAGCAGCCCCTGATATTTGGAAGCTGGCCTCCCATTCACAGTCTGCGGTGTTCCAAGCTTACAGGATACCAGCCCCTCAGAGGGCACCCTGAGGCCAGGCTAAGATAGATCCAGCAAGACCACTTTGCAGTTTTGGCTAAGCATACACAAGAACACCGCTGGGCCACCCACAAAATATCACTGCCTTCCTGCTCCCCCTCCCCCCACAAATGAGTGACTTCTTCACCAGCTGCAGTTAGATCCATGTCATAGCCCAAGGGGACTGGGGATCAGAGCTCCAGAATCTGTTCCTGGTGGCATGACTGTGGTCTTACAGTATGATCTTCCCGTGTGCTCAGAAATCATCCCAGCTTGGTGGTTTTCTGCTTGCTGACTGTTTGAAAGAGGAAACGGTAAATGCGAACACTCCTAATCTGTCATGTGGTCACCCTGCCTTGGACCGGCCAGCAGCACAGGGGGTGCCCACAGGCTGCAGGGAGACTACCCCACCCACCCCCATGGCCCACGCATGTCTTGGTAACTGGCACATGGAGGCTGCCATGTGCTCTGCTGGCAAAGAGAGTCAAAACCCCTTCCCCAGTATGGTCCTTTGTTCCTGCTGATGTCTCTGCAGCAGTGCCTTTGATCCCAGCAGGACACTGGCNTGTTCTCGGCCACAAAGATTTGCTAAACGTATTTTTAGTAGGAAAGTCCAGAATTAGCCTTTTCTTTAAAAAAAAAAATAGTTTGCAGATTAGAGGGACTGACAATGAAGTTTATTAATTTATTTTTAAATTTTATATCAGCGTACAGGTGATACAGCGAAGGGACTCAGCCATACATGTATGGCTGTATATGTGTGGCTCCTTCAAACTCCCCTCCCATCCAGGCTGCCACATAGCATTGAGCAGAGTTCTCTGTGCTATATAATAGGCCCTTGTTGGTTATCCATTTTAAATACAGCAGTGTCCATCCCAAACTCCTAACCATCCCTTCCCTCCAACCACACTTTTCCTTTAATAACTATAAGTTCCTTCTCTAAGTCTGTGAATCTGTTTTGCAAATAAGTTCGTTTGTATCATTTCTTTTTAGATCTCACATATTCAAGTTTATTTTTAAGGTAAATGAAAACCATTCTTTTTTATAGTTTAACGCCCAAAGCACACTCCGTCATTTACAATGCCTTGACCAGAGCCAACTGTGTGTTAATGAAGATAATATGATCTGATTCCACAAACTGGGCAACTACTTAGTTCTCTCTGCCAGCCTCTGTCTAGGGGATGGTCTGGGAGGCATAGGTGAGAGTTTCTGCGTTTGGAGGAGCTCACCATCTAGTAGGAGGGTTGACATTGAACTTGTCATACTAAAAAATAGTGATGATAGTTTTGAGGATCTAGAATCTCATTTAAAATGTTAAATGAAAAAAAAAGTGGATGTGTATTTCCATACTAAGTCAATAAAAATTTTGAATAGACAGATAAGAAATTGTCATTTCGCGCTATTACAAAGAGGAGCATGATTTAAGAATATGCTCATCTTTCTCCCTAGCTAGGCAGGCCTCAGCTGTAAGCTGGTGTTGGAGCTGCTCAGAACCTTAATGGAAAATCTTCAGCTTGATTTGTATGTGAAAGTGCTTTATGAGTTTGTCCCCTTTGGGTCACCTGCCGATGTCTTAACAGTTACTGTCCTAGCATATTAGTCAATTGTATCTCTTTTGTCCCTCTCCACCCCCATTGCCTAGTGGATATGAAGTTCAAAACCGCTTCTTGCATTGAAAGTGAAAGTGAAAGTGTTAGTGTCTCAGTTGTGTCTGACTCTCTGCAATCCCATGGACTGTAGCCCACCAGGCTTCTCAGTCCTTTGAATTCTCCAGGCAAGAATATTAGAGTGGGTTGCCATTCCTTTCTCCAGGGGATCGTCCTGTCATTTCCTCCCAAATGTATCTCTTTGGTCCAACTGGTCCATTCATTGAACTTCAAACTCAGGGGACCCTTCAGAGTCCTGGACTCCTTGCCTTTGCTCATGGCAGCCCCCTCTCCTGGAATGCTTTCCTCACTTCTTTTGATTTGTCCAAACAGTGCACATCTTTCAGGCCAGCCAGGATTTTACCTCCCCTATAAAGTCTTACCTGGACATCCCAACCTGAAATGGCCTCTCACCTCTGAGAGGTCTTGTATTATCCTTTTATGGGACAATGAAACTCCATTGTCCTGTGATGACCCTTCATTCTGCCCTTGGCCTTTCATTGTGATGTGCTCCCTCAGGAGTTTTCACGTCTCTCCAGAACTAACCTGGAAAGATCAGTCTTGGATATTCCCAGAAATGTCCCTTCGGGCAGCAGCATTGCTTGTCTTCCACGCTGTAATTTATTGGGCCAGGCTAGAAACGAAAAGCGTCTCCTTTCCTGTCTTCATGAAGATTTGGCCCATTTGGCTTCCCCAAGTATTAAATAGAATGGAGCCAGCCACTTTGGAGGAAAGAGAGAGCATTCTTCACTGTTGAGAGTATATTAATCTAATTTCCTTTATTTTTAAGGAAAGTAATACATCAAAAGGGAAAAAAGAGCCTTATGTGACCCTAACTTGGTTTCCCGGGAATGGCGTAACTGGCCTTGATCCCAAAAAGGTGAAAGAAAATGTTTTTCAAATTGCTAGTGGCTGTTCGCATTTGAGAACCATTTAGTTCAGTTTTTTTTTTTTTTTTTTTAAGAAAAATGAATTGTGATCCGTGTGTGTGTGTAAAGGGTGCCTGCCTCTGTGTGATTTGTGTCCTGGTATATGTCCAGCTGTCTTGTCACACTGCCCTTGAGCTTTCCTTCAGTTGAGAACAGATCTGGAATGGTGCCCCTACAACCCCGAGGGATATGAGGCCTGCCCTTCACGGGACAGGGCGGAACTTCTAAGGGACACGGGTCAGAAGCGGCCGCAGTTGTTATTTTTAAAAGGCAGACACAGAAGCCCACAGGACTACTCCCTGCCCTTTCTGGCTCCCAAGGTCATGGGTGTGTCCTGGTAAACGGGAGGCCCTGACACTCTGCCAGGCTCACCATGGGAAGGGCCCTGAACTAAGCTTCTTCTTGGCCCTTGCTGCCTCGGCAAAAGCAGAAACCACAACCCTCCCCACCATCCCTCCCCCCAGCTCCCAGCAGGGCCCAGGGACTGGACTCCCGGCACTCCTGAAAGATGTCCTGCCTTCCTGGGAACCGAGCCCAGACCCCGACCTCATTCATTCTTCTCTGGGGCTGCCGTGGCCTCTCTGTTAGGCCCCTCACCTTCCCAAGACAGCCAGGGAGAAACCAAAGTGCACATCAGTTTGAGGCATGTCTGTCTTGAGAATCCCACGCCCAGGGCTGGGAGGAATAGTTCACTCATGAGGGGTCAGAGGCTCCAAGCACCCCAGCCCCAGCCGGCCGTGGAAACTTGGCCTTCATGCAGAAGAGAAACTAGATGNCAGACAACCGTTTTGCACCTGAAGGGGCATCTTCCCCACCACTGTACCCATTTGCTGGGTGAAGGGCTTGAGTGGATGCCTGAAGACCTGGTGCAGGGCTGCAGGCTACTGCTTACTGTATCACTTTCTCTCCTTCTCTTTCCCACCCCTTCTATCTTCTCTCTCCACCCTGCTCCCTAGGGATGCCCCTAAGCCACATCCTGAACAAACCAAGGAGGGCCCTAGACCCTGATGTTGAGAAAAACTGAGGGCAGGAGGAGAAGGTGGTGACAGAGAATGAGATGGTTGGATGGCACCACCAACTTAACGGACATGAATTTGAGCAAACTCCAGGAGACAGTGAAGGACAGGGAAGCCTGGTGTACTGCTGTCCATGGGGTCACAAAGAGTTGAACGTGACTAAGTTCAATTGAGGATGAAACTTCTAAGCCAAGTGAAAGCTGCTCAGTCATGTCTGACTCTTTGCAACCCCACAGATTGCAGCCCACCAGGCTCCTCTGTCCATGGAATTCTTCAGGCAAGAATACTGGAGTGGGTTGCCATTCAAGGGGAAACTCAATTACTATGCCCTTTTGTCTTTTTTAAAAAAATTATTCTCTAATCTATCTATTAAAAAACAACCTCGAGGAAGATTCTAAATCAATGAGTTTTAAGCAAGGGAATTATTGACGTGATTCATTCTCCCTCGGGGCAGATATGCAATTTATCTTTCAGCAAAGTGCCCAATGACTTAACCTCAGAACAATGGCCATCAATCCCATCTGTCCCCACAAGAAAGAAGCAGCATTCCATGCCAGCACTCTGACCCCATTAGGGACTTCTCCGGGGTGCTCCCCTAATGGTGATATCTCAGCTAAAATGGGCTCGGAGAGCAGAGAGCAGAGGTCAGGGAAGGAGGCACACCTGGGAGCCTCCAGGGTTGAGAGCTGGGCAGAGGGTGACCCTCTTTTTCACAAGGAGAGGGCAGCGGGGGCTGCCCACCTCAGGAGCCTGTGCTGATTGGCTCAACCTCTATCTTTCTTGTTCCCTGGAGTCTCCTTCTAGGTTGCTGCTGCAAGGAGGAGGGTACCCCCTGGCATGGGGTGTTCACTCCTCTGGTGTCCTGTACCCTCGCTGCAGTTATGAGGGTGCCCTGAAGGAGCAGGGAGACCTGGTGGAGGTTGGGGGGAATATGCCTTAATTGGCATCAGATTGGCATCTAGACACTTGGCGCCGTAGCAGCTGTTACCCTGCTCTACAATCACTGAATCATGGGCTGGAACGGGTCCGGGATATGGAATTGAATCCGTTCTCCTTTTTCTGTCTGGAGGCAGTAACTGCCCTTGCTCTGCCTCGCTCTGACCTGAGAAGAAGGCTGTTTTTTGCCCTGGACTTGTCTAAATGCTCGCAGCCCCAGCCCCTCCCCTGGTTTGAGCTCAGGGTCTTCCTGCCAGCATCACCCAAGGCACCCTGCTTTATCTGGAAGTCCAGCATCCAGAGACCTGTGGGGGGCTGCCATGGTGGCATTACAGCCTTAATTATGAGTATACCTGCCAGGAGCTATGGAACCTCATGGAAACAGAAGCACTTAGCAATTGAAAGCATTCTCAGAACACTTAAAGCATCATAGAAAAATAGAACTTCACATTTGGAAAAGGTTTTTCAAGTGATCTATCTTCTTCCAGCACAGCAGCCTCCTCCACCTTCTTCCTTTCTTCCACATCTGCTGTCTCCCTGGAAGGACGCTTGTCCTCAACGTACACATTCCAGAGCTTCTCCTTTCCTCTGGGATCCATAGGATCCCACACTCCTCTGCATCACCCTCACAGTTAGGAAGGGCCAAGTGGCATTTCTGTCTGTGAAATATTACTACGAGCACAAGGAACATGTGTCCTGCTTCTGAGGCCCCGAAAAGTCATCTTCTCTCATGCTCCTCTTCCCTCTCAGGCTTTGGTGCAGCCAAGTGTGTGTTGATATGGCAGGGCCAAAGTTTACCTGGGTCAGCAAGACATTGCATGGAGGACAGGGTCCCGGGAATAGGCCAGAGCTCCAGCAGTTTTTTGTGTATGGGAGAGATACACTTGTTGAGACTTAGGAGCCATTGGTAGCCTGTCTTGACTGTGATATTGTGATTTATTAATATAATAAGAAATAGATATGTATTTAGTTTTCCTCATCATGCCTGGCACCTAAGTCCCTTGGAATTTCAGCAGTGCAGAAAGCTGAAAAGGGTATCTTTTGTTATGTTAATGAGGCACGTTTTGGATTGCCATCTAAGGATGGGGGCTGGTTGCCTGGAGTACCAATCAGGTGATTAGAAGTTTGGAACTTTCTGTCCCATCCCCCAACCTTGGAGGAAGGGTAAGCGGCTTGAGATTGAGTTCAATAATCCATCTGGCCAATGATTTAATCAAGGTGAATGGATACATAAACTGTGGTACATCCAGACAAAGGACTGTTATTCAACACTTAGAAGTAAACTATCAGACCATGAAGGGACCTGGAGAAAAATTAAAGCATATTACCAAGCGAAAGAAGATAACCGGAAAAGGCGACATACTGTATGACTCCAATTCTATGACATTTTGAAAAAGGCAAAGCTGTAGAGATAGTAAAAGGATCTTAGGGTTTGGGGAGTTAATGAAAAGTGGAGCATAGAGGATGTTCAGGGCCATGAAGTACTGTGTTTGATACTATAAGGTGGATGTCATTTTACATCTGTCAAAACCTGAAGAATATGTAAGAGTGAATTCTGATGTCAACTATGGACCATGGGCTCTAATGACATGTCAGCGATTATAAGAAACTTTCCCCTCCAGTGGGGGATGGTGATGGTCAGGGAGGCTAAGCCTGTATGAAGCAAAAGTACAGAAGAACTCTGTACCTTCCTCTCAGTTTTCCTGTGAATCTAAAGCTTCTCTAAAAAAGTCTATCAGAAATCCCCTACAAGGCCCCCCAAACAGAACTGCACCTCATCCTGCCTCCAGGAGGGCTGGAAGCTGGTGGCCTGATAAGGGATGCCCTATTCCTGTGAAGACCCAGCTTGGTAAGCCCACACCTGCTGTCGAATCTGCAGATGACTTCCCCTGCACTCATACGGGTCAGTTCTGTGGGAAGGACCATGTTGTCTTGATATTTGCAAACACAGATGGGCTAGCTCCTGCCTGGCTGCACTGCTGTGTGGGCTCCAGCTTCCTGCGGGGCCTGCTGAGCCAGGGCTTCAGCTTTTCTGCCCAGAATCAAGGCACTGACTTCTTAAAGCACAGTCTCAGGTCAGATGCCTGGCTGGGGCTCCTGGAAAACAAAGCCCACCGAGGCATAGACTGATTCCATTCCCACTGGGCACCAGCTCTGAGAGCCCAGGCGGGCCATCACCATGCAGGGCTGCACCTGAAACAGCCTGTCAATACGAGGACCTCTGATCCTTAGGGTGGGAAGCCTCAAGGCTTTGAAACTTTGGGGAGTCCCTCCCTGTTCCCAGGAGAAGGCTAACCCTACTGGAAATACATGAGGCCTTAACCCAGCTCTGTAGCTCTGGAAACCAGGCCTGTTGTGGAGGGCCCCCCCGCCTCCAAATTCAAAGTGCTGGGGTTTCCCTGGTGGCTCAGCAGTAAACAATCCTCCTGCCAAAGCAGGAGATTCGGGTTCCATCCCTGATCTGAGAAGATCTCACGTGCCTTGGAGCAACTAAGCCCATGCGCCACAATTAAGCCTGTGCTGTAGAGACTGGGAACTGCAGCTTCTGAAGCCCATGTCCCTAGAGCCTGCGCCCTGCAGCGAGAGATGCCGCTGCAATGAGAAGACCGAGCACCTCAGCTAGGGAGCAGGCCCCACTTGTGCAACTAGAGAAAAGCCCAAACAGCAGTGAAGACCCAGCACAGCCCAAACTGAATACATACATAAATAAAACTATTTAAAAAATAAAATTATATTATTTCAAGTGCTTACTCATGACTCATAGAGAAACAGGCAGGCTCATCCCAAGGCTTTTCTTGTGTCAGAACCACTGTCTAAGGCTCTCTGGCTGGGTCTTCTGTGTGGTCAGTGACCATTGCTGACCCAGGCTCTAGGTGCTAAGCTCCACACACTTTCCCCCTTTTCCTTCCCCTACCCGTCCTCCTCGTTCCCCCCTTCTTTTTCTATTTAAAAGTTTTATTATGAAAGTGGTTAACCACACAGAAAAATTGAGAGGATGGATTATACCCATCACCTACATACAATAATAATTAACATTTTGCTGTAGTTGCTTCCCATACCCTTTTGCTTAAGTATTTTAAAGCAAACTACAGACATACATTTTACCCCTAAATATTTTCGTCTGCATCTCTAAAAAAATAAGAATTATTATTTAATAATATCCTTGTCACATCCATCAAAATTAACAATAAGTCCTTACTAACGTCTAACACCCTGTCCTATTCAAAATTTCTGCAATGGTCATAGAACTGTCTTTTGTGAGTTGTTTACTCAAATCAGAATTCAGGCCAGATCCATGCCTTGTGTTAAGTCATTAAATCTCTTAAGTCTCTTTCAACCTAAGTCTATACCACCCTTCCCAGGGTATAGACAGGTTGAAGAAACCAGGCCAGCTGTGCAGGTGACACTCAGCCTCCTGACCTGTGGGTTCCAAGGTGGAGGCACTGCACCTTCCTTCCTGGGCCTGGGGAGTCCCCCGAAGGCAGCACACTGAGGAGGTGCAGGGACCCTTGTGGTTCCTGAGCTGATTCTGCTCGGAGGTACAGAACTCCAGAGAAGCTGGGGAGCCACGGTGACCTGCAGAAGGGACCTGAGAAGATGGTCCAGACCAGTAATGAAGCTTTTAGACACTCGCGGTCACACCAGATCCCTCTGGGAGGGAAGAATCGCTTTAAGTCTCTGGGAAAGACCTTTGAAGATGAAGGTCAATGACTCAGAGTTTGGCAGGACCGGCCACTCGGGGACCTCCCATCCCCTGGGAGGAGGGGCCTGGCAGCCTCCCCTCCCAAGCACACACAGTCGCCTTTGATGGATGCTCGGCCCCGCCTTTTGGCTCCCAAAGGCCTCCCCCTCAGACAGCTTCTCTTCTGCCTCCAGTTGTGCAGCAGCTGTCGCTATCCACCCACAGCAGCCCCTGTAGCGGCTGTGACAGTGTCCAGACCCCTTCCTGCCGGCGCTTTGGGCTGCAGGCCCGCCTCCACCCGGCTCTCCCTGGCGGCTGCCAGGCCTGTAGCTCTGCGCATGCTCACTGCGAACAAATAGAACTTCTCAAAGCTGTGTAGCAGCTGCCACCTTCTCCTGGTGAGAGGCTGGGCAGGGCCCGGGAAGAACTTGTACAGCAACAGTATAAAGGAGGAGGTAACGCTTTCCCCCTACTTGAAGAGAAAAATCAGTTTAAAGATTGATCATCTCCAGTGTCATCGAGGGATGGGGAAGCAGTCTCCCTATCTCTTCTGTGAAGGTGAAGTCGCTCAGTCGTGTCTGACTCTTTGCGACCTCATGGACTGTAGCCTATCAGGCTCCTCCGTCCATGGGATTTTCCAGGCAAGAGTGCTGGAGTGGATTGGCATTTCCTTCTCCAGGGAATCTTCCCAACCCAGGGATCCAACCCAGGTCTCTCACACTGTAGACAGATGCTTTACCGTCTGAGCCACCAGGGAAGTCCTATCTCTTGGTGGAGTATAAACTGGCCAGCCTTTTGGAAAATAAATTGGCAACACTTATCAACATTGAATGTGCTTTCCCAGGTGGCTCACTGGTAAAGAATCCGCCTGCCAATGCAGGAGATGCAAGAGACCCGGGTTCCATCCCTGGGTCGGGGAGATCCCCTTGGAAGAGGAAATNACGCTTTACCGTCTGAGCCACCAGGGAAGTCCTATCTCTTGGTGGAGTATAAACTGGCTAGCCTTTTGGAAAATAAATTGGCAACACTTATCAACATTAAATGTGCTTTCCCAGGTGGCTCAGTGGTAAAGAATCCGCCTGCCAATGCAGGAGATGCAAGAGACCCGGGTTCCATCGCTGAGTCGGGGAGATTCCCTTGGAAGAGGAAATCCCAGCCCACTCCAGTATTCTTGCCTGGGAAATCCAATGGGCAGAGGAGCCTGGAGGCTGCTTTGTGACAGTCCATAAGGGCACAAAGAGTCAGACACTACTTAGCAATGAAAACAACAACAATCAACATTGAAAATGTAAAAGTCTTTTCATCCATTCTTTCATTCAACAATATTTACTGAGTCCCACAGTGTGCCAGATATTAATTCACAGCAGTGAATTCAGACAGCTCAGAAACCCGTTTCCATGAAGCTTATATTTTAATGGGAAAACAGACAATAAACAAGTCTACATTGTAATTTATGGTAAATTTTATCAGTACAAATAGAATCAGGTAAAGAGATCGGTAGAGGGTGAGTTGTGGCTCTTTCAACGCTTTGGCATAGGAATTCCTCTTCTATGGCATGCTCAGAAATACTTGCATGTGCATGAAGACACACACAAATGTTCATAAGAGCAAAAAAGGTAGATGCTTAAAAACAGAGGGGATGATGGACGAATTGTCCATCCACACAAATACATAATCTGCAGCCTCGTGGATGAGGACATGTTATTAAGCAGAAGGTGAATGTCTGAAAATAATATATACACTAGGACCTATATTAGTAAAATGATACTTAGATATATCTGCAAATGCAGAGAAAAAGGACCAGGAATAATTAACGGTAGTTTCTGATATAAGGAAGGGGGAGGGAGTCATTGTAAGACAAAACTTTCACTTTTACTCAAAATGTTGTTATACTGTTTGAATCTGG
>SJYV01042243.1:90425-103423 GCA_006410875.1 Neotragus pygmaeus | reverse complement strand
AGACAAATGAGGACCCTTCAGCCAAGCTGGGTGTTGGCCCGTCCCTAAGCCCAGGACCAAAGGAGACACCACCTTCTGGGCCCGAAAGTCCTGGGAAATCTGTCCTTCAATCTGCGACAATGACCATAACCCCAATTGAGAAATGATAGTGATAGTGATCATAATAGTCAACATAGAACAACAATAATAGTAGGAACGACAGTGCTGGGTGGGCGTTGTTCTAAGCATTTCGCAGACATTGATTCATCTAATCTTTTACTAGTAATCTTTTATCTAGTATCACCCCCCTTTAACAGATGAAAAACCTGAAGTGCAAAGCATTTAATAACTGGCCCAAAGCCACACAACTAGAAAAGGACAGACAACCAGGATCCAAATTCCCATAATCTTCAGAACTCCCGCTCTTGACTTCTGTTATGCCGACTTCCTCAAAGCTAGGCAACATGTGCAGTCCTTACAGTGTGCTGAGTATTGTTGTAGGTACTTGAAGTATATTACCATGTGAATTGTTCTGAAGCAGTTGTAAGAGATAGATACTACTAATAGCTTCATTTTACAGATGAGGAAAACTAAGCGCAGAGAAGTCAAGTGACTCGTCCAAGGTCACACAGCACGTAAAAAGTGGAATATGAGCCCACACCTTCTGACTCCAGAGTTCGTGCTCTTAACTTTGCACTGTATTAAGAAACAGGCCCTGAGACTCGAATGCCCTCAGCATACACTTTCTATTTCTAGAGAGGAGTTCTGAGAGCCCCCTAGGGGCATTTTGGTATTCACTGGAACTGAACTGAACTGAACTGGAGCAAGAACAACTGGTAATTCCTGATCTCTAGAGTTCTGTGGTTGAGGAGCTAGTTGTTTGTTGCCTGGTAACTCACTGCCCTGGGATGGACACACTAATCCCTTTACTGTCCAGCTGATACCCCTGGTGACCCGCGCTGCAGGCACAGTGTGAGGCGAGGGTCCGGGATGAGTGAGCCCCTTCTAGAATGGAGCAGGGTTGGGGGAGGGGGTGTTCAGGGCAACAGATTGTACCGAGCCTTCTCTCTCCCTCACTTCTTAGCCTCGTTCAACTTCTTGAGGATGAAGCGGCTGCCTAGCCGTACTCAGATTGTAGACCAAGCCTGCTGCCTTTCTGCGCTCTCACTGGGAGACAGGGCAGGGCCAGGGCCTCGAGCACTGCTCTGGGGTCACCTGGAAGCTCAAGGATGTCTCAGGCGGTGCCTGGCTCAGAAGCAGGTTGCTGCCAGGCAGCTTTGTGCCCTTGGTGGCTTCCTTGGGAACTCGTCAAAAGCCTGGCACAGACATTTCCGTTCTCTGGTGACGGAAGCTTACACTTCAGGAAGTATTGAACTGCTCTGAAATGTGGTCACGGCATCTGTCAATTCCTGAACTCGGAATGCTGTTTTCTATAGCGGGAGTATTTGTCTTGGCCTTCTGGAACTGTATGGGCTTCTAGATCCCCCACTTGCTGGAGCAGGTTTTGGATGGTAGAGATGGTTCAAGAGGGCAGCTCGAGGTGGTGGGGAGAGGTGGCTGAGAGCTCATAGGAGCTGCTGCCTCCCTGTGTGCCATTTGCTGGGTGGCAGGAGGAAGGAGGCTTCTGGGGACATTCCTTGGCCAGGCAACCAGCACAGCTGCGGATGACAGCAGCTGCAGAGCCCAGAATGGGTCTGATTGTGGCCTCTCCCTCCTTCAGCCTGGCAGACCACCTCCTACTTCTGCTGCCCGGCCACACTGCTGTCTCTGGCTGGCGGCACAGGGTACTCAGCCTTCCCCCTGCCCGAGCGAGGTGTGAGCAGGTGCAGCGGGGGAGGGTGTCTTAGGAGGTGAAGGACAATAGGAGCAGAAGGGCAGAGGTGGCATTGTGCCTGGTGTTCACGGGACTGAAAGGAGGACACGTTCCTTGTTTGGATGGATTTGTCATTTAAAGCATAAATCTTTCTTCAAGAAGGTGCTGCTGTAATAGGGTGAGCGCTGAGCAAACACTGCAAGGTTTTGAGCAGGGTAAGAACAAGATCGGGAAGCACGTCTGCCTGCGGGTGGAGGGACAGGGGATGGAATACACACACTGGAGGCTGTCCAGTGGTCCAGGTGGCACCCATCAGGGTCTGGACAAAGAAGTGGGTGGGGACTATGGAGAGAGGGGAGCACTGGAAGATGGAAGACTCAGGGCTTGGGCAGAGGATGTAGGATTTGAGGGAGAGGATGGTGCTGTTCTCCTCTGTCCTTAGTCCTGGACCCACAATTTGTTTAAGACTATCCCTTCCCCTTCTAGGAGCCCACTGGACTCCCCAAAGTCCTGAAGAACCTGACAAGGGTTATCTGACAAGAAGTCTAGTGGAAACGCCTTCCAGGAAAAGTGAGGAATCTTCCTGCTGGTATCATGAAGATTAGAGATGATGGAGCATCTATCTGAGTGACTTTATTCCTGAGTCATGATGGAGGTCCCTGCACTCAACCATGGCTGCTGGTGTCTCGAGACTCCCACAGCAGTCCTTGATCGGGCCACCAGCCGTGGCAGCTCAGGGAGTTAAGCCTGTTGGGTGCACTTTGATCCGCTGTGGTTATTTTCCCAACTATGTTCAAAATGTCCCCTTCTTACCTGGTGGGAGCTGATTCAAGATCCTTCTGACGTGATCTCGGGAGTTTTGGTTTTTGGTATGGCAAGAAGCTTTAGGGTTTCATACATGTTTCTCCTTGGACCTGGAGTCAGCCATTTCTCCAAGTGGCCAAGCATCTCCTGGTGTCCAACCAGAGCTGTTCTGAAGTCGACTAGGAGGATTCGGTCCAGAGAGTGGACGTCCCCCTGTCCGGAAGAGCCAGTCCCGGCAGCCTTGGCTGCTCACTGCCGTGTCTGGCAGTCCCACCACCCACAGCATGGAGCTGGCTGGGGTCAGGCTGCTCTCAGTCCAGCTAGAAGCCAGGCTCCCTGCTCTGCTTCTCTGGACAGCTCAGGACTAGCTGTTTCTAAAATCAACTTATTTTTTAATTCTCAGACTGGTCACTTAGTCCAGGATTTCAAGGGAGTGACCATTTTCTGTTTTTCCCTCTCACTTTCCCAGTTTCCTTTCATGCTACAGTAGTCTCTGCTTTTATCAAACTCTATATATACTATTTGTATACTCCGTGTATACTATAGGGTGTATTTCCTACCCAGGTGGCTCAGTGGTAAAGAACCTGCCTGTCAATGCAGGAACCACAGGTTCAATCCCTGGGTTGGAAGATCCCCTGGAGGAGGAAAATTCCAAAAATAAACAATTCATAAGTTGTAAATTGTGTGCCATTCTGAGTGAATTATCTGCCTGCAATGCAGGAGATGCACAAGAGATGTGCGTTCAATCCCTGGTTTGGAAAGATACCCTGGGGAAGGCAATGGCAGCCCACTCCAGGATTCTTGCCTGGAGAATCCCATGGACGGGGCAGCCTGGTGGGCTACAGACCATGAGATCGCATAGTTGGATACAACAGCGAGCACCCACACCTGCATATTTCCTATACATTCATATTGATAATAAAGTTTAATTTATAAATTATACACAGTAAGAGGTTAACAGCGGTAGTAATAAAATAGAATACTTACAACAATAATAGTAAGAGTGATGTGAATGTGGTCTCTCTCTCAAAATGTCTTATTGTACAAATTTAATGCCTTTTCCATCTTTACTAAGCATTTATCACACACTGTGGCTGTAACTTTTGCAGTTTGAGGTGTGACAGCAAAACTGGCACGAATTTCTTTTTCATTCTTCACAATTTCACAAACAGAAGATTCATTCTTCCCATAGAGCTTAGCAACCTCAGCATACGATGTTTTTCTTTTTTTGTTGAGAATGTCCCCTTTTCTCTTAAAGGAAGTACTTATGACTTCCGTTTGGCATATCTGGATTGCCAGCATCACTACTCTTGTGCTTTGGGGCCGTTGTTAAGTAAAGTAAGAGTTACCGAAACAGCAGCACTGAGATACCCTGACAGCTGATCTGATAACCCCACAGTGCCGCTAGTGAGTAAGAGGCAGGATAAGCTAGACAAAGGGATGATTCACCTCCTGGGCCAGACAGCCTGGGACTGAAGAGATTTCATCACTCGACTCGGTTTGTGTGTGCTCAGTTGCTCAGTCGTGTCCGACTCTTTGCAACCCCATGGACTGTAGGCCACCAGGCTTCTCTGTCCATGGGATTCTCCAGGCAAGAATACTGGAGTGGGTTGCCATTTCCTTCTCCAGGGGATCTTTCCAAACCAGGGATCGAACCTGCTTCTCTTGGGCATCTTCTGCATTGCAGGCAGATTCTTTACTCAGAATGGCACACGATTTACAACTTATGAATTGTTTATTTTGGGAATTTTCCATTTAATATTTTTGGACCATGGTTGACTGCAGGTAACTGAGATTGTGGAAAGTGAAACTGTGAATAAGGAGGACAGGAGCTACTGTATTTATGAAGGAAATCATACAATTTTAAATTGTCAGAAGTTTAAAAATAATCTTTTAAACTGTTTTCAATTCAATAAAACAATAGCAGTTACCATTCATATGCTTGTTTGTGGGCGAGGTCCTATGCTAAAAACTTTGTATTTATTACCTAAGTTCTTTCAACCACTTTGGAAGTAGGCAGATTATTTTCTCTTTTCAAGTGGGTAAACAGGTTCAGTGAAGACGGAAATAGCAACCCACCCCAGTATTCTTGCCTGGAAAATCCCACGGACAGAGAAGCCTGGCGGGCTACAGTCCATGGGGTCACAAGAGTCGGACACGACTGAATGAGTAAGCAACAAAACAGGTTCAGAGAGGTTAAGGAACTTGCCTGAGGTAAGTAAGCAGCAGAATAGCAGCTAGTAAGCGGCAGAATCAAGAAATGAATCCAGCTATACCTCATTCCAAAGCCTCCACTACATGCTGCCTCCCACAGAACAGGGTAAATGCCAGGGTCACTGTTGTTAGCTTATTGCTGGAACAAGCAACCCCACACATCAATGGTAAACACGCTATTCCATTGATCAGAACTTAGTTATATGGACTGCACCTAACTGCAAAGGAGGGTAGATAATGTAGTCCTACTGTGTGCCCAGGACACAGGAACTGCTTAACACTTAACAGTGCAGTCCAATTCACCTCCTGGGATATTTTTCTTTTCACTTGAACTCAAGCCCTGAACTCAGTTTCAGGATGGTCTGTTAGGGTGCAAATCAGCCAGTCTTTGCACAATGCCACAAACAAAAGCCACTTCTTGTTCCTGCTAGAGCCAGCATGAGGCACCATGTTCCCTGCAGACATTTAGAGAATAGATTTCTAGTCCTCTTTGTCTTGCATCCTTTCTTGTCCTAAGGCAGAGAAGCTTTGCTGGTCAGGCTGGGGTGGAGGGCTGGATGGGGGAGAATAAGGCCCAGATGCTCTCTGTGTTCAGGCAGGCTGAACAGAAGCCATGCCCACGCCCCTCTCTCCACCCTATCTGCCTCTGAACTCCCTGCTCGTCTTGGCCCAGCAACGTGTGTGGGTAGCTTGGACCAGCTGGGTACTGGCACCAACCGCACTTTGGGCCCATCCTACCATCCAGGAACACAAACAAGTGTTGATGTGACCTGAGCACCAGACTTCAGCAGCCGAGGCAGAGGGTACATGTGTTCTTTGCTTCTGCCTCCCCTGTCTTGGTCTTTTGGACCTGCCAAGAGAGCTTATTTTATAGACAACTCAACTCTCAGAGACAGCAGGAATTTGCACTAATTCAATTGAGCAATTAGCCCATCAAGCGAAAGGAGATGCCTTGACTATATACCCTCTGTTGAAGTGAGAAGGATCAGAGTGTCTGCTGAAAGGCAGTTAGGAGCTCACTCACAGTTATGCCAGTCTCTCTGCAAGATTGCACACCAAAAACAATGACCTGTCTGAAGACCATCTGGTTCATATATTTTATTGGGTGTGCTATGGGCCGAGCTGGGAGCCAGGAAACCAAGCTCGAGGGCTGGTCTAGAGTCATGGATTTTTTTGTGACTCTGAACAAATCCCTTATGAGCGCTGGGCCTCAGTTTCCTCACCTGTAAAACAGGAATAAGTAATATCTGGTCTTCCTACCTTGCAAGGTGGGGTCATGTGGTGGGGAGGGGAAGGGATGGTGGTGGGAAGGTAATTCTAAAAGGCAGCCTGGCGAAGACAGATAGAAGGCTTGAGGTCGTGATTGTCCTCGTGGCAGACTGTTGAGTAGATGACCCAACTGTCCTCATACTTGTTCCCCTTGCCATATTCAGCTGTCACAGCTAACAAGGGAGCTCCTTATTTTCTTAGCCTCTGGTTGGAACACCTAAGAGTGCCACGTGGGACGGTTCTGGCCAGTGAACATAAAGGGAGTGTGTTAGAGGCTCCTGGGAGGATTTTAGCTCTCCTGATTAAACACAAACAAACAAATAAACATCCAACAGATGGGGCTAACCTGACTCTTCTTCCTTCCTATTTCTTTCTGCCTTGAGATGTCAGGAGACCATGAAGAGGTGCCAGGAGCCCATGAAGGGGCTTAGAGCCTATCCTAACTAAGTATAGCCCCACTTTAATTACACCTGCAAAGATGCTATTCTAAACAAGGTCCCATTCTGAGGTTCCTGGTAGACATGAGTTTTGGGAAGATGCTATTTAACCCACTACAATCCCTCATTTCCCAAATTGAATCCATCAGCAAGTTCTCTTCACCTTAGCTCCTAAATGTGTCTGGACCTTGCCACTTCTCACTAGAGTGACTCAATCACCCTACTCCCGAGTCCCTTCATTCTTCACTTGCCTGGAGACCAGGCTGCTCCTTGGGACTGCTGCCCACAGTGACTCTGTTAGGCTGGGAAGGTAGCTGGGGGACCTCAGTCCTGACTGTTCTTCACCGCTCATGGTTCTAGAGGCTGTGATACTCTCTGCCTCCCATCCACCCCCTGGACATGTGACTCCCGTGGCCCTAGCACTGGGGGTGTGGGAGCCGGAATCTCCCTGGGCTGGACCCCCCTGCACAGCTCTGAAAGAAAGGCAAGGGCTGGGGAGGTGTTCTGGATATGCAAGAATGGACTTGGATCTGGGTTGGGCGGGAGAGGTAGTGTGGGAAGGTGTCCCCAGGTTTTCTCTGCCTGGAGATCCGACAATGGAGCTGAAAACATGCCCTCCAGCCAGGTCCCCAGGTGGAGGACCCCTTCTTTGCAACCCCGCAGGCTGGTCGGTGCAAAGGGTGACTGAGGTCAGCACATGGGGATCAAGTGCCTGCTGTCTGCCTGGCACTGTGGGTTTGCAGGTTGGTGACGGCGGGGCAGAGAAGAGGCAGTGTGTCCCTGCAGAGGAATGAGGAGGCATGGATGGTGAAGTGGGAGGACCCGAATCTGAGGCAGGGTCTCAGACAGCATGAGTACATCCGTTCTCAATCCATAACCTGCCGCTGTGACCCCCAGATCATGGGCACATAACTGACGTATTGGAAACAGACATATTGTATAGGGAATGGGCCCTTCTGCTCCATTGCTAAGGATGGTCTTGCCTGGAGGCAGAAGACTGTCAGAAATGACTGTGGGGGTCCTTCTAACCTGGGGAGTTTGTGATTCTAAGAGGAGACAAATAAACTCAAGCTTTCTGGGTCTCTGCTTTCTCAAACTTCCCCCTATTTTCCTCAACTAAGGGGCTCATACAAGGATCTGGGGCTCATTCTTAGAAAGCTGAAAATAATATCAAGCAGTTTCTATTTTAGATAGAAACACTTTCATAAGGGATCTTTCAAAAAGTTCAATTTGATGCCTATTTAAGGATCAAACAGCCCCCACAAACACAGCTTGGAGCCAGAGGCCACTCTCCACCCCCTCCACCCCCACCCCAGCTGGTTGGAATATTCTGTGCAGCTGTACTGGCTTCTCAGAGGAACATTCTGGTGGGATCTAATGCCCAGGCCGACATCCTCACCGTGCCATCCTACCCTGCTGTTCACAGCCTGTGCTCAGTCTGGGTCAGAAGCAGCAGGAAGGATTGGGCACACCTGCAGGCCTCTGGGCCGCGTTAACCTGGGACCCTGATCCAGGTCTTCTGGCTTCATATCCCACTAACATATCTTTGTACCACATTCTTCTTTAGTTCAGTCACTAAGTTATGTCCTACTCTTTGCAACACCATAGACTGCAGCACACCAGACTACCTGTCCATCACCAACTCCTGGAGCTTGCTCAAATTCATGTCCATGGAGTTGGTGATATCATCAAAACCTCTCATTCTCTGTCATCCCCGTCTCCTCCTGCCTTCAGTCTTCCCCAGGATCAGGCTCTTTTTCAATGAGTCAGTTCTTCGCATCAGATGGCCAAAGTATTGGAGCTTCAGCTTCAGCATCAGTCCTTCCAACGAATAGTCAAGACTGATTTCCTTTAGAATGGACTGGTTGGATCTCCTTGCAGTCCAAGGGACTCTCAAGAGTCTTCTTCAACACCACAGTTCAAAAGCATCAGTTGTTTGGTGCTCATATTTCTTTATAGTCCAACTCTCACATCCATACATGACTACTAGAAAAACCATAGCCTTGACTAGACAGACTTTTTCTGCAAAGTAATATCTCTGCTTTTTAATATGCTGTCTAGGTTGGTCATAGCTTTTCTTCCAAAGAGCAAGAGTTTTTTAATTTCATGGTTGCAGTCACCATCTGCAGTGATTTTGGAGCCCAGGAAAATGAAGTTTGTCACTGTTTTCATTGTTTTCCACATCTATTTGCTATGAAGTGATGGAGCCAGATTTCATGATCTTCATTTTTTGAATGTTGAGTTTTAAGCCACTTTTCCACTCTCCTCTTTCACTTTCATCAAGAGGTTCTTTAGTTCCTCTTCGCTTTCTTCCATAAGGGTGGTGTCATCTGCATATCTGAGGTTATTGATATTTCTCCCAGCAATCTTGATTCCAGCTTGTGCTTCATCCAGCCCAGCATTTCGCATGATGTGCTATGCATATAACTTAAATAAACAGGGTAACAATATACAGCCTTGACGTACTTTTTNAACCTAAAATACAAGACAATTAACAGAAATAAATCCCTAGGTAATCCAGATGTTTAAATAAGCATACAAGAACTTTAAAGCAGAATTTATAAATATATTCAAGACTCAAGAAAAATATGGTCATAATGAGGAAACAGTTGAAAACATAAGCAGAGAAATGGAAATGATTTTTAAAAACCAAAAAACTAAGGTACAATGTAAGAAACAAATGAAAAATAATTGGAAAGGCTGAACAGCATATTGAAAGCAGGAGAAAGTGTCAGTAAACTTGAATAGAGATTAATAAAAAATATTAATATAAAGAAGATAAAGTAAAATATTAATATAAAGAACTGAAAATGTGCAGAGTGTCAGTGATCTGTAGAACAACATTAAACCATCTAATATTTTTGGACTATCTCAGAAAAAGAGAAAATCGGTTGAATTATTAAGAAGAGCCAAAGGGGTAAAGTACAATAGCTGAAATAAAAATAATTCATTGGGAAGACTTAACAGCAAATTGGAGATGGCAGAAGAGAAAATGAGACAAAAATGACATTTGAAGAAATGATAGCTAAAATTGTTTAAAATTAAATGGAAAGCAAAATTATACAAAGGAAACCACATGTAGGCCTTGTTTTCAAACTTGTATAAGCCAAATATAAAAAGGAAAATCTTGAAAACAGCCAAAGGGATTTGGGAAATAGATTGCCTATAGGGGAACAATGGGCTTCCCTAGTGGCTCAGATGGATAGAGTCTCCCTGAAATGTTGGAAACCCGGTTTTGACCCCTAGGTTGGAAAGACTCCCCTGGAGAAGGAAATGGCAGCCCACTCCAGTATTCTTGCCTAGAGAGTTCCATGGACAGAGGAGCCTGGCTGCAGTCCCATGGGGTCACAAAGGGAGCTACTGACACGACGGAGCTACTGACACTTTCACACTAGAGGGACAATTAGATAAATGTCAGCTGACACCTCATCATAATTGAAGGAGGCTAGAAACAATGATAAGAAAGAAAAACTACCAGCCCAGAATTCTATTTGCAGTGATAACATCTTTCAATAACAAAAAAAAATTAAAATTTTCATATAAATAAAATTTGTCAGCAGAACTCATATAGGAAATGTGAAAAGAAGTTGTTTAGGCTGAAAGGACAGCAGATGTAAACTTTGTTTTAAAAAGGGGATTAAAAAAACTAAGAGTTGTAAATCTAAGTACATGTAAAAGAAAATGTTTTTTATACTGGTAATTAAAAAATACTGTCTAATCCATAAATTATAACTTTATCATGGATCTATAATATTTATAAATGTTAAAATATATAATAAAAGTGCCATAGAGGACAGACTGGTGATAAACAGAATTATACTCTTGTAAGACTCACGTATTTACATGAAGTGATACAATATTAAGTCCCACTCCAGTACTCTTGCCTGGAAAATCCCATGAATGGAGGAGCCCGGTAGGCTGCAGTCCATGTNCATCCTGGTCCACTCCTGGAGACCCACAACCTATATCAGCACGTGCTTTGAGAAGTCCAATTTTAAAGGCACTTATTAACCTTGACTCGAGGCTTTCTAGGTGGCTCAGTAGTAAAGAATCCATCTACCAAGCAGGAGACATGGGTTTGATCTCTGGGTCAGGAAGATCCCCTGGAGAAGGAAATGGCAACCCTCTCCAGGATTCTTGCCTGGAGAATCCCATGGAAAGAGGAGCCTGGGGGACTGCAGTCCATGGGGTTGCAAAGAGTCAGATAGGACTGAAGCGACTTAGCACATTAAGACTTCTGCAGATCGTATGTGAATTTCACTTCCTCTGGCATCCGATCTGTACTGTGTTCCTCTTCAGATAAAGAAGTGAAGGGGACAGCCCTACCCTACAGCAGTGCCAGTCCAGCGTGGGCATGGGGTACTACAGCCTGGTCTATAAGCCAGAAGGGAATTGAGGGAGGGAGACTTGGACATTTCCATCTAGGCATCAGGGAAGGCTTCCTGGAGGAGGTGGCCTGGGAGTCAGCCCTTGACGGCCTGATAGAGTTGGCTAGGGGCAGGACTGGATGAAGGCATAGGTGTCTTGGTTTGACAGTTTATGTGGTATGAGGGAAAGGAGGAAAGGGCCTTGCATCTCCTCCGTGATCCTGAACACCCCAACTCCAAGACTAAACCTGCAGACTCCACTTAGCAATGCAAAATGAGTTTCAGTTAAATGGGCTCAGCCTCCTTAGTGGACAGCTAAACAGCCATCTTCTGTGATTTAATTTATCCCTTGAGCTCATAGAAGTATTCCTTCCTACCACATGTAATTTTATTCTTTACAAGAGTCCTGTTGAATATATTGGGTTGGCCAAAATGTTTGTCTGGATTTTTTTCTGCCAGATGTTACAAGAAAACATGAGCGAACTTTTCAACCAACCCAATACTTTCCTCTGTTGCCTTTACAGTCCAGTGATATTTTAATGCTTCTTAAGAAACAGAATCCATCCCACCCAGGAATCTAACTCTGACCAGGGAAGAAGTGTAGGGACTGATGTTTCAAGTGTATAGGGCTTTCGTTCATTCATTCTTTCAGTTTTTCAATCATTTTCTGAGTACGTAATCTTTATTCATTCTTTTATTTTTCCATTCCACGAACTTTCACCGAGTAACTCCTCTGTTCCAGGTGCCTGGGACCCAGAGTGGCATCAGACACGTCCTTCCCCTCACAGAAGCCAAACCTGAGGGCTCAGAAGGGCATCATTCTTGTAACATAACCCTGAGGCTCCCACATGTGGTAAATAGAACNTAACTCCTCTGTTCCAGGTGCCTGGGACCCAGAGTGGCATCAGACACGTCCTTCCCCTCACAGAAGCCAAACCTGAGGGCTCAGAAGGGCATCATTCTTGTAACATAACCCTGAGGCTCCCACATGTGGTAAATAGAACATTTGTGAGCAGCTGCTGTGAAACAGTGTGAACACTCACGACAGCAATCTAGTGTGTTACATGTCCAGCCCTGACAAGTGCACAAGCGTCCTGAGAATGCCCCAGGTGAGACCTCCAGGGCAGGCCAGGCCTGAGGACGGTCCAGGCAGAAGTGCAGCCGGTGTAGGGAGAGCCAGGGGCAGAGATTGGAGGCTAAATGGGCCCAGATCATCAAGTGCCTCTTAAGCCGTATTAAGGAGTCTGAACTTTATCTTGAGGGCTTTTAGCTGCCTGGGAGGAACTTGATAAAGTGGGTTTTGAGGAAGCTCTCTCTGGTTGTGGGTGGAGTGAAGGAGCTGGTGAGACAGAAGTTGCCAGAAGGAGGAGATGCTCTGGCCCAGCCCAGTGGGGAGCCTCTGAGGCAGGTCAGAGACCGGCCATGCTGTGGAAGTCCTCGGAGACCCCACCCTTGACACGCACTGCCCTTGACCGAGCTAGAACCTGCTGGGCAGTGCCCACAGTGAGGGTGCCATCTCCGGGTGGAGCAGAGGAACGTTTCTGTGAGAAAGCGGTTTCTGCTTCTGGATAATCCCTTCTCGAATTCCAAGCAATTGATTTTTTCTTATCTCAACGAGTGAGGGGCCCAAGTGGCAATCACTCCCATCCTTCGGTTCACATTTTATGTTGCTGTCTATTCTGAACAGGAAAAGAGCAGAAAATAGAACTGGTTTCAGAATGGCTGCCAACTGAAGGGCTCCCCGCCTCCACCCCCGCCACTCCCTTTTATTTCTGAGAATCAGGGTCAGGTAGAGGGGGAAGGGGGCTGTTTCTCCGGCAGCCTCTGAGGCAGGAGCAGGCACCCCTCAGGGAAAGTGCTCTGGACAGGGATCTCTTGTACCCACCACCCGAGAGGGTTCTGAGAGTCTCGAGAAGAGCCGGAGACCCGGTCCTCAGGGTCATTCCTTTTGTGGAGGAAGATTCAGCAAGCCCTAGATTTCTATCACTGGCTTTAGAGCTCTGACCCTGTGCTCTGACCAGCCCTCACAGCTGGAGAGGAGAGCCCCTCCTGGGGCCGTGGGGGCCTCCTGCTACCACCTTCCCCCTGGTGTCTGCACCTCCTCTGTGTCCAGGG
>SJYV01042243.1:74040-89961 GCA_006410875.1 Neotragus pygmaeus | reverse complement strand
TGAAGTGATGAGACCGGATGCCATGATCTTCGTTTTTTGAATGTTGAGCTTTAAGCCAACTTTTTCACTCTCCTCTTTCACTTTTGTCAAGAGGCTTTTTAGTTCCTCTTCACTTTCTGCCATAAGCGTGGTGTCACTGCATATCTGAGGTTATTGATATTTCTCCCAGCAATCTTGATTCCAGCTTGTGCTTCTTCTAGCCCAGTGTTTCTTATGATGTGCTCTGCATATAAGTTAAATAAGCAAGGTGACCATATACAGCCTTGACACACTCCTTTTCCTATTTGGAAACAGTCTGTTGTTCCATGTCCAGTTCTAACTGTTGCTTCCTGATCTGCATACAGGTTTCTCAAGAGGCAGGTCAGGTGGTCTGGTATTCCCATCTCTTTTAAAATTGTCCGCAGTTTATTGTGATCCACACAGTCAAAGGCTTTGGCATAGTCAACAAAGCAGAAATAGATGTTTTTCTGGAACTCTCTTGGTTTTTCGATGATCAGGCGGATGTTAACAATTTGATCTCTGGTTCCTCTGCCTTTTCTAAAACCATCTGGAAGTTCACAGTTCATGTATTGCTGATGCTCAGTAAAATATCAGTGAATTAATGGTTCTGTTGAAAAGAATAAACTGAGAGCACTTATTAAGAAAGAAACTTAGAGGACGTCCTGCGTGGCTCAGTCGTAAAGAATCCGCCTGCCAAAGCAGGAGACTGCTTTCGGTGCCTGGTCCTGGAAGTTCCCACATTCCGTGGAGCAACTAAGTTCAAGCTCCGCAGCTACGGAGCCTGTGCTCTAGAGCCCAGGGGCCACAATTACTGAAGTCCACGTGCTTCGACTGCTGAACCTAGTGCACCCTAGGGCCTGTGCTCTGCAACAAGAGAAACTATGCAATGAGAAGCCCATGCACTGCAATAAAGAGTAGACCCCACTCTGTGCAACTAGAGAAAGCCTGTAGGCAGCAGCACAGACACACTGCAAACAAACAAATAAATAAATATCATTTTTTTAAAAAGAGAAAGAACGAAATTTAAAGAGGTAAGGGTCTAAATTAATCCTTTTTTGATAGAGTCGATTTTGAAGTCCCAAGTAGAATATTTCGACATCTTAAAGCTTATGATTAACAGCACCAAGAACACCTGACTCCCTGACGACGGATGAGAAATTCTTCATTCCTAATGAGTATAGTTTTAGTGGTGATATAAACAGGACACTCCCTTTAAAAATAACAAAATTTAGATTTCAGTTACAGCATATATAGTTGATTTATGTTTCCTAAAAATTAGCAAAGAGAACACAGCTATGCCTCTGAGGATTTGGAGGAAATTAGAGAAGCAGTCACAATTAGTCACTGAAGAATTGGAGTCCGAAGTATTTTCTGCTCCAGAATTATGTAAGCTTTAGCAGCTTTTGATGCTTTTGAACTGTGGTGTTGGAGAAGACTCTTGAGAGTCCCTTGGACAGCAAGGAGATCCAACNTGCTAAGCTTCCTGTGAATGAGGAAAAGCTGGATGCCTGCGGGTTGTTGGGAGCAGGTGGGCCCTGGCCTAGGGCTCTTACCCCTGGGGGTGGTGTCAGGACAGGGTGGGGTCCACCTGGCAGTGCAAGTCCCCTCACCCAGAGTGAGGCCTGTCCTGGCTGTGTCTCTTTCTGAGCCCCCAGCAACCCCCGCCCCCCAAGAGCTGGTTCTGCTGAGCCCACCACCCAAAGGGCAAACGCTTGAGGTGGGCAGGGCCATGAACCCGGCTGGAGGAGGCTGTGACAGGAACACAACATTTATTGAACACCTACTCTGCACAGGAGTGCAACACCAGCAGTGCCTGCTGCCTGTTGCTCATTGTCTTGTGAGGAGACGGAGGAAGCCAGATCTGTGTCAGAGCCACAGAGGGAGCCCCAGGGGACAGCGGAAGGGGGCCTGACTCCATCACGGGCCCTGGAAGCCCTCACGGAGGAGCTGTTCTTGATCACTGCATTGACTCTTGACAGGCAAAGATGGGGAAGGGCGCTTCAGATGGAGGAGATAGCACTGGTGGCGGCCAGATGTCAGAAGGGGTGGCCAGGTTGCGTGCGTGTGTGCTAAGTCATTTCAGCCATGTCCGACTTTGTGACCCCGTGGACCATATCCCGCCAGGTTCCTCTGTCCACAGGATCCTCCACACAAGAATGCTGGAGTGGGTTGCCACTTCCTCCTCCAGGGGATCTTCCCCACCCAGGGATCGAACCCATGTCTCTTGTATCTCCTGCATTGGCAGCCAAGTTGAGGGATGTGAAACACCTGGGCTCTCATTAGAAGGGTTTTGTAGGTGAGGAGTTAATGGGACTGAAGCACCTCCTAGGACACAGGACTTCCAGGTCTAAAGCCAAGAAAGTCCTGGGGAAGCTAAGATGAGTTGGTTGTTGTACTGGGAAAGTTAAATTGAGTTCTAATTGACACAGGCTTTAAATACACAGGTCAGAAGTTTGCAGTTCTGTCCTCCAGGCCATGAAGAGCTCCAGAAGATGTTTTGTTTTGTTTTGTTTTTGTAAGAGGAAGGGAAGAAAGCATCTTCTACAAAGTAAGTCCACTTGATTTCCACCCATAGGAATATGTATTTCCATTTTGCAAGTGAGGAAACAGTGTCAGAGAAGTTAGGCTACTTGCCCCGGGTCACACAGCAAATAAGCAGCTGGTGATTCCAAAGCTTGTGCTCTGAGGCACTGAGTCACCTACTCAGGGTGAGGGTCTTCAGGCCAGGGGGTTGGATACTGTGACCCCCAAACCGAGGCTGCCTGGAGGGGCCTCAGAATCTCCTGGAAGTCAGGCCTGCACAGATTTTTGTTCCCCTGTCTGTGGCACAGCCAGCCATCAAGCAGCCCCTGGCTTGGTCTTCCTAGCTCTGTGTCCCCCATTGTCCATCCTGGGGTCAGTGAACAGTGCTGAATGGGTGTTGGGATCTCTGTGGGCCCCGCGGTGACTGACAGGGCCCCCCAGGGGCTTAACCGCTCAGCAGCCCCACCCAGTGGTGAGCAACTGCGTTGCGTGCAGGCCACAGTGCTCAGGAGACTCCAGGAGGTTTTCTCTAGCCGAGTAGGGAGCACTCCAGGGATCGAGAAGAATAGACCCAGGTCCAGCCCTCACCTGACCAAGCCCAAGACAGCTGGGTATGTGGTGGTGGTTTAGTCGCAGTCATGTCCAACTCTTACGACCATGGACTGGNTCTCTAGCCGAGTAGGGAGCACTCCAGGGATCGAGAAGAATAGACCCAGGTCCAGCCCTCACCTGACCAAGCCCAAGACAGCTGGGTATGTGGTGGTGGTTTAGTCGCAGTCATGTCCAACTCTTACGACCATGGACTGGAGCCTGCCAGGTTCCTCTGTCCATGGGATTTTCCAGGCAAGAATACTGGAGTGGGTTGCCATTTCCTTCTCCAGAGGATCTTCCCGACCCAGGAACTGAACTCAGGTCTCCTGCATTGCAGGCAGATTCTTTACCAATTGAGGTATGAGAGAAGCCCAACATGTTAAGAAGTGGGACTTCCCTGGTGGTCCAGTGGCTAAGATTCTGTGCTCCCAATGCAGGGGGGCCCGGGTTCGATCTCTGGTCAGGGAACTAGATATTGCAGGCCTCAACTAAGAGGTGGCATGCTGCAACTAAAGATCCCAAAAGTGAAAGTTGCTCAGTCGTGTCTGACTCTTTGTGAGCCCATGGACTATACAATCTACGGAATTCTCCAGGCCAGAATACTGTAGTGGGTAGATCTTCTCCAGCAGATCTTCCCAACCCAGGGATCGAACCCAGATCTCCCACATTGCAGGTGGATTCTCATCTGAGCCACCAGGGAAGCCTAAGAATACTAGAGTGGGTAGCCTATCCCTTCTCCAGTGGATCTGCTTGACCCAGGAACCAAACCGGGGTCTCCTGCATTGCAGGAGGATTCTTTATTGACTGAGTTACTAGCGAAGCCCAAGAGCTTGGGCCACCTCCTAGAGCCCTCACCTGGAACCACCCATGGGTGTGCGGGAGAGGAACAGGCAAGAGGAGGAAGGCTGGTTGGTGCGGTGGGCAGCAGGCATGTCCAATCGGAGGGCACACATTTTCTAAGTGGCTCCAGCCTGGTGAGGGGGGTCTGGCAATGGGCAGCCAGGACCTGAGTGCCCGGATCTGGGGCAGGAAGCCAGGCATGTTGATGTTCCTGGTGTGTTATAAGGTTTGCAGAGCGTGATGTGCATGGCATTGGGCCCTTGGCACACCTACCTGGCTTTTAGGCTTTTCTGTGTTCAGCACACCCTTGACCGTGGAGTTACACCTGGGAGCCAGCCTGCTAAGGAGGGCATCCCAAGGTTAGGGCTGCAGGATTGATGGCTTCCTCCATAGAGCCAAGTGATGGACACCAGGGCTGGAGCTGGTGGGCGGTAGTTACCCCTGTGTGGGCTGCTCTGCCAGGAGAGTCCCCACATCGGCCCCCAGGAGAAACATGCTAGCACAGACTGCCTGGGCTTCAGCCAGAGGGCTCTCAGTGGGTGTAAAGAAGGGGTACCTCAGATATCTCAGGCAAGACAGGACTGTCTCCAGAGAAGAGGGGCAGGCAGGGTGTTGACTCTTCTCTGTCCTTAGCTAGCACTCGATTTGCTAAGGCTCAGGGAGGACTGCCACCATGAAAAGGGCCCACAGGCCTTTCTGTGCGGCTCTGGGGTCCAGAAGGACTGATTCTGGTCAGCAACAACAAAATCTCTTTCCTGGACATGAGGCTGGGGTTGGGGGCCCCTCTGAGCCTCTCAAGGGGGAGCTGGGAGAGGGAGTGGGGAGTTGCTTCATGGTCCTGGAGTTTCCATTTGGATGATGGACTTGTTTGAAGAATAGATAGTGGTGATGAGATATGCAACACTGAATGTCATTATCACCACTGAATTGTCCATTTGTGGTTAAGATGGTATTTTTACATTATACGTACATATTTCATCACAATAAAAACAGTGAAAAACTGTCAAGGTCATGAAACATAAGGAAAGGCTGAGAAAACTGTCACAGATAGAAGGATTTTAAGGAAATATGACCACCACAGGCATCGTGGTAACCGAGACAAGACCCCGGACAGGAAAAAAGGACAATTCATGTCCACTAAGGAAAAACTGATGAAATTCAAGTAAAGCTTGTGGTTCAGTTAATAATATCATCCCAGGGTTAGTTTCCTAGCTGTGGCAAATGCTCCACAGTTATGTAAGATGTTAACATTAGAGGAAGCTGGGTGATGGGAACGCTCTGTACTGTCTTTATAACTTGTCTCTAAATCTAAAATTATTCCAAAATAAGAAGCTTCAAAAAAAATATCAAAAGCAGGACCTGGACTGTTAAGAAGAGCTGGGCTCTGCTCAGGGAAGGTCGGGGCGGGGACTCTGGGTTGAGCAGTCAGGCCACTAGTCCGCTTGTGCCCCTCACCCACAGGATAACCACGCCCATCGGGCAGTTTGTTTGTTCTTCTACACGACAGCCTGTCACAGGCCCCCACCCCCTTCTGGACTTCTCAGTTTCCATCTTTACAACGGGTTCACTCATGGAGTCAATCTGCGAACACTGTGGGTCTGGGCAGGGGGACCTCAGTGTCCCGAGATGCGTTTTCTTAGCACACCGTGGTCACGCCGCCCACACTGGCCATGTGCCTGGCGGACCAGCTGCCAGCAGAGGTCCTGAGAGCAGGACTTCTGTCCCCAGTCACTCACTGGAGGAAGAAGGGTTAAGACAGGGAGGAGAAAGGCCAGAACCTAACATTTACTGAGCATCTACTGCACGCCAGGCACAGCACCACCAGCTTCACAGGTGGCTCTGCTTGACCTCCCTACAATACAAGCTAAAGCAGGGTTATCCCCATTTTACAGATCAGGAGATTAAGACTGAGTGAGGTCAGCTCATCTTCTCTTATGTGTCAGAAGCAGGGATCAATCCCACATATCTGTTGGACTCCAGAGTCTGTCTTCTCTCCTGAAGACCCAGACAAGAGAAGGAATGGGACCCATCTCGGTCCCCAGGCCAGGGATAATGTTCAGTCTTCAGGACATGCGGAGCTTTTCGGTGCATCAGGTGACAGGACAGAGGGCGTGCTTGATGATGTCGTTCTCTGGAAGGGGGCAGGGCCAATGTTTGCAAGGTCAAAGTTTCTGTGAACAGAGAGCAGGGCTTGGGGCAGGAGTCTGTGAGTGAATTATGTAACTGCGGGGCTGCTTGGAACTGGGAAGACCGCAGACCCCAGGGTCCTGCAGGACCTAAGGTACAGCCCAGGCCTTCTCAGAAGATGCTGCCCCATCCCCTCCAACTCCAAGCGCCCTCACCCCGTGATGTGGTTTCTGGTTGCTGTTTTGCCCTTGAAGGGACCACACACACCCTGGAAGAGACCCTGGATGCAGACACTGCCTCCCCTGTCCCCTTCTGGATCTCATCATCCAGGCCTTGTGTCCCTCTCCCTACACCTCCCATCCCTCTGCAGACACTCCCTGCGTGTGGACTCAGGATTGCTCCTGCCTCTGTGAACCTTTCTCACCACTAGTCAGTGCCACACCCACAGCCCCAGGAGTGGCCTCCTTGGGCTGGTTGCTGTCACCAGCACCATGAGGCCCCAGAAAAGAACCTGGTGGCCATCACATCCTCTGATCCTCAGCACTTAACAGAAAGCAGGGTCTGTGCCAAGCTTGGGGCACTTTGGGCATGGACAGATGAACCACGTGTAGGAGATCCCAGCTGGAGCCAAGCCCAGCCCAGACACTACTGCTTCTCATGAGCCTCTTTTTGGAAAGGCAAGTCTCAGATCTCAAGTCCCTGGTCCATGCCCAGGTACATTTCACTGCTCTGGGCATGGCGCCGACTCTGAGTTCCACTTCCCCAGTCAGAGAGGAGGATGAGCCCAGAATGTTCTGTGACTTCAGCTTGTGGGTGCTGGCTATAATTCTGCAGAAAAGACCAGTCTGTTTCCAGTAAAACAGAGTGATCCAGAAAGCAGTGGCCACCCCCACCACATCTATTCTTAGAAATCCCAGAAAGCGGTTGACAAGCTCACTCTCGGAAACAGGACGCTGGCAGAAGGTAAGACAGGTGCTAGTGGCAACCCCCGAGGTCCCCGCCCTGAGCTGAGAGCAGTCTGGGGCAGGCCCAGCAAAGCCAGCTGATGTGGTTCTCAGGATCCGTGGCTGACGTGGAGCTGGGGCATTCTCCTGGCCTTCAGCTGCCTTTTTGAGTCCTTTGTTGATAAGCACACATGTGTCGTATGCGCTCCTTCTTTTTCAAGCAATTTTATCCTGCAGTCCCCCTGCTGGGGCCTCCCTGGAGGTGACGGGTATCATGGTTTGAACTTTCTAACGCTTAGTTCCTTGTCTTTGGCTTTGGGGAAGTGTGAGCCAGGCCACAGCCACCCTTGCTTATTCAAAGGAAGGGTTTTGGGGGGTTAGGGGAGCCTGGGGATGAGAGACTCAGGTTCAGTCTGGGTCCCCTCAGGAACTCAAGATGGCAAAGTTGAAAGTACAAATTAACTCTTTAGCAATAAGTGTGAAAAGAGACCAGGAAGGGGATAAAGGGTTATGTGGTGAAGAGAGAAATTTAGCACAGCTAAGCAGACCAGGTGGGCTTCCTAGAGGAAGGGGCATTTGATTGAGATTTGAAAGTGTTTTTTTTTGTTTTGTTTTGTTTTGTTTTTAATTTTTTGACTGCACCGGGTCTTAGCTGTGGCATGAGACCTCTGAGTTGCGGCATGTGGGATCTAGTTCCCTGACCAGGGATCAAACCCAGGCCTCCTAAATTGGGAGCGAGGAGTCTTAGCCACTGGACCACCAGGGAAGTCCCGGATTTTTGTTTTTCTTTAAATCCTGAGTATTGAAAGGGAAGCAAGGTCGAGTGAAGTCCCTCACAGAAGGGGGAGCTGAGATGAAGCAGGTGAGACCTGGACTGCGTCAATCAGGCCTGGCCGGGATCCCCCTGCTAAGGATGGACCATGTGACTTCGTGGAGGTGACTTCTCCTCTGAACATATTTCCTCCCTGGAAGAGAAGAAAGGCTGTGAAGATACTGAAACAACACGTGCGAAGTGGCCGCCCACCCCTGCGGGTGCCACTCCTGTCTGGCTCACTCGGGGCTGACTCTAGTGATGGCCCGGCAGGCGCTCCAGGCAAGTGGAGACATTCCTGTGTCTCTGGTTTGAAGGGAACCATTAGGCATCAAATGAACACTCCTTGCTAAGTCACTTCAGTCGTGTCCGACTCTGTGCGACCTCATAGACGGCAGCCCACCAGGCTCTGCCGTCCCTGGGATTCTCCAGGCAAGAACACTGGAGTGGGTTGCCATTTCCTTCTCCAGTGCATGAAAGTGAAACGTGAAAGGGAAGTCGCTCAGTCGTGTCAGACTCTTAGCCACCCCATGGACTGCAGCCCACCAGGCTCCTCTGTCCATCGGATTTTCCAGTCAAGAGTGCTGGAGTGGGGTGCCATTGCCTTCTCCAGAACACTCCTTAGGAAGAGGTAAATATCCTGTCAGAGCCGTGGCCCCGTCACCAGGGCAGGTGACCAGGCCTGCACGTGGTGAACACAACCAACAGCCCAGGCTCTGCGGTTCCGACGTCCCAGCTGCTCTCCAGCAGGAAAGGAGGCCAAAGCCTGTGCCCACTTCACACAGAGCACCTCAGGGCCTCGCCCTGGGGTTCCTGCCAAATGTCCTTCTTGCATCACACCTGGAGGCCACCCCAGCCAGCAAGTCCATCAGGAGGAATAACATGTTCAGTCAACAGGTACCTGCTTACACGTTTTCTACTCAGGGCTAGTTGCTCAGTCAGAGCTCTTCAGACCTCAGAGTGGCCCGGGGCCTGGGTCTGGGGAGGAGGTGCCGCTTTGGGAACACAGAAGCCTCTGCTGCCTCTGGGGGCTGAGCCCAAACTTTTCCTTCAATCCACAGGTGGTTTCGGAGAACAGATGAGAGCATACTGAGTTATTTCCCCGCAGACCGGGGTCTTTGTCCTGATGCACTGGGTTGCGGGTGGACAGCTCAGCAGGTGGATGCTGGGAGGGGTGGGAGAGAATTCTGATGGGGTACCTCTCACCCTATTGGAGATGACCTAGCTATGGTTTGGGGTTGGCAAACTGGAGCTCAGCGTACAGGAACTCACAATGGCACTTCTGTGGGTGGTGATGGGACTTATAGAGAACATCTACCCTGACTTGCCTCTCTGGGGGAGGAAACTGAGGCCCAGGGAGAGGCCAGGCTTGCTGAGTTTCTCCAGTGAGTTTGTGATGTGTTAGGCCAGAGCTCACACCAAACAGACCCATCTGCAGCTGTGAGCCAGAGACTGGAGATGGGTGGGAGAATGGCGTGGGGGAGTGGGGGAACCCAACAGGGGCCAGGAGTGGGGTGGAAGAGCCTGGGGCCTGAGCAGAGAGTTGCTTAGAAAACCTCTGAACTGGATTAGTTAATTGTGGCCGGGGAGTTAAGGAGGAGGTGGGGTGGGAGTGTGACTCTGAAAGACAGCATGTGGGATCCTTGGGATGTGGGAAACGTTCTGTATCTGTATCGTGTCTGTATCTCAGTATCCTGGTTGTGGTGTTGCACCATGGTTTTGCGAGATGTTATCACTGGGGTAAGGAGTACACAGACTCTCTTACAGTTGCATGGGAGTCTGCTGCTGCTAAGTCCCTTCAGTCGTGTCCAGCTCTGTGCGACCCCATAGATGGCAGCCCACTAGGCTCCCCCGTCCCTGGGATTCTCCAGGCAAGAACACTGGAGTGGGTTGCCATTTCCTTCTCCAATACAGGAAAGTGAAAAGTGAAAGTAAAGTCGCTCAGTCATGTCCGACCCTCAGCGACCCCATGGACTGCAGCCTTCCAGGCTCCTCCGTCCATGGGATTTTCTAGGCAAGAGTACTGGAGTAGGGTGCCAATCTACAACTATCTATAAATAAAAAGTATAATTTAAAAAAAAGAAAGAAAATCTCTGAGCTGGGTATGCAAAGAGGTCTGAAAGTCAGAAGTGGGGCAGCTTGGAGGTGGACTCGAGCTGAGTGGAAATGGCCTGTGTCCAGGGCCCTGGGGCACTGCACCTGCCCTGGGGACTGTGGATCATGGGCACGGTCTGTGAACATGGCAACTTCTCGGTCCAATGAAATGAGCATCAGCTGGCAAGGAGCAGAGCTTTGGGGCAGCCAGAGAGAGGGCGCTCCAGGAGGAAGGGTGAGGAAGTCACCAAACAGCCTTGATGACCGATGAGGAGGGGTGATGAGGGCCAGTTGGGAGGGACGGTGTCTGCACTGCGGCCCAGTGTGGAAAAGCGCTGTCACTGCCAGCCATGCTGAAGACAGAAGGACTCTGACACATTTTGAAACCAACAGCTATTTACATTTCCGCAGGAAGAATTTGGATTAGATGCGAGGCAGGTTTGGATGCAGGAAGCGCTATCAAAGGCCACATGGGTGTTTAATGAGACTCCCTGCAGCTGGGTCAAGAGCATGTGGGCTTTCCTGGCTCTGTCTTCACTTCGACCCAGCTGAGCACCACAGTGTAGCAGGTGCTGGAGGAGATGCACGTGCACCGACAGGCCTCCCTGGGCACGGAGCTGGTGGCACAGAAGGCAGAAAGATGACTTTCGCGTTGGATGAGATTGAGTCTGGCAAGTGGATTGACAGCGGCCAGAGCTGTGATTTGCAAACACCTGTTCCTAAGACAGACAGTCATTGAGGTTCCCTTCTGCCCCATCACCCCAGCATTCCTGGGCTTCCAAGTTCACCTAAAATGCCCTCCTCCCGCTTCTCCAGACCTCAACCCAGACCCCTCACCAGCCCTCTCACTGTGGGTAACACTCAGAACTCTGAATTCTTCCTTGCTGCAGATGCTGCTCTGGCCCTGGGCACACAGGCATGCCCCAGACACAGTCCACCCCTTGAGGGGCTCCGGTTGGATGGGAGAGACAAGTAAATAATTAGATAGGCATATCAAAGAGGATCAGGCTTCCCAGGTGGTGCTAGTGGTCAAGAATCCACCTGCCAACGTGGGAGACAAGAGACACAGTTTGATCCCTGGGGCAGGAAGATCCCCTGGAGAAGGAAATGGCAACCCATTCTGGTATTCTTGCCTGGGGAGTCCCATGGACAGAGGAGCCTGGTGGGCTATACACCATAGGGTCACAAAGAGTTGGACATCCTGAAGCAACTTAGTATGCACACATCAAAGAGGGTCACAGGGGTGAGCCTCCCAGATGTCCTCTTTGCTTCTAGGTCAGTGACAGGGATATGTTCCAGCCCAGACCAGGGAAGCCCAGCCTGTTTTCCAAGCGTGCTGAGGGTGCCCACCTCTGACTCTGGCTGTGTGAGGATCCCTTTTGTCCAGTGGGCCAGGGAGATTGACAGTGTTGATCGTTGTACCCAGTGCCTGCCTGCACTCTGAAGCCAGGTCTGCAGAACTGCCATCAACCCTCTTGGTGTCTACCTTGTGCTTGATGCCCAGGTGGGTCTGGGTGGGAGGCAAGGTAGACAGGAGGAAGAAATGGAGTTCCTGGCCAAGCTGGTACCATGTAGGTTCATCACACAAAACTAGTGGGGGTCCAGCTCATCTGGGTGGCAGTCTGGTGGGGATGTTGACATGGGGAAGTTCTTGAAGGAGAAGGAGATTTGACCCAAGCTTCTATAGTTTGGGGATATAGATGGATCAGGGAAAGCTACTGAAGAGGAAGGCATGGTCGGGCACACAGGCCGTAGTGGGCACCTGCTGTGACCTACAGGACAAGCCAAGAGAGTCCTATTCAGCTACCTTGATGAAGCGTCTCCTGTGCTGCCTTGCCGCCAGGGAGGTGACATTACCTGCAGCTCACAGATGACGAAAGCCAAGCCAGAGAAGATAAAGACCACCCCGGCTCAGAGCCAAGAACCAGAAGAAATCAGCTTCTCAGCTATCCTGTACTCAGGCTAGCTCCTGTGGGCTGGAAAGGAGAGGTCCCTGGAGAAGATATCAAAAGATGGCTAGGATGAAGGCAGGGGTGTTGCTGTGCAAAGCCACATAACTCAGGCCAGGGTGTTGCCCTAGTGATGTTGGCTAAAAGCAGCACATTTCACATGAAAAGGCCTACTTCTCCAGGAAGGCTTTGTTTTGCTACGGGCTTTGGCTTTGTTTTTGGAGGGAACCTGCGAGAGCAGCTAGAATGGGGCAAAGGTTCAGGGCTGGGCTCCTCTCTGAGTTCCAGCATTTCTTAACTGGGTAGCCTTGGACAGATTGCTTAAACTCTCTGATCCTCAGTTTCTTCACTGTGGCAAGCGCTAATAATACACTGGCAGCTGCTGCAAGGATTAAAGGTGCTGTATGCAAAGTGCTGGACATAGGATCATACCCAGTAATGAGGAGCTGTTAATATGATGTCAGCTGCCGGCTACAGCCATCTCCTCCTCAGTGGTCCCTGCTTCCACCACCCAATCACCTCTGAGGAGATTGTTTCAACCCTTGCTAATGCTGCGAGATGGAGGTGAATCTCCTGAGGATCTGAAACAGGGGATCTATGATCTGGGAGGTGCATTGAATATAAGGAAATTAAGCAGCTTCCCTGATCTTGCATCCCACATGTTTTACACAATATCTGAGAGAAGCCGCTGATGTAGACAGCTGGTCCCGCAGCGTTCCCGCTCAGAGGGGCTATTAGCTGTGTCATGCATCTATTTGTAATGAAATGGAAGTGTTTTGATTTCTCTGGGAAGCGGATTTTCTCCCAAATCCTTGCTGCTTTCATCCTTGGACATGAAACAGCCCATTCTAATCTCATATGGAGGGTCAGCGGTTCTAAGGCACCCATGAAATCTGACCGCCAACTCAGCTCCCAGGCGGCAGCTTTGATCGCCGGGAGAGAGCAAGCCTTCCCCAGTTTGGTGTTAATAGCCCCATGCATTATTTACGAGCCGCATTTCGGGCTCGTCTGCAATCCAGATTGCAGGCTGGAGTGTCAGCTGCTTCCCTGTTCCTTGGTGATGGAGCTCTGTCATCCACCAGAGCCACTAAAAATAGGCACCTGACAGAGTTCTCTGTGCGGCTCACCCTACCCTTGCCACAGACTAGTTGGAGGGCAGCTGACACGGAACAAGCAAATAAGGTGAAACCATCCCTTTGCAATTCTCTCAACTGCAGCTCCTCTGGTCCAAATGATCTGTGGAATGGTCAGCTGTCCGGGGAGCATCCTTAGGAAAGGCATATCTGAGGCCTCAGCTGCCTGTGGGTGGGGCTGCAGCCAGACTATGTTCTCTGACCCCTGCTGAGAAAGACACAGACCTCCTGGGCTTTGGGACCATGGGGGCAAGGCAAAGTTTGAGATTTAACTATCCCTGAAAATTTGCTGGAAATGCTAAGGTGGGGTGGGCAGACTCACTTACCCATCTTCTCTTACTTTTTGAACTGGATAACCTAGTCACATCCTCTTTCCTGAATTAAAAAAACCATTATCTGAATATCTACAATGTGCCAGGCACTGAGATAAAACTGTGAGCAAGGGCAGATGGGGCTCCTGGCTGTGGCAGACTGCAGTCAAGATGGGCCCCGGTGACTAATGCCTCCTGTATTCATGCACAGCCCCTTCCCACACTGTTGGGATTGACCTGTGTAATCAATAGAATATTGTGTCTGAGGTGAAATCGTAGTAGCATCTGCCTTGCCCTCTTGGATCACTTGTCCTCTGAGGAAAGCCAGCTGCCATGTTGGGAGGACACTCAGGCAGTCCCATGGAGAGGCCCAGTGGTCAGAAGTGGATCTTCTAACCCCAGTCCCGCCTTCGGATGCCTGCAGTCTTGACTGAAGTCTTGACTACAATTCCTTGTCTCCTCTATACGCTTGCATTTCATCGGTAGTTGTGTCATTAAAAGATGCAATGCAGTAGAACAGCAATACTGGAAACATGTACTTTAGGCACGAATTGCACCCTGAACCATTCACCTGGGCTGTAACATGTTCCAAAGCATTACTTTTAGTTTGCAGGCTGAAAACGTCCTGCGTAAGCAAATGTTGCTGTTGTTCAGTCATTAAATTGCATTGGACTCTGTGTGATCCCATGAACTGCAGCATGTCAAGCTTCCTTGTCCACTATCTCTTGGAGTTTGCGCAAACTCATGTCCATTAAATCAGTGATGCTACCTACCATCTCATCCTCTGCCGCCCCCTTCTCCAGGGAATCTGTTTCCCTAGACTCTAAAGGTGCATCTAAGAGCAGCTCTTTTCTAAATGCTGGCGTGTCTTCTTTCACTGGGGATGTTTCCAGACACCTTCCTTCTGGCCCCTTACACTCACCTATTAATTAAAATGTAGACATTTGATCTTTATAAAAACACTAGAAAGACAATTAGATCCTGTTCCCCTCTGATTAAAAGTCTGTTAGCTGTTCTAAATCAACTTGAGAGATTAAATCCCAAATCTTATTAAATCATGCAAGGTCCTTGGTGGCCTGGTCCCTCCCAGCAACAAGACTTCCCAGCAGCCTCACTTGGATACAGAAAGATTCCTGAAGTCCTAGGGGCTCTCTTGTTTATGGGATGTTGTCTACGTGATGTCCAAGCTGCATCCTACTTGTGCCTGAAACTCCTGCTTCCTCCGTTTCTTCCTCTGGTCCTGCAGGATTCAGCTTAGAAATATGTTGTCTGAGGACCACCACTGACCCCTCCCTCCCAGGCCACTAGAATGTTGTGCCCCCACCCCCACATCCTTAGCTCCGCGGCTGAGATCTCACCCATGCAAATCAGAATGTGTTGGTCCTTTACAGGCAGTGTCCGTTCTGATTGGTCAGTTTCTCTGGTTGCTTGGTGCCCATGCCATTCTAGTTGCTAATTATTTTCAAGACCACCCCTTCCAAAGGCCTTGAAAGAAAGAATTCACTAAATACTTCTCAAATGAATAGGTGAACAAAGTCCTCTGGCCTCCAAAGTCACAAAGTGAGTTGGCTTAAGAATCTAGCCCTCGGGGCCCCCAGTCTCAGAGCTGGTGAATCAGGCCCTTCTCTTGTGCCACTGTTCTGGCTACTTAAAAAAATAATAATCATTTATTTGGCTGGGCTGGGTCTTGGTTGCAGCATGTGAACACTTAGTTGCAGCATGTGGGATCTAGTTCCCTCACCAGGGATTGAACTTGGGCCTTCTGCATTGGAGCATGGAGTCTTTGCCACTGGACCACCAGGGATGATTCTTGTCTAGCTTATGAAACATCCTGCACTGTCCTGAGATCTGTAGTTTTCATTGGTAGTTTTCTCTGAAAATACAACAGTGAATAATCAAAGCTTGAGCTCTTTTAGCAGACAATTTTGTCCCGATAGGCTGGCTTTTCACACACCTACACCATTAGAAGCAGGAAAATGCCTGTCCTACAAGAGGCAGAGCACGGTTTCTTCATTGGGTCAGTGACATCCTTAGTGCACAAGGATTAAGAAAATTAGAGATACCAAGGGAACATTTCTTGCAAAGATGGGCTCAATAAAGGACAGAAATTGTATGGACCTAACGGAAGCAGAAGATATTAAGAAGAGGTGGCAAGAATACACAGAAGAACTATACAAAAAAGTTCTTCATGACACAGATAATCATGATGGTGTGATCACTCACCTAGAGCCAGACATCTTGGAATGTGAAGTCAAGTGGGCCTTAGGAATTATGACTACGAACAAAGCTAGTGGAGGTGATGGAATTCCAGTTGAGCTATTTCAGATGCTAAAAGATGATGCTGTGAAAGTGCTGCACTCATTATGTCAGCAAATTTGGAAAACTCAGCAGTGGTCACAGGACTGGAAAAGGTCAGTTTTCATTCCAATCCCAAAGAAAGGCAATGCCAAAGAATGCTCAGACTACCACACAATTGCACTCATCTCATACGCTAGTAAAGTAATACTCAAAATGCTCCAAGCCAGGGTTCAGCAATATGTGAACTGTGAACTTCCAGATGTTCAAGCTGGTTTTAGAAAAGGCAGAGGAACCAGAGAT
>SJYV01042243.1:31976-69623 GCA_006410875.1 Neotragus pygmaeus | reverse complement strand
CTCCCACAATTTACATTTTAAGATGACAGGATTAAAACTAACAATAGAAAGATCTTACCAGACCCACTCCCATAATATTCATTTTAAGATAACAGGATTAATCAGAAGGCTTTCAAGAAGGAGAAACTGTCCTCAAGCAGGATACATTGCTGTTACATAATCCTTAGTGTGCAGAGTTTAAGCTGAGTTGTTTTTTTGTATAATCATCAGTTCCTGGCTAAAAAAAAACTTTTATGTGACTAAGACTAAGGAATGTAAAAAAAAAAATAAAAAATAAAAAAGTTGTTCTTTCCTCTTCCTTGAGCATTCCAGACCCCTTTCTCCTCCTCGGGGATCCCAGACTTCTTATCAACCTGCCTAGGATTGACTGTCTCAGGTACACTGAGGAAAATACCATTCTAATGTTGTGAAATTCACTGAGAGTGGGGCTCTGGTTTTATGAAACAGAAAAGAATTTTATAATCATTGTTTAGCTTGGAATCTCTCTTTATGCTGTGCATTTCTCAATCTTGTTTCATGAAACCACACTGACCCAGGAAGAATGGAAGATGGACTTGAGGAACGAATGCTAAGAAGACCCTTGACTTAGTAACCGTTACCAGTTACAGACACTGTATATTCCATATTTCTTACCTTTTGAAGCTAGCTTGCATGTCTCTTACACACTTCCATGTCAATGCTAATGTTTCGTTGTTGCTTCAAGCCCTCCTCTTTTAACCAATGAAATTTTCCTGCAGACCAATTTAACAATCCTTATGCTCTACCAGTGATCCCACCCATAATTTTGAGTCACATCATAATCCTGTGGCCCGTTGCTCCAAGAGATTGCTTCATTTTAATCCAGATGTCATAGAGATTCTTGGGGAAATGATGCTTTGGGTGATTAGACCTGATATTTATGAATTTAAAAGGCACTTTACCTAAGAAGAGTAAGAAAACGAAGTCGTGAAATGCATCTGGTCCCATCACTTCATGGCAAATGGATGGGGAAACAGTGGTTGACTTTATTTTGGGGGGGCTCCAAAGTCACTGCAGATGGTGATTGCAGCCATGAAATTAAAAGATGCTTACTCCTTGGAAGGAAAGTTATGACCAACCTAGACAGCATATTCAAAAGCAGAGACATTACTTTGTCAATAAAGTTCTGTCTAGTCGAGATTATGGTTTTTCCAATAGTCATGTATGGATGTGAGAGTTGGTCTATAAAGAAAGCTGAGCGCAGAAGAATTGATGCTTTTGAACTGTGGTGTTGGGGAAGACTCTTGAGAGTCTTTTGGACTGCAAGGAAATCCAACCAGTCCATCCTAAAGGAAATCAGTGCTGGGTGTTCATTGGAAGGACTGATGTTGAAGCTGAAACTCCAATATTTTGGCCACCTGATGTGAAGAGCTGACTCATTTGAAAAGATCCTGATGTTGAGAAAGATTGAAGGCAGGAGGAGAAGGGGATGACAGAGGATGAGATGGTTGGATGGCATCACCCTCTCAATGGACATGAGTTTGGGTAAACTCCGGGAGTTGGTGATGGACAGAGGCCTGACATGCTGCGGTTCATGGGGTCACAAAGAGTCAGACACGACTGAGAGACTGAACTGAACTGAACCACCTTTGCAGTTATATTTTAATAGCTACATTACATGTTAAGCGGGCTTCCCAGGTGGCGCTACTGGTAAAGAATCCACTTGCCAATCCAGGAGATGTAAGAGATGCTAGTTTGATCTTTGGGTCAGGAGGAGCCCCTGGAGGAGGGCATAGCAACCCACTCCAGTATTCTTCCCTGGAGAATCCCATGGACAGAGAAGCCTGGCGGACTACAGTCCATAGCATTGCAAAGAGTCGGAAATCACTGAAGCTACTTAACACAAACATGTTTAGCTCCTGATTGAATGAATTACAAAGTGCTCCAATTACTTGAAACAATTCTAAACTGGAGTCAATATCCTTCCCTAAATTGCTAGGAAGAATTGTATTCTAAATCCAATCTAATCACTGCCCCCATGTTGGAATACTCAATAAAGCCCCAGTGGCTCTGGATCAAGACACTCTTTCATCATCCATTAAGTCTGCTCTCTAGGGTCACCTCTGACCCAGAGGAGAGTGTACAATAGTCATCTGAGTGTGAGGCAGCATCCGTAGGATAAGCAGCGTTGCCCACGCACAGAGCAAGTCCGTACTCCTTTTTCTAGCAATTAAGATCTTATATACTCTCACATTGAGCCTTGCTTAACCAAGTCCACTCATCGTATAGACTGAGGTCAAACCTTAGCTGCTCCTGGAAGCCTGCCATCCTGGGCATGACAGTATACTGGGGCAGGCTGTGCCTGTACGAACACTTCCTCAGTGTGTCAAGAGGCTGGGCCACCAGTTAAACAAATAAATGAACAAGAGATTAACTTGATATGATTACAACAAGAAATACCAAAATTGGCATCAAACGCTATTTGTTTAATTGACTATGTTGGATACATTTTGATCTCATTTTTTTCATTCGTTTGTCAAATGTTTACTTAGTACCTGTTAATGCGCTAGACTATGAGGTGCAGGGCCCAGCTCATCTCTCTCTCTCTCTCTCTCTCTCTCTCTCTCACACACACACACACACACACACACACACACACAGCGGTACCAATTTCCTTGGAAAATCAGGAAATGCACCTTCACAGTATCAAGCAGTAAAAATTCTCCGATAGGAACAAAAGAGAATTGTAATTCCGCCCAGCTTTCCATGGACAGCTGATCAGCCTAGAATAAGTGATCTCCCCGAGGGCTAAATTTTGGACCGGGAGTGAAACGGGAACTCTAAAGATGGCTCTAAGGACAAGCTTCCCAACCCTCCCCTGGCTGCTCTGTGTTCATTCCACCTGAGGTCATTTTACCAAAAGATGGGAGGGAAGGGGGAGGGTGGGTCCGGCTGCTCATCACCCAAAAGCCAATAAACAGGCCAGGTTGGTGGAAAGGAAAGTCTGCTTTATTTCAGATGTTGGCAACTGGGAGTGAGGGGCGGACGTCTGTCCAAAGGCTGACTCCCTCCCTTCCCACCCCACTTGCCAGGTTCTGAAATAAAGAAACTTTTCCTCTCCAACAACCTGGCCTGTTTGTTGGCTTTTGAGTGGTGAATCCCGGACCCTACACACCTTTTGGTAACAGACTGCTAGACTGTCAGGTTGACAAGGCGAGCAGTGCTCCAGGATGGTAGGCATGTCCTATTGGCAACTGAGATTGGGCCTGGGACCCACCAGCCAGGGCTCATCCCAAGAACGCCTCCCCCAGCTCAGCCAGCTCAACTGCAGCTGATTTTTTTTTTTAAGCCAAGAAAGCAGAGACTTGGATGATTGACGGTCTGTATGTGTCTTTCTCTTGCTGCTGTGGATTTTTCAGTCGGAAAGAGGAAGCTTATCTCTCATTTTTAATTGATTTTAATGCAGCTCAGTCTGGCTAGGTCAGATCTCAACTCCTCTGTGGCCTTCAATGAATGGTGTGAGGAGCCGTCTGAATGTTAATGAGGGACTCTGAGAAGGAGGAGGAGGTAATGAGGCCACGTTGTGCCTGCGAGACTTCCTCAGCAGCTGGGCTGTCGGGCTGACCTGTCCGGATGGACCACCTACAGATTTCAGGGGTGGTGTGGATATGGAGATGGGGGCAATTTGACCTCTAGATGAGGCAGAAGAACAGAAACATGCAGTTGTCATTCATTACAGCCTGGAGGGCTCCTGCCTCCATCCACTGCAGGCTGGGGGCTCCAGTTAGCCTGCCTTTCCAGACACTCATCAGTCTCATCCTGCCGATTCCCTGTACTTCATCTGCCTCCGAAAAGGCTTCTTGGTACCTTTGCAGTTTATGTCTGTAACACAGGCAATACCTTCTCATCTCACTTCCTGTTTGTCCCTGCTCCCACCCCCTCTTCTCTAAACCTTGCTGGGCTCTCCCCCTCTGCATAAGCTTGGACCAGTTGCCAAGCTCTCCTGGCCCTCAGCTTTCTCCTCTCAAAGAGGAGTAACAACACTGATCATGGGACACTATTTGAGGAGGCGGAGAAGATACTTCAGGTCAAAGAGGGGTAACAACACTGATCATGGGACACTATTTGAGGAGGCGGAAAAGATACTTCAGGTAAAGCACTCAACGCTATACTCAGAGCAGTAAATACTCAAGTGTTACTTCTTTTCTACGCAGCCTCCGCCTCCACCAAACCAACTGGATCCAGAGATGGGAGCAAAATAGTGAAAAATAGGAGGAAGGTTGAAATGCTGTTTGGTGGGGATGGAGCCAGGCTCCTCTTGCAACATCACGATATGAAAGTTAACTCGTGGAGACCCATCCCATTCTCTTTGCTGGAAAGAGATCATAGGCTCCTTGGAGGAGAGGTTCTCAAGGGAAGCTACTAGAGAAGAAATTTCAGAGAGGTTTTAAAATCCCAGTGGTCTGGCACATGCCCCAGGATCTGACTCCGTTGGCCCGGGATGGGCCAAGTGTTGACAGACGTTTAGAATATTGTGGAATATTGTAAAGGTTTGGAATATTGTGTTAAATGGGGAATGGGAGGGACGGAGGCAGGGAAGGTCTTATCCTACACAGCAGGGGCCCCTTCTAAGAGTTCAGTTACTTTGCTCTACCTGACGGTCCTCTGTAGGCCTCTTCCTGTGGTCACTACAGTTGTTCCAGGGGAAAATCCAGTGGCCCCTAGTGGTCCCGATAAAGCCCAGGGGGCAGGTGGGTAAGCTGGGGAGTGAAGTACTGGTCTCTCATGTCCCTTAGTTCCCCAAGTCCTTCCCGTCCTTCAAAGAGGAGAGCTGGGACAGTCCTGTATCCAATGCAGGCTCACAGTTGTCTCTTACAGGCTCAAGCAGCCGAGCGCGGATTTTCCAGTATGTACAAACTTTGAAACACCCACTCCCACTGATATCACAACCCTTAAATCCTGACGCATACATACACATGTGGTCAAAGGCAGGTTCACCGAAACATACGTATTTTCAAACATATGTCAAGAACTGTGAGTAGTCTGAGATTTTCTCCCACTTGCCAGCAAGAGATGTCCCTGCCACAGTGTCATGGATGCTGGTAGAAAACAAAATTCCTGGGTTAGGCATGAAGGACGGTTTGTATCTAACAGCAATCTCAGTCGCCAGAGTATCGGCATTTTGGTGCCAGGTCTCTGAGTTGTCATTTCTGTAGGGTGACTTGAGAAGGACTCAGGGACCCCTGCATCACCAGCCCCTTACGATGGCAGTGTTTTCGTTAGTCACAGGACTGGGGCTGCTTGAACAAGACACGAAGCCTGGATCAGAGGGATGTAGGGATGCTCTTACCTGACACATCAGTTTCTCAGACCAGTCAGCCACTGCACGGCAGCTGGCCGCATATGTATTTGCACCAAGACTTCTTGACTAGCTTTTCTTCTTCCTGACTGCCTCTTTTTTCCCCCTCATTCAAAAAAGAAACAAACTCTTCCTCTTCTTTTCCGTAACCTTCCAAAAACCCGCCAGATTTTTAATCACATCGTTTACCAGAAGTTTCTATATCAGACCATCAGCTTTCTGGTGCGTTCCCCGGCTGAGATTTCTTTTTAGGGCATCACGCTGGGCTAGTTCCACTGTTTCTCCCACCCCACGCCTTCCTCTTTTGTAGATTCCTGTTTCATTTTGCTTGTAGAACACCCTCAAACAACCTTTTCTGAAAGGCTATTTAGGTGATAGTCTATGTAGTTACAAGATGAAAGACTCAAAATCACTTTCCTTCTGAACCCATTGGCTTCAAACTGTCTGAGCTGTTGTTATGAATTCTGCGGATAATCTGATCCTCTTTCTTGGCAAGTGATCTGTTTTTCCCTCTCTGGAAGACAAGATCTTATCATCAGCTTTCTTAAATTTCATAAGGATATCCCAGGGCTTTCTGCCTTTCAGACCAAAGACCTATGTCTTCAAACTAGGTCACTTTTTCCTGACCTCAGAACCTGCACAATTGGTTTTCTCTTTCTGGAATTCTCACAGAAGAGGGTGGGTCCCTGGCAGAGCTCTGATAGAGAGTGGCTGCTGACCTCCTCTGAGCCACTCTGACCTCCTCTGAGCCACTCTTAGGTTGTGGCTTCCTTGCTCTGGCTTATCTTTCAGTTCAGAATAATCTTCTTCCCATTTTCCAGAAAGTCAGTACAGTCTCTTGTCACTGATGAACTCTTGGCCACGTGGCCGGGGATGTCCACAGTTGTATGTTTCTACGGGAATTTCAGAGGATAGAAAGGGAGGAATAAGGCTGTATTTGGTCTAACACCTGGAATGGGAAGTTCTCCTCTGGAAGGCTTCAGATCCCTCTGAGCAAGGCTGGGAAGGNGTGTGTGGAAGGGAGACTAGGAGATCATTCTGAAGTGTGGGACCCTTTGTGAGGGAGACAAATAGGAAAAGGAATGGCAGTGGAGGACTCTGGGCAGTGAAGGTCAAGGAGAGATGGGGCAAGACAATGGAAGAGGCCACCAAGTGGAGAAAACATAGCTTGGGGTTCCCAGGAGGCTGCACCTGCTGGCACCCCCTGCCCCTCCTGTCTGACCACCTGGTGCCTTTGTGCCTCCGTTTCCCATCTATTTGCTCCTTATTGAGCTTCTTTGAGGTCAGTGGGCATCCATCAGTCCCAGCTCAGGTGAGAGGCAGGCGACTGCCTGGGACCAGAGACTCAGAACTGCCCAGCTGTCCAGAAGCACTGAGTGAGGGGATGCAGCAGGCCCTGGGCTGGCACTAAGGGGGTAGGGGGAATAGAGGACCCTGCATCCTGCCTTCAGGGAGCCAGTAGCAAGTGGGGAGGAACAGAGCCCCATTGAGAGACTTGGTTGACTTCCAACACAGAAGAACATGGCCCTGACCAACAAGGGAGCTGGAGCCAGGCAGCCAGGGATGGGCCCCCTGGGCTTGGTAGGAAGAGGGAGTCAGGGACTCAGAGGCCACAGGTGAGTGGGTGGCTGGTGAGCCTGCATTACAGCCTGAGTTTCAAGGGCAGCCCCAGGGCTTGTGACAAGTGTGAGAGCTGAGGCATGCATGGGCTGCAGACAGGCTCAAGTTCATGGCATTGAACCACGACCCCGCTTCAGCGCAAACCCAGCTGGAAGCATGACACAGGATGGGTCTGGGTGCTTGGGGGCTCTCACTTGCATCCACTCACACGTGAAGGAAGGAGCCAGGAGCACCGGGAGCAGACCTGTTAGCTCCCTAAGTCTCAGCTGGAGCCCCGGAGCTCCCCTAGTCCGACCTGCTTGCTCAGCAGATGTGGGAACCAGGGCCCAAAGGCGGAGGCCAGGTCTTCCCTCCACAGAACACCCCGGGCATCTGGAAAAACCCCAGTTCCCCTCAGGGTCAGGTCAGTTCAGAAATCTTTTCCTTTGGGATCCAACCTAATCCTCTGGGCAGGTCAGAGTCATATCCCCTCAACCCCCAAGCTCCAAGAGTCCAGAGCAAAACCCCACTATCAGCTGCTAAGCTTCTCCAGCTGGGCCCGGGGTCCTATTCTCCTGGTCTCTCGGGGCTCAGGAGGCTCAGTGGTCTAGTGGGGGAAGAAAAGAAGGAATGGCATTGTCCCCGGGCCCCTCTAGTTCTAGGCCTCACCCAGGCCCCCTCATCAGCCCTCAGCCTTTCTCATCCTGCCTAGGGGTACCCAGTCTTGGCCTCCCTGTCTCCTGAGCTGTGCACTATTTCCTATTTTTAAACCACAAAAATGTTCCTAAAAGATTCCAAGAAATCTTGGAGGTTGTTCTGGGGAAGGAGAAATGTCAGACTCTGAGTCTCTGAATTCGCAGTGTTGTGGGCACTTGCTAGCTTGCCCTTGAAGTGGCACTGTACCTGTTCCCACCTGGTAGCCTGAAGGCCAGACCCCACATGTTTGGCATCTTAAGTTGACAGGGCCAGATTGGCCCTGGGGTCAGTTTTGTAAACTCTAAGCATGGTCCAGAAAGATTAAATGGGAAAGGTGGCTCCAGGGCCCCCAGAAGCTCCCAGAGTTTAGGCNAGGCCAGACCCCACATGTTTGGCATCTTAAGTTGACAGGGCCAGATTGGCCCTGGGGTCAGTTTTGTAAACTCTAAGCATGGTCCAGAAAGATTAAATGGGAAAGGTGGCTCCAGGGCCCCCAGAAGCTCCCAGAGTTTAGGCCCACCCAGCTATAGGGTGGTTAATTTTATATGTCAACTGGAGAGGTGTTTTAGGATGAGATTAACATTTGAATAGGCTTTTGAGAAAAGCCAATAGCCCTCTGTAATGTGGGTGGGCCTCATGCAATCATTGGAAGGCCTGAATAGAACAAAAAGCCCAGCCTCCCCTGAGTAAGGCAGAATTCTGCCAGGAGGTCATCTGGGCATTAGCTTTACTGGATCTTCAGCCTGCTGACCTGTTAGAGGAAAACAATGACTGAAACTGCCCATCCTGCCTGGCCAGGCTCCATGGTAACCGTTTGCATGAGTTCTTTTATGACAGCAGGTCCTGGTAAGGAATGTGCAACTATTCCAACAAGAATTCAGGAAAGGTCAAAAGGAGATGCCAGGTATCCTACCACCTCCCCAAATCCTCCTCGCTGGAAGCTCTTTTGACTGAGCAATGCATGCGCCATCAGGAAAGACCAAGAGTCAGAATGATTGGCCAGACAACCCAGAAACTAATCCCGTCACCATAAAACCCAAGGCTGCTAGCCACATGGTGGAGCAGTCCTGGGCTCCCTTACCCCTCTGCTCCCCACCCAGGCATCCCTTCCCAATAAAGTCTCTTCCCTTGTCAACATGTGTGTCTCCTCAGACAATTCATTTCCGAGTGTTAGACAAGAGGCCACTCTTGGACCCTGGAAGAGGTTTCCTTTCCTTCAGCAGACTCACACTACAGATTGGGATTTTCCAGTCTCCGTAATTTTGTGAGACAATTCTTTGCAATAAATCTCTTCATATAAATATTTATTACAGACCAAATGTGTCCCCCCAAATCTACATATTGAAGCCCGAACTCCCCAGTGTGATGGTATTAGGAGGTAGGACTTTGGGGAGGTTAATTGGGGTTAATCAGGCCTTGAGGACAGGGCTGTCACCGGCCTTTGACTCTGCTGGCATGCTGATCTTGGACAGCCAGACTCCAGAACCATGAGACACAAATTTTTGTTGTTCAACCCATACAGTCTGTAGTATTTTCCTATGACGTCCTGAGCTAACATAACATCTCGGTTCTGTTTCTCTGGAGAATCCTGATGAATACAATCCCATTGGTGGGCAGCAAGTGGCAGGACCTGGGGTGGCCCCTAGGCCTGGGGAGCAGCCGTCTCCACCTTGGCCCAGCATGGGGTCTGCTGGAGCAACCCACTTCCTTCCTCACTCCAGCCAAGAGCCCTGTTGGAAAGGGCAGGCCAGAAGCAGCTGTTGGGGGTCCTCCAAGAGGGCTCTGAGGTGGGGAGGGGCCTGGATGCTGTGGGAATAACAAGAATAGTGTGTTTTGATGTTAATCAAATGCCTTGACCTCCATTGTGTTTACAGTGAGGCAAGCAGGAAAGAAACTACACCTCACCCATTTGTCAGAGGAGAAAACTGAGGCTCAGAGAGGGGAAGAGACTCTTTTAAGGTCACAGAGCAGAGTATACTGAAGTCAGAATGAGAGCCTGGCCTCTGGGCCAGCACCGAGCAGGTACTGGCTCCATGAGTACACAGCTTTGCACAGTGGCAGTATCATAGCTAATGAGGTTTATCCAAAGCGTGATTATTGCTAATTGCAAACTTTATCTGATACACTTGCACAGAGTAAACACACAATGGACAAAAAAGCAATAAATAAATGGGCCTCACAGCTCAGGGCATGACTACAGTAGGAGGTCAGCAAATATGTATTGAAATCAGCAAAAGAGGCCCTGAAGCCTGATCTGTGACATCACAGTGTCCCCACTGACTTCCTCCATCACACACACACACAGGAGCATCTCTCTAGAACACTTAGAAAGCTTTGAAGAGGTTCTGTTCTGTCGTGGTCAAATAGCACCAAGTCCCTCACTCAGAATGGATACTCCCAGGATCCCTGCCCTCTCCCCACAACACCTCACTCCCCTCCACTCTCTAATCACCTCCCTGCAACACACACAGCTCTGGCTAGAAACACCAGGACTCTCCCCTTCTCCTCACAGCCGCACTAGGGAACCTTCTCAACTGCCGCTTCAAAAATTGCTGATCCTTGTCAGCTGTATTAATGAATCACAGCCCAGGAGGCACCAACCTTCCTAAAAATATCTGAGAATCCTCAGTGCAGAGAGAGTCTGTGAAGGCGGGGGCGCCCTGATGGAGCCACCCTGCCTGTCCCTGTCCTCTGGCCACCCCTCACACCCATATCTCCCCACAGCCCCACCCCCACCTGCTCTGAGCTCCCAAATCCTGAATGGGTTGGTGCAGAGTCAGGTATCTCCGAGAGAGCCTTCAGTCCTCTCCGACATTATAGATGGGGCAATTGAGGCTCAGAAGTGAGAAAGGCAAGAGACCCCCTGGTTCCTGGAGAGGGGGTTCTCTGCAGATGCTGCGTCTGTGTCAGCAGCAAGCTAAGGGAAGGCAGGAAGGAGGCTTTCTGTCCAGAGTTCTGGCTGGGCTGGGCTGGCCCTGAACAAGCCCTGGTCTGACGGGACCACAGCTGCCCACCCCATAGATACAATAAAAAGCTCCTTCAGGTAAAAGCAGTTTCCCAGGGACAGGAGAGCGAGAGGGGAGGTCGTACAGAGTGCCCAGGCTGTGGTGGAGTTGCCCTCTTATAGCAGATTTATGCTTTTCAAGCAGGGAGACTGGGAATGCCTCCGAAGATGGAGAGCATCTTCATCTGGAGAGCAAGCTCCGGAAAGAAGTGAGTCCANCAAGCTACAAACTGGGGGTCACCGTCAGTTCTAGCCCCCTCCTCCCTCCCTCTCCTCTCCTCTGTGCCTCTCACGGATTTCTGTGAATCCTGGAGTTCCGGTGGCAGTGGAACTGCTGGTACAGAGCCCAGGGACGTTGCTCTGGCCCTGCCTTGCTGGTGGCTCATTTGGGACTCAGGCAGGTTCAGATTCCTCCCTGAACCTTTGCCCCATCTATAATGACAACCTCTACACACAGCGGTCCCCAGCCTTTCTGTCACCAGGCCCAGTTTCGTGGAAGACAAGTTTTTCACGGATGAGAGGTGGGGAGGGATGATTTCGGGATGATTCAAGTGCATAGCATTTATTGTGCAATTTATTTCTAATCTAATGCCACTGCTGATACGACAGCAGGTACCGATCTGTGGTCCCCTACTCTACAGGCCCTCAGAACTGGATTACTCTAGACCTGTGTTGACAAACGGAAGTCACTAGGCACTTTTGGCTATTTATATTTAAGTTGATGAGAGTTAAATAGAATAAAAAATTCAGTTCCTCAATCACAGGAGCCACGCTTCAAATGCTCAGTCGTCACCAGTGGCGGTTCTATAGGACAGTGATAGTTTAAAACGTCTCTTTCATCACAGAAAGTTCTCACAGACAGTGCTGTTCCACCATCGAGTGAATCGGAATAAGTCTGGGATTCAACTGGGCTCTAGTTACAGTGCAGAGTCTGACTCAGGCTGGTGGTGGGACAGGCTCTATGCCTCTCACAAGCTCCCCAGTGCTGCTGCTGCTGCCGCCACTCTGAGGCTGTGAGCCGTACTTGGAGGAGCAGGGATCTAAACTGCTTAGCCTGGATATGGGGCCAGCATCACTTGGCAGCATCTTAGTAATANGGCTCTATGCCTCTCACAAGCTCCCCAGTGCTGCTGCTGCTGCCGCCACTCTGAGGCTGTGAGCCGTACTTGGAGGAGCAGGGATCTAAACTGCTTAGCCTGGATATGGGGCCAGCATCACTTGGCAGCATCTTAGTAATATAGAATCTTGGCCACCCCCCCCCCAAATCTGCTGAATCAGAAGCTCTGGGGTGGGGGTGCAAGGGGGAGAGGTGCTGGGCCCAAGAATCTGCATTTTCACGGGCCGTCCTGTTGGCTCACATGCACATTTGAGTCTGAAACTCCTGAGTCCATCTGGGTTTCCACAAAATAGTTGCTGTAGCTCGTTATCACTTCTCTCTTGAAGCACGTCCTGCTAGGTCCAAACTTGCTACCCCATGCAAAGACAGGGAGCCTGGGGTCACTTGCATCAGAGCTGTACCCTGCTTGTTGGGGGCTCAGGAGGAAATGAACAGCACCAGCAGGCCCAGCCTCAGACCGTGGCCTTGTCCTGAGCTCACTTGGCAACTGGACTCCAGGGAGCCATCCACTCTTGCATCTTCCCACCAGCAGACCCAGTGTTCCCTGTGGGAAGATACAGAGGCACAGTGTCTGGTCAATGACAGGCACTCACTTCTCAGCCTGCACGCCAGGTGGAGGGCAGATCTTTCCCCAGACCTGGGTCTCCTAGAGGCCTAAGACAGTGAGGCCCAGTGCAGAGCCAGCTGCAGCTGCCCGCTCGGTGTCAGCTGTGACCAGGGATTAAAGCAGAGGCAGGGCTACGCCCAGCTCAGGATTCCAAACCTAGCAGCCTGCAAATACTGCCTGCGTGCCCGCTTGTGGTCCACTACTCTGTGGAGTCCTTCCCTGGCCCGGGAGCCTGCTTTCACCCCCACCGTGGAGGCTCCTCCACCGGACTGACTAGACATTTCCAAGGCCACTACTTCCTGCCACTCCTGTCTACTCACCAGAGTGTTTGGGGGGTGCTCTGAGCACCCTGGCCCCTCCCCAAAATTACTGATCTTGACTAAGTGGGCCTCCCTGCCACATACCACAGCTTGAACCAAGGGTGCCGAGGAGACTCCGTCTGGGGCTTGATCCAGGTAGATATTGCAGCCTGAGACACACCTGAGAAGGGCAGCCGTGGGCACCTGTCCCCTTCCCCAGGGGACCCACCATGCTCCAGAGGACCTGCCCACCCCCCACCACCACCCCCAGCACGGGGGCACGTCTAATACCAGCGGGGGTTGTCCCACTGGAAGGTGAATGTGGAACCTCGGAGCCGGCCCCACCTCCATGGAGCAGGACCTTCTGGGGACGAGGCATGGCCACCAAGCCGGCCGGGACAGGAAGGGCTTTGTCACTCCTCTCAGGATATGAAGGGAGAAGTGCAGCCAGAGAGAGCCAGAGACCTGCTGGAGGCCTCACACAGCGAGCCTTGCAGAGCCAGGGCTTTTGGCCTGAGGCGCCCTCTGCCCTGCCGCTGGGGCCAAGGCTTCTGCGGAAACACTTGGGCCGGCCTTCTGTGATGCAGGCTCTGAGCTGGCTCCTTCGCTGGCAATGCTGCTGGGGGTGTTGGTTTTGAGAACTCTCTGTTATTAATGAAGAAAGTGTAACTCGCTGAGGTCAGGTAGCCTACAAATGCTTCTGTCGCCCCTCCAGGAACCCCCCAGGGCTGGATGTGGCCAGCTTTTTTCCCAGGATGGGGGCCCTCGGCATCTCCCAGTCCACGCTCAGCGGCTCTGCCCCATGCTGCCACTGACCAGGAGCACCCTCCTCAGGGAGGCCTTCCTGTGGTGGCCAGAGTCATGCTCCCAGGGACAGAGCTGCAGCTGTTTTCCTGTGACGGTCATGTGCCCCCTCCCCCTCTGTGGTCCTCTACTTCCCCTCGCGCCTGTGCGGGGCTCTCAGAGTCACAGACAGCACCCTGGCTGACCTCCTTTCCTGAACCCCCTCCTCCCTCTGCCGGCCTCTGAACTCTCCACGTGGGCCAGGGCAGGAGAGCCCCCAGCTCTCTGCGTATCTGTCGCTGCTGCCTGAGAGCTCTCAGTCATGAGGAGCCACCCGACTGCAGCCCTTGGTCCAGGAAAAGGAGATGGTTGGACCCCCCAAGCACACTGGCGCCAGGCATGGGCACCCCTCCCAGGTCTCCCTTTTCTCCTCCTGGGGCTGGGGAGGGGGTCCTCTCCTCACTGCCCATCCACCCCATGAGCCCTCAAGGATAGGGACTGAGTTTCTCCTGCTCTGTCCCCATCTTGGAATCTCCTGACTCTGTGGAATTCGCATTTATTGGGCGCTTGCTTGTGCCAAAACCCATCCAGCCACCGTCACATAGATTCACTTCATTCTTTCAATGGCACTGTCTGGTGAGTGTTATTGAGTTTCCCCTGTGGCTCAGCTGGTAAAGAACCTGCCCGCCAATGCAGGAGATGCAAGAGATGTGGGTTTGATTCCTAGGTCAGGAAGATCCCCTGGAGAAGAATATGGCAACCTACTCCAGTATTCTTGCCTGGAAAATTGCATGGGCAGAAGACGCCTGGAGGGCTATAGTCTAGGGGGTTGCAGAGAGTCAGCATGCAGACACAGGATACAGGTGAGTGTTATTAGCCCATTTACAGATGACAAAACTAAGATTGGAGAGCTGACATCACTGGGAGAAGTCCACCACCTTAGTAAATGCCAGCTCTAGGATTCAGACCAATGTGGGCCCTCCCTGGGTTCAAGTTCTCTCCACAGGCCAAGCTGCAGTCCACATATGCTGCAGTTTCAGGGCCCTGTGAAGAAAGGCCTGTCAGGGGCTGCATGCCTGCAGAGTGACAGGGGGGCTCCAGCCCCAGGGACCTCTCCCCCACCCCCCACCCTCACCCTAGCTGGTCCATCAGGCCAGACAGTGGGGCCTGAGGATGTCAGGCAGTGCTGGCAGCCAAACAAGGGGTCGCAGTCAGTCAGACACTTCCTCACTGCACAAAGCCCCACTTCCCTCCAGACAGAGGACCCCAAAGAATGCTTGGAATGTCGCTGGGGCCAGACAGCCTCCTGCAGATGCCGAGAGGCTGGCTTTGTGCTCAGTTTGCCAGGGCGACTGACCCCAAGTTAGAAAGGTCACTCCCTGACCTGTGACCCTGCCCTCTCACCTCACAGCAGGGGGAGGTAGTGAGCTGGGCCTCCCTCGGTGGCTCTTCCATACCACTGGGATGGTGTCTCAAGTTTGCAGCAGCTTCAGGAAAGAGACCCAAGAGGCCTCCTCCAAGAGGCTTTCTTGGCTGCTCTAAAGCTTAGCCCACAGTCTAGCCCGAGACTTGAGGACCCCAGGGCCCCCTTGCACGGGCACAGGCAGAGCTGGGCCCGTGGCTGGGAAGCAGCGGGCCTTCGCTATGGTAACTGGAGTTAGGAGGCTGGTGGTCAGCAGGGGCATGGCTGGTGGGGTTCTTGGTAGGCTTGGAGTCAGGGCCCAGCCCAGGGCAGCCGAATGAGTAGATATGAGAAGGAGGGAAGAGGGGACTATGTCTACCCAACCTCAAAATCCAGAGAAACATTTTCAACTTGCTTGTGACTCACTCTTCCTCAGCAGAAAACTGTTTTTTCCTTCAAAATCACAGACTTCCACCTTCAGACAATGACGCGTTCTCAGGAAGTTACATGTGTTGTTTTTCTGTAGGCTGCTGGGGGTAGTATTTGTTTGACAAACGGTTTACTGTAATAAGGCCTGAGAGCCACGCTTCCCCTCAGACCAGGCTGACCTCTAAATAAGGTGATCAGATTGGGCAAATAAAAATACAGGACACCCAAATAAATCAGAAGAACAATAAATCATTGTTTTAATGTAAGAACATCTCACCCAATAGTCGAGACAGACTTACACTTAAAAAAATACAATTTTTACTTAACTGAAGTGTGGATTTAACCTGTATTTTGTTGGGCTACCCTGTCCTCAAACTCATGGACCAGGCCACTCCTGGCTACCAGCCCCAAGGGCTCCTGAGGTCCCTCCTGACTCCACTGGCCCTAGAAAGGGTCCACTGTCTCCTGATCACTGACCCTGCTCTGGCTGTGTCTTGGAAAGGGGCACTGGGCCCTCAAGTCACAGGCCAGACTGTGACTCAGCTTTAGAGCAGCCAAGAGGTCAAACCCCATTCAGGCCTTAAACCGTGTTCCACATCTGCCCCTCCTTCCATCGAATTCCTGGGAAGACTGACAGGTGGAGGGAGGTCTGCCTCTCTGAGGTCAGGACCCTCAATCTGGTCTTAGAGGAGCTCTCACCAGGCCACACCACCTGTTCAGGGCTTTTTGGCCTCAACCTGAGGGGAGGCAAGCTGAAAGTTGGCCCTGTACAAGAGTGCCTGCCCCAGAACCCCACCCTAGATCCATCCCTTACCCACCCTCCCTGGCTACCAACTCCTCCAGGCATTTGACACTCCAGGACCTGACCTCTCACCCTAGCTCCTGCAGTATGTGAAGAGGGAGTTTTCTCCCTCCTTTTCTGGCTGAGACACCTGAACCTGGAGTCCTGCTTCCATTTTAAAGCATTACATCATGACCCCTGAGAAACATGTTCTTTCCAACTTTATGGGTCCCTAGGGGCTTCCCTGGTGGCTCAGACAGTAAAGAATCTGCCTACAATGTGGGAGATCTGGGTTTGATCCCTGAATTGGGAAGATCCCCTGGAAGAGGGCATGGCAGCCTACTCCAGCACTGTTGCCTGGAGAATCCCATGGACAGAGAAGTCTGGCAGGCTACAGTCCATGGGTTGCTACAGTCCAGAGTTGGACATGACTGAGCAACTAAGCATAGCACAGCATAGCACAGGGGCTTCCCAGGTGGTATAGTGGTAAAGAATCCACCTGCAATGCAGGAGAGGCAGGTTCGGTCCCTGGGCAGGGAAGATACTCTGGAGAAGGAAATGGCAACTCACTTCAGCATTCTTGCCTGGGCAATCCCGTAGACATAGGAGCCTGGTGGGCTATGGCCCATGGGGTCGAAAAGAGTCAGACACAACTTATCTACCAAACAGCAACAACAACATGGAGCCCTAGAGCAGGTGAGACATGCTTCCTCCACTCACCACCTCTGAAAGATCCCACGCTAGGTTCACTCATTGAGAAATAGTCCCAAGGCACCTACTCTCAGCCTGGCCTAGCTCGGTCTGGATAGGTGAAAACACAGAGAAGATCCACTCAGGAACTTGGGATGGTGGGAGAGAGATGAGTACATGTCTCATCACCTTGTGGTGTTTCTAGGCTCATGGGGAGTGGGATTTGGGGTGTGGGGACTGCCCAGGCTGAGAGAGCAGGGCAGGCTTCTCAGAGGAGACAGTGCTGAACTGAGTCCCAGGAGTGGGAAGATTCTGCTGGAAAGGAGAAGAGAAATGAAGTTTCAGAAAGATGAGCAGATGGACAAAGGCCTAGAGGCTTGGAAGCCATGTGGGTCTTCGAGCTGGAGTGGTTCATGGGAAGTCAGGCCAGGGAGGGCAGTAGAGCAGGTGATGTAAGGCCTCTGGTGCCAGCTGGGGCTTGGATTTCCATCCAACAGAGACCCAGGAGGGCGGAATTCCAGGTGAGACCAGAGCTCACTCGTGCTCACAGGAGCAGGGAGGCCGCTGGGGAAGATCCAGATTCCGTCTCCTTCTCCCCTTCTGCGGCCCAGCCTGCATGCCTCAGGATCTCCGTGTCTGCTAAGTCAACATGAATCAGGACAGATGGGAATCTCTGCCCCTTAGCAAAGAAAGTGACGAAAAGCTAAGGCCTGACTCGAGATAGCAGTTCCTCAGCCCTTCACTCCGGACACCCCTTCCTCAGGCTGTGCCCCCTGGTCTGAGGCCTTCCCTTTCCGCTGCTCCCTCCGTGTCTGTCCACCTCTGGGCCTGGGCCCCCACCCCTGCTGGAGCCCTGGATCACCCTGCACTTCCAGACTCCAGGAGCCTGAGGTCTGCCCAGCAGCCCGGCTCCAGTTCGCCTCTTTTCCTGCCAAGCACTCCCCTCATTGTTTGCCTTTGTGTTCTTTTTCCTGTGCTCGAACGATTCCAACTTTATTGCCCTGGTTCTCTCCAGGGGTCATTCTGCCAAACTGAAACTGGCGCCATGGATTAGAAAAAGCAGAGCCCCTCAAACCCCTAGGACCTCCTCCTGGTGGAGGAGACAGGTCGGCAGAGACCCTCGTGCCCTGCTTCCTCCCCTCCTGGGCCCTCGTCCTGGCCCACAAGGACTCCACGATCCTGTCATGGGTCCACATCCACCACAGCTTCCTGAGGGAGTCTTTCTCGGAAGCCAGTCCGCACGGAGGGGTGGGGGTGGGACGAGGGGGACTGAGGCCTGCCAGGGCCACTCCTGGGGGGTCTGGCACCAATCACTGAGTCCCGTGGTCCCATCTGTTCGTGTTCTCCTCAGGCAGGCCAGGGCAGCTGAGAACGGGATCCCAGGTCCCAGTGTGCCTGCCCTGTGACCTTCTCATCTTACCAGCAAGGAATTAGGGCTCAGAGGGGTTAAGCCATCTCCCGAAGTCACAGAGCTGATAAGAGCCAGGCCTGGGACTCGGGACTTCTAGTTTCACACCAGTGCCCTTTCTTCTCTCTGCCAGTTGGTCCTGAGCCAGTTTCTTGAAGCGGGGGCACACGGGCCCTGGAGGGAGAGGCCTGGGAAGCCTGGCTCAGGCCTCGTTCTGCGGCCAGCTTATTATGTGGTTCCCGTCAGGCCCTTTCCCAGCTCAGCGACCTCCTTCCAGCTCAGCACTCCAAGGTTTCCCGGTTGGGGCCACTTTCTTCTGATAAGTTTCTGGCCAAACTCTAGTCAGGTTCTTCTGGACTCTCCTCTCAACTAGGTCCTGGCTTTTGGGCTTCCATGTTCACTCAATTTTAGTAAGAATCTTGCTAAGTCAGTTTAGCCAGCATGTGTCATCCTCGATGTCTGATCACCCTCAATATCTGATGGGGTTCCTCATCTCCCGACAGCCCACAGCCGGTGTGTGGTCACCCAGATCTACCTCCAACAAGTATCCTGTTAGGTAAGTTTAGCCAGAACCCCATTACCCTTCATGCTTCCTCTTAGGAATTTTCTACCCCCTGTCACTCCTTGCTTCTTAGCTATAAATTCCTGTTTTTCCTTATATTTGCAATTGAGCTCAGTCTCTCTCTCCCATCACAAAACCCCACCTCAGTGAAGGTCCCCTGAGTAAAATCTGCCTTGCCTGCATGCGTGCCAAGTTGCTTCAGTTGTGTCCGACTCTGTGTAACTTTACGGACTATAACCTGCCAGGCTCCTCTGTCCACAGATTTCTCCAGGCAAGAATACTGGGGTGGGCTGCCACGCCCACCTCCAGTGGGTCTTCCTGACCCAGGGGTCGAATCAAAGTCTCCTGCATTGGCAGAAAGGTTCTTTACCACTAGCACCATCTGGGAATCCCAAAGTCTGTCTTACCATTCTTGAACAAGTATTGCAGTAATTGTTTCTTTAACATCTCTGTTCCCATCAAAACCCCCTCCCACGGCTCCCTGCCATCCCTGACTCATGCTGTGAGGCTACATAAACTCCTGATTCAGTTCTTGGTATATCCCTAAGAGTTTAAAATTATCTCCCCAACCGTCTTCCACCACAGGCCTATAATTTATAACTCTTAAGTTTATTACAAAGATAGACAGTATGAAGTTGAGGGAAAAAAAATCAAGGACCTTGTCCTCCCCCAACCTGAGTTCTGATTTTGATTCCATCCTTAGCAGCTGTGAGATCTGGGTCAGGTCACTAAAGATCTTGGAGCCTCAGTGTCCTCATCTGTAAAATGGTAAGCATTCTTGAGGATTAAATGAAACAGTGAGGATAAGTACCTGGAGCATAGAAGATTTTCAATAAATGGCACAAATTATTATAACCTTCACAAGCTCTCTCCCTCCCATTTCCAGTGGGAAAACTAGAGCCCCGGGATCAGCTCCCAGGCTGCCCCACACAGGGAACATGGGCCCTGCCCAGGAAAGGAAGGGACAGGCACAGGTAGCCACTCCTCTGAGACGGTAGCCCTGCCCCTGCATTTCTAACTGCTCCATGCCATGCCCAAGAAGAAATATGTGCCTATGCAGCCAGCCTGTCACTCAACATATCCATGACCCCCCAGCCCTCAGGGCCAGGACCCACTAGTAGCCAACCTAGCATAAGGAACGTGGTAGGCAAAATATGTTCCCCCAAAGATATCAGGTCCTAGAACCTGGGCCACATAGTGGGTTGAACAGTATCTCAAAAAGATGTATTCAAGCCCTAACCCCTGGTACCTGGGAATGTGACCTTATATGGAAATCGTTTATTTGCAGATGTAGTTAAGGATCTCAAGATGAGATCGTCTTGGATGTGGGGTCGGAAAAGGAAATGGCAACCCACTCAAGTATTCTTTCCTGGGAAATCCCATGGATAGAGGAACCCAGTGAGCTACAGTCCATGGGGTTGCAAAGAGTCGGATACGACTGAGCCACTGAATGCTCAAGCACACATGTAGGGTGGGCCCAAGTCCAAGGACTGGTGTCATAAGAAAAAGGAGAAAATTTGACACGCACAGGGAAGAAGCCCGTGTGAAAACAGGCAGAGATTAGAGAGATGCTGCCACCAGAAGCTGGGAGAGGAAAGGAATAGATTTTCCCCCAGAGCATCCAGAGAATGTAGGAGCCTGATGGCCAGCTATTTAATATCCAGTGAAACTGAGACTTCTGGTCCTCAGAACTCTGAGAGAGTAAATTTCTATTTTTTAAAAATATACATTTATTATTTTATTTCATTTGCTGCGTCATTTGGGATCTTAGTTCCCTGACCAGGGATGGAATCCGTGCCCCTGCAGTGGTAGCTAGGAACCTTAACCAAGAGACACCAGGGAAGCCCCGGATTTCTATTGTTTTAAACCATCCAGTTTGTGGTAATTGGTTCAGTTGCTCAGTCATGTCCGACTCTTCGGAACCCCGTGGACTGTTGCCCACCAGGTTCCTCTGTCCAAGGGATTCTCCAGGCAAGAATACTGGAGTAGGTAACCATTCCCTTCTCCAGGGGAATCTTCCCGACCCAAGGATTGAACCCGTGTCTCCTGCACTGGCGGGTGGATTCTTTACCATGGAGCCACCTGGGAAGAGCTCCTGATTGGTCAGAGTGAGCATAAGAAACTAATAGTCAGCAGCACAGCAGAGGCCCCATCGGGCTCCTCTCCTTGGGGCCTCATGCCATTCAGGCCTGTCTCATAGGTAACAGCAACTCCTTTTCCTTTCTCTAATCTCTTCCCTCCCAAACCCCAAACCGAAGAGGGCCCCATCCCAAAGCCTCCAGGCCCTGGGGCTGGATTCCTAGTGTTTATAGGTGAACATGCAAATCCCTCTCTCCAACCCCAGTTCCTGAAGTTTAGTGGGAAACTGAGAGGTCAGGCCCCTGAGGTGGGGCTACGATAGGTGGCGAGGGGCAGTTTGCCAGCTTAGACACTTGCAAGAGAGGAAACCCTGCCTCAGGGGCAGCCAGCCTTTGCCCCTGGACTTCTGCCAGCCTGGGTGCAACAGGAGCCAGGCCCTGGGGTCCTGAGAAGAAGAACCTCAGGGTGTCCGGGATCCTGTCTGGCCTCCCACTGGGGGAAGCACCAACCTCATCCTTCCCACAGAAAAGCTCTCCTCTGCAGTCTGGGGACTCCCCACCCCCACGCAGCGCGCCTTGGGTGTCTCTAGGAGGTGTGCCTTGTCACTGCTCTCTCAGCTGGTGCGCTGCTGCATGCGTGCACAGTCGTGTCTGACTCTTTGTGACCCCCTGGACTGTCGCCCGCCAGTCTCCACTGTCCATGCAATTTCCCAGGCAAGAATACCGCAATGGGTGGTCATTTCTTTCTCGAGGGAATCTTCCCGACCCAGGGATCGAAATCACATCTCCTGCTTTGGCAGGTGGATTCTTTACCACGGAGCCACCTGGGAAGCCAGGGTGACCCCAAACCCCAGAATCATTCATTTTAATCCTGAGAGCACATCACTCAGAAAGCTTTGAATTGCCATTTTATAGACTGGAAACCTAAGGTTTAGAGGCTCCCCCCAAACGACTAGGTCCAGGTAGACCTTCTGGGCCCTTGCTTCTGGAGGCTCAACCAGTTCAACAACTCCGTGTTGTCAAGTCCTAAGGAGCTAATGGGTTTCCCCTTCCTGTTCTGTTCCTGGCTTGAGTTATTTTCCCTTTTCTGGTCTACAAGGAACAAAAACAAGTAATTTTCTCATAAAAATAATAAAGAACAAAACCCAGATTCCAGAGAGCCTCTAGTTAGAGCCAGTAACTTCAGGCTTCTCAGGGGACCCAGTGCTCTTGCCCAGGTCGGTACAAGCTGAGCCAAGACTCTGGTGCTGCATGTCAGTCTGGCTCACGGCTGAGTTTTCCAGGAGATGAAATGTGAGCAGGAAGACCAAGGCCGGAAATCAAAGCATGTTGGATATCTGATGCTCTCTTGAATGCCACGGAGAATGCAAACCCAGCTCCTTCCCGTGCGTGTTGCCCTCAAAATTCCGGAGAAATATCATGTTCACAGCAGGAAAAACAATTGCACTGATGAATTGTGCTTCTGCTCATGCCTCGGTTCTCCAGACTTCTGTGTGCCTTCCAGCGACACCACCTGCCAGATGGAAGTGCGGTTACACACAGTTCCTCCATGCAAACTGCAAGGCTTGTGANTCTGTCCAAGGGATTCTCCAGGCAAGAATACTGGAGTAGGTAACCATTCCCTTCTCCAGGGGAATCTTCCCGACCCAAGGATTGAACCCGTGTCTCCTGCACTGGCGGGTGGATTCTTTACCATGGAGCCACCTGGGAAGAGCTCCTGATTGGTCAGAGTGAGCATAAGAAACTAATAGTCAGCAGCACAGCAGAGGCCCCATCGGGCTCCTCTCCTTGGGGCCTCATGCCATTCAGGCCTGTCTCATAGGTAACAGCAACTCCTTTTCCTTTCTCTAATCTCTTCCCTCCCAAACCCCAAACCGAAGAGGGCCCCATCCCAAAGCCTCCAGGCCCTGGGGCTGGATTCCTAGTGTTTATAGGTGAACATGCAAATCCCTCTCTCCAACCCCAGTTCCTGAAGTTTAGTGGGAAACTGAGAGGTCAGGCCCCTGAGGTGGGGCTACGATAGGTGGCGAGGGGCAGTTTGCCAGCTTAGACACTTGCAAGAGAGGAAACCCTGCCTCAGGGGCAGCCAGCCTTTGCCCCTGGACTTCTGCCAGCCTGGGTGCAACAGGAGCCAGGCCCTGGGGTCCTGAGAAGAAGAATCTCAGGGTGTCCGGGATCCTGTCTGGCCTCCCACTGGGGGAAGCACCAACCTCATCCTTCCCACAGAAAAGCTCTCCTCTGCAGCCTGGGGACTCCCCACCCCCACGCAGCGCGCCTTGGGTGTCTCTAGGAGGTGTGCCTTGTCACTGCTCTCTCAGCTGGTGCGCTGCTGCATGCGTGCACAGTCGTGTCTGACTCTTTGTGACCCCCTGGACTGTCGCCCGCCAGTCTCCACTGTCCATGCAATTTCCCAGGCAAGAATACCGCAATGGGTGGTCATTTCTTTCTCGAGGGAATCTTCCCGACCCAGGGATCGAAATCACATCTCCTGCTTTGGCAGGTGGATTCTTTACCACGGAGCCACCTGGGAAGCCAGGGTGACCCCAAACCCCAGAATCATTCATTTTAATCCTGAGAGCACATCACTCAGAAAGCTTTGAATTGCCATTTTATAGACTGGAAACCTAAGGTTTAGAGGCTCCCCCCAAACGACTAGGTCCAGGTAGACCTTCTGGGCCCTTGCTTCTGGAGGCTCAACCAGTTCAACAACTCCGTGTTGTCAAGTCCTAAGGAGCTAATGGGTTTCCCCTTCCTGTTCTGTTCCTGGCTTGAGTTATTTTCCCTTTTCTGGTCTGCAAGGAACAAAAACAAGTAATTTTCTCATAAAAATAATAAAGAACAAAACCCAGATTCCAGAGAGCCTCTAGTTAGAGCCAGTAACTTCAGGCTTCTCAGGGGACCCAGTGCTCTTGCCCGGGTCGGTACAAGCTGAGCCAAGACTCTGGTGCTGCATGTCAGTCTGGCTCATGGCTGAGTTTTCCAGGAGATGAAATGTGAGCAGGAAGACCAAGGCCGGAAATCAAAGCATGTTGGATATCTGATGCTCTCTTGAATGCCACGGAGAATGCAAACCCAGCTCCTTCCCGTGCGTGTTGCCCTCAAAATTCCGGAGAAATATCATGTTCACAGCAGGAAAAACAATTGCACTGATGAATTGTGCTTCTGCTCATGCCTCGGTTCTCCAGACTTCTGTGTGCCTTCCAGCGACACCACCTGCCAGATGGAAGTGCGGTTACACACAGTTCCTCCATGCAAACTGCAAGGCTTGTGAAACTCCAGCAAGTCTGTTAGAATCCCATTTCCTAAATGGCCATAATCAGAGAACAAGCTCTTAGTTTTCTAGCAGTGAGCTTTGGAAATAGATGAGTATGCAAAAATCACAGTTTATGAGTTCAGCCAGATTTTTCTTTTTCTGCTAAAAATATCAGTCTGCTTAAAGCTTACAGTGTTGGAAGAGATAGAATCCACTGCTAATTATCTATGAGCAGTTCATCTGTTGCTACCTTCTTCTCCCCAGCCTTGCAAAGGGCCCTAGGCTGGGTGAGTAGGGCTGAGTTGGCCTTGGAGATTAACTATGAGAGGCCTCATTCCCAGGGTATCAACAGGAAGATACGTGAGTACTGCCCAGCTGAGAAATGTGTGGCTACTGAGGAGCCTGGCCAGTCTGGGTTCATGGAGGATGATGGCCTGGCCAGCTCCCTTCAGCTGGCTCTTGCCTTCATGTAGTGGTACTTGAGGACAGGCAGTGTCTGGCAGGCGGGCCTCCTGGTCACCTCACAAAAGAATCTACTTCCTAATTCAGTGTATTCCACATTGGGAAGCTCAGGGGAACCCTTTAGTCAGTGCTGCCCCTGGTACCCCCAAGGTGGAGTGAAAAGAAGCTGGGACATTGGGTTCAAGTCCCAGCTCAGTGTTTATTAACCCTGGTGAAGTCACGGGGCCCCTTGGAATCTCTATCCCCTCATCTCTGACACGGGATGTTCGGGTCGTGCTGGCCTTGCTTGGGTTTTGGCCAGAGTTAAAGGAGAACACGGAGGGGTTGGTGGTTGTTATTACTGGCATAAACGGAGCTATCTCCCAGCTCATTAATGTGGAAAATGTAAACGTCTGCATGCCTAAGGACAAAGGCTCCACCGGCCCTTTCCGCATTCCCTCCCCACCCCCATATTGTTGGGAGTTTGTTTTGGTTTTTCTGGAACTTCCAGAACAATGGGTTCTGGGGGTTGGTTCTGCAGCTATTCACACTCCCAGGGCATGCATTTATGGAGCTGCGGCCACATTCCAAGGATAAGGGGTCTGCAGGGATGTTTACCCAGCTCAGTCTTGCAGCCTGGAGATGAAGTGCTGGGGGCAGGAAACCCAGAGACACTCCCATGTCAGCCCCACAGCTGCGGGCCCAAGTCCAGAGCCTGCTGGGCCGATCTGATCCATTAGCTGGCTGGAAAGCAGAAAGGCCAAGAGGTGACCTCTTCTCCTCCTCCTCCAGCTCTAACATCCGGGATGATGTTTGGCTTCAACACACAGGCTCCCCATCTCCTCAGCTACACTCTGCTCCCACCTTGAAGTTCCCCAAAAGTTGTGAGATCCTATTTCAGTATCCCTGGAGGCCCCATGCCAGCACCAGGTGGGGAGTGGTGCATGGGGGGTGCAAAAACAAGGTGTGCCTCCTCCTTCTGTTTCTCTTCAGACCTGAGTTTCCAGATAACTGCATGATTTGTCCAGAGTCCTGGAGTCCGTAGGCCCTTGTTCTTCCACATGGAGCCTTGGTCCGTGACTCCTCTGTATCTTGAATGGCACCTCCTCCCTCACTCAGGGAGCACAGGAACAGCTGAGGATTTAATTTAAGGTGTGAGTGGCTGTCAGGCCCCTGATACTCAGGCCCAAGGAGAGGCTGCTCCGACAGATAACTGTTTCCAAAAAGGGATGCCCAAGAATTCCTGATGAGCTACTTGGGAGGGGACTGAAACCCATCCTTTCCCATCTTCTTTCTGTCCAGGCTTCTCTCCCTCCATCTTTGCTCATGTTTTTCCTTCTACTGGACTCTGCTGCTTCCTCACCTCTTCTTCTGTCTCAGAGAGACAGTCAGAGCCTCACCTCCTCCAGGAAGACCTCCCAATGAAGACCCTTCTGCCGCTGGAATCACACACAGGCATCCCACTTTCCATGCTTCATATGGGACCTCCCTGAGCCCCAGGCCTGTTTCTAGAGACTGGATACTGCTGGAGTGTATCTTCTCAAGATAAGAAGTCTTATCATAAGACTTCTCAAGTCTTATCACCTTGTCTCTAAAGTGGGGACACAGCTTTGTAGTGTTGTCAAATGCCCGGAATGTAATAGGTGCCAACAATTATTGCCCTTCCCAGATATTCTGCAGGAGAGGGAGGCTTGAACAGGGTCCTCAGTGTGAGCCCAGTTCAGTTCAGTTCAGTTCAGTCTGACACTGAGTTGTGTCCAACTCTTTGCGACCCCATGAACCAACCGCAGCATACTAGGCCTCCCTGTCTATTACCAACTCCCGGAGTCCACCCAAACCCATGTCCATTGAGTCAGTGATGCCATCCAACCATCTCATCCTCTGTCATCCCCTTCTCCTGCCCTCAATCTTTCCCTTCATCAGGGTCTTTTCAAATAAGTCAGCTCTTCATATCAGGTGGCCAAAGTATTGGAGTTTCAGCTTCAACATTAGTTCTTCCAATGAACACCCAGGACGGAGCTCCTTTAGGATGGACTGGTTGGATCTCCTTGCAGTCCAAGGGACTCTCAAGAGTCTTCTCCAACACCACAGTTCAAAAGCATCAGTTCTTCTGTGCTTGGCTTTCTTTATAGTCCAACTCTCACATCCATACATGACTACTGGAAAAACCATAGCCTTGACTAGACAGACCTTTGTTGACAAAGTAATGTAGTTCAGTAATGTAGTTCTGCTTTTTAATATGCTGTTTAGTTTGGTCATAACTTTCCTTCCAAGGAGTAAGCGTCTTTTAATTTCATGGCTGCAATCGCCATCCACACTGATTTTGGAGCCCCCAGAAATAAACTCAGCCACTGTTTCCACTGTTTCCCCATCTATTTGCCATGAAGTGATGGGGCCAGATGGCATGATCTTCGTTTTCTGAATGTTGAGCTTTAAGCCAACTTTTTCACTTTCCTTTTTCACTTTCATCAAGAGGCTCTTTAGTTCTTCTTCACTTTCTGCCATAAGGGTGGTGTGAGCCCAGGGCACACGTCATAATCCAGGCACTTTCTGTTCTACAGTAGAATGGAGACTGGCTCCATCACCGAGTCTATATTGTTTCTTGACCCTTTCCTGCCTTCTGGGAAGCAGAACTCATCACCAGTAGGACAATGCAGGCTGAAGTTTCTGTTTCTGTTCTGTGTGAAACAGCTGCTCTCAGAACCAAAAAAACACCCGGTCACATCGTTTTGTCCAGTGGAAAACATAGCCTTGGGTCAGAATTTCCACCAACGAAAATTTACCCTCAGGATGTAGAGAATGGGCGACTCCCGGGAATCCCCTACACCAGTTTGTTTGGGGTCCACAGTCTTTCGACACCCTCTTTGGCCTGAAGCTCTGTCTCCAGATCTGGACAGTCCTGGGGAAGTCCAGGCCTGAACTCATGTGTCATGCAAGGGTCCCCAAAGGTCCCAGTCCTGTGCAACACCAATGCCAGAGAATGCTACATCCAGAGTCCATGTCCAGCCAAGCTGTGGTCAGTCTGGCTGTGGGGGCCTGTTTAGACAAACAAGAGTGCTGCCTACGGGAGGTACTCATAATGATGTGAGTTAGACCACAGCCCTAAAGACCCTGAGGAATAATCAAACCCACAGGAGTACAGACAAGGGCAAAATCATGGAGGCTATGTTGACCAGAGAGGGTAACACAGGGTTACCTGGCTGAGAGCTGAGCCAGGCTGTGGAGGTGGCAGAGATTCGGAGGGCCAGGCAGGAGGGGTGGAGAGAACACAGGATGGGTGGAGAGTCAGCTGAGGAGGCCCAGATGTGGAATTGAGCTGGGAGGGGGTTGGGGGCACACAGAGGCTCAGAGCGAGAGAGTCAGGTAGGCCAGATGGACAAAATAGGACTGCAAGTGGCTGGCAGGGGCTAGGAGGGGGTCTGGGGCTCCTTCTGAAGGCAGAGTGGCATCTGGAAGAAAGCTGGGCTTGGGGACTGCTGTCCTGACTGTTTGTAAGGCCAGGTGACAGGGTGAGGCTGCAGGGAGGGCAGGGTCTCCTGAGCAGAGAGGGCAGGAACCCCACAAATCGCAGGTGGGATGAAGCAGCTTTGCTGACTGACTCCAAAGGGACTGAGCTGGGCTGAGAGCCACTGGGGCCCAACAGGAACAGGGATTCCAGAAAGGAGAACACGTCTGGCACAGGAGAGAGTGTCAGTCCGGTGTGAGACCTCTGAGGTCATTGCACGTATTCCTCCCCTGAATGCCTGCCTAAGGGGGAGCCCTCTTGGCCAATCGAGGGTGTCACAAAGTGCCCACTGTCAACCCAGGTGAGAGGCTCTGTGGTCATCCACAAACATTCTGGAGCACACACCGTGTGCCAAGAGATGTGATAAGTATTAGAGAAAGAACAAAAGCAGCATTTCTTTAGAGTTGTTGTACACTCAGCTTTCGGAAGGAAAGAGCCACTGAGGGGGTCTGCATGGGGTCCTCCACTGGGACATGGGTGGCCCAGTGTGGCTAAGGATAGGGCCTCTGGGGAAATGAAGAACTGAGGACACTGTAAACTGATGCTTTTTAAATATTGGTTCAATATGTGTGTGGTGGGGAGGGGCTGAGAGCAGAGTGGGAGGAAGGAAGAAAGGGAAGCAGAGCACTCAGAGAGACCAGAGGCCGGAGGAATCTGCCCCTGTCACCTGCCGGGGCCAAGCGTGATTCATGGGGGCTTCCCCAAGCGTCTTGTCCACGGCTTCCTCCGAACCACAGGCAGGGCTCACCCTGAGAGAAGTTCTCATCTGTGCAGTCTTCTCATCTTCTTGCATATTTCCTGTAAGATATCAGCAGTTTTACTATTATTATTATTTGGTCATGCCACACAGCTTATGGCATCTTAGTTCCCTGACTGGGAATTGAACCCGGGTGCTAGGCAGTGAAAGCGCTGAGTCCTAACCTCTGGACCACCAGGGAATTCCCCATCCGTGGTTTTAATACAGCACCCGCGGACAGAGGAGGCCTGGGGAGGAAGGCTCTTCAGGCTGAAGGAGGACCCCCCTGGAAGGGCCAAGGTGCCTTCTCCGTGGCAGGCTGGTAGATGGAGAGGTAGAGACAGGCGGGAGATGCAGGTCGACTGAGGCCTGTGTGGAGGCTGATTTCAGACTGTGCTTTTTGACCTTATAGGGCATGCAAGCAGAAGAGGGCAGTGAGAAGGATATTGTCAAAGCAGCAGTCCCCAGCACTGGGGCTGAAGAGGGTATGACTAACACAGGCCAGTAACGTTCATGCTGACCACGTCAGAACTGCCAACGGGGCCTCTCTCTTCAAATCTCTCTCGTGTGGCTCTTCAGCTCTCCTCACAGGTGGGTGCTTTTGTGGCCGGAGGTGATCGTGGGTTTGAACAGCCATGGTAACGTGTCCAGTTNTGGACACGAATTTGAGCAAACTCTGGGAGATGGTAAAGAACAGAGAAGCCTGGTGTGCTGCTGTCTGTGGGGTTGAGAAGAGTTGGACATGATTTAGCAACTGAACAATGAACAACAGTTTGGTGGACAAACCATATAGCGAGCCCCATGATTCCCTGCCCTGTGTTCAGGCCACAATTCCCTGCCGTTGGGTGAAGGTGGGCCCTGTGACTTGCTTCTACCTCATAGAATACGGCAAAGGTGAAGGGATTTTGCAGGTGTCATCATGACCCTGAATCAACTGAATCTGAGTTAATCAAAACAGAGATCACCACACAGAATGCCAAACTGGCAGACTGCCTTCTTGAAGGGAGAAGCCTCGGGCAGCGCAAAACAGCCGGGGAGACACAGCCTTTTCAGGTGGGTCAGGGAGGGCCCAAACCTTCGGAGTGAGGGCCCAAGAGGGATGGTGCCTGGGGAGAGGTCTGGCCTCTCAGGCAGCTTAAATAAGTAAGGTGGGGTGTGCGCCACAGGCAAGGATGTTCTCTTCAGATACCCTGGGATGGTCCCTAAATTTCTCCACTTTCAGCTGAGAGGGCCCCAGAGGTGGGCCCCTCTGCCCTTCACGTGTCAGCCTCTTACATCGTAGCTTCTTTTTCTGTTCCTGCCATCTTTGCTGTCAGGGGATGCCCACCCCCTGCTCTACTCAGCTTTCACAGAGGAGGAGCTCAGTTAAGGGGTGATTAGGAGGGCACTGTGTATCCCCACAGAGGGACAGTGGGAGGACCGTCACGGGGCAGACGTGACCTCAGTCTGCCGGCTCAGCTCTTTCTGCCCCAGGGAGGAACTCTGTCCAACAGAAACAAGCCCCCACCATGCAGGGTCTCTCCTCCCACTGCTGGGTCCAGACCAGGCAGAGACCCTCTCTACAGGGTCAAAGTCTCCAGCACCTCTGCCCTGGCCTGGGAGCTCGTGCTTCGGGCCTCTGTGCCCTCGTGAGAGACCAGGCACAAGGAACTAGTGGTCTGGGCAGGGTTTGAGCCCTGAATCTGATCCTGCCTGGTTCTTCCGCTCACCTCCTGGTCCAGTTCTTGAGAACCTCCGCTTGCCCTGCTTCTGCACCCTAACTATCTTTGATCCTTCTGTGCCTGCCAAGCTATGGGCTGCATAGGGTTACCTGCCCACTCCAACCAGACTGGGGAAGGGGGTCCCAGCCTTGTGCTGCTCACCAGACCCTGGGCCTGGGCCTGGGCCTGCCTCAATGCCCTCTCACATTCTGGCCTGCCTATTACCCTCAGCCTCACCTGAAAGTTCCCAGGGCCAGCTCCTCTCCCCAAAACCAAGACCCTCAGTCACCCCCAGCTTCTGCTCATTCCCTAAGCAAGCAAGATTTTTAGAGCAAGGCTTACGCAGTCTTGTGGATACTCTCTGAGCTGTTCTGAGCCCTACCTCTCACACCCCAGGCCTTGGCACAGGCTAATCCATTGCATTTAACCTTTATACACAAACCATAGAACCCAGCTCTCACTAACTTACCGAGAAAATGGTGTTATGGAAGGGGCTTAGACAGCTCAGCTTCCCAGGTAGCTCAGGGGTAAAGAATTCAGCTGACAAGCAGGAGACTGGGTCCCATCCTGGGTCGGGAAGATCCCCTGGAGAAGAAAATGGCAACCCACTCCAGTATTCTTGCCTGGGAAATCTCATGGACAGNCTTAGACAGCTCAGCTTCCCAGGTAGCTCAGGGGTAAAGAATTCAGCTGACAAGCAGGAGACTGGGTCCCATCCTGGGTCGGGAAGATCCCCTGGAGAAGAAAATGGCAACCCACTCCAGTATTCTTGCCTGGGAAATCTCATGGACAGAAGAGCCTGGTGGGCTACAGTCCATGGGGTCACAAAGAATCAGACATGAATCAATAGTAGCAGCAGCATTAGATGGCTCCCTGGATTATCGGGAAGGCTGGAGAACCAGGCTGGAGACAGGCAGGGACCAGGAGGTGAGCACAGCTCGAGAGTGCAGGGCCTCTCACCCTGGCCCAACACTTCTGGAGTCTCCTGTCCTTCCAGCCTCTCTCTGAAGCCTTGCATCACTCCCTCCACTCCCTCCAGAATCAGAGCCCCAGGGAGAAGTATTAACTGGTCAACCAGGAGTCCCAACCACCCCCCTGGTCAAAGGATGAGAAGCACACGGCAGCCTTCCATCATCTTCCGTGCTGGGAGGAGAGGGGCTCAGCTTCCTCGGGAGGAAGGATGTGGACAACACAGCCTCGGGTCAGCTCCGCATTCTGGGAGTCACGGCCTGGGAGCCCTGTGGTGGCAGCAGGCACCAGACCACTCCTTGGCAATCAGCATCCCCCTGGCCTGTTTCAGGGCAGCTAGAAGGCAGGTCCCTCTTTGGAACTGGGAGGGCATTTTTCCACTTTTCCATGTATGGTGGTGGTGAGTGACTTTGCCTTGTGTAGTCCCAGAATGACACCACCACCCCCCGCTACCTCAAGTTGCCCAGGTCTCTGCTTCAGGCAAAAGGTATTGTGTCTCTGATCCGTGTTCCGTTACTTGGGATTATGACTTTTTCTATATTTGGTACCTGGCTCACAGACTTAGGCTTAACCAGTGTTTGGCTCCTCCAGCAAGTGGCCACCCTCAGACCACTACAGGAGGGATTTCTTCTGTGATTTTAGGAGCTTCCCTGGGACTTCCCTGGTGTCCAGTGGCTACTCTGCGCTCCCAGTGTCGGGGGGCCCAGGTCGGGGAACTGGATCCCACATGCCACAACTGAGATGGGGTGCAGCAAAATAAATAAATGTATGTTTTGTTTTTTTTAAAGAGGGTGATTCCGCATTAACTTGCTTGATGCACTGAATAAGGACACATAATTGTGTCCCCAGAGAAGCCTGGCCGCAGGAGGGGTCAGGCCGGGGCTGCACCTCCCGGTTGCCGTGCTTGATAGTGGCCAGCATCTCAGAAGGCCGTGCTGGGAGGGCGAGGACTCTTGGCTCAGCCCGGCCAGCCCAAGAGAGACTGTCCTCTGAGTCCTAGACCTAGAGGCATCTCTTCTCTTCCGCGGGTCAAGGGATGCANTGATAGTGGCCAGCATCTCAGAAGGCCGTGCTGGGAGGGCGAGGACTCTTGGCTCAGCCCGGCCAGCCCAAGAGAGACTGTCCTCTGAGTCCTAGACCTAGAGGCATCTCTTCTCTTCCGCGGGTCAAGGGATGCACCTGGAAAGGACTGGGGTGCCTGTCCTTGCCTCTCACCCCTGCTGACTCAGCCTGTTTGCTCCATCCACCTGAGCGCTGAACCTGAACATGCAGCGGAGTCCCTGAGCACTCCCTCCACCCCGGCGTCACCACTCCCAATGCCGCAAGGCACTGGGATTGAAGCAGGGGTGAGGTGAAGAGCAGACCCAGGAAGCTGCAGCTGTGAGGGCTTGTTCCCTTAGAGCCTGTCCAGCTCAGACAGCTCAGAGGAGCAGAGACCCTCCGGGGCTGCTTTGCTTAGCCAGTTAGCTGCCCACCTTAGGATGAGGAATTTGCACCCCCTAGGGAGGGGATCGGATTGCACATTCCTGAGTCCTGAGTCACGGCTGCTCTGGTTCAGGAATGTGTTTATGGAGGGCTAAGAGGGACTGCACAGGCCAGTGTGTCTGTTCACTCCATATCCGGCTGGCCTGGGGATGGGGGCCGAGGGGTCTCTCAGGGATGAAGGGGCAAGGCTGTGACCTCCAGAGCCACTGTGATGACGCTCTTCGTGGGCCCCAGAGGCCCAGAGGCGGGGAGGGCTGGACTCAGGCTAGAGCTGAAGCCTTTGCCTTGTCCAGCACTGGCTTCAACTTGATCCCATGGGATGAGAGTGGAGAGGGCCCAGTCCAAGCAGAGCCTCCCCTGCGGTGACCCCGGGAAAGGAACTTGCTCCCCCCACCACCACCCCCATCTGCTTCCACAAAGAACACCCTCTCAGAGGGTGCTGAGGGCTTGGTGAGACCCTGGCTTCCGCCTCAGAGAAGTAGATGTGACTCTGCCCCTCACCCTTGGCCTCCTCCCATCCAGGGTTCTTTTTTCTGCCTCTGACGTGGGCCACTCAGCTGTGGTCCACTCACCCCCACACACTTCAGCATCACTGGCTGCTATTGAACTTATCTAGTGTCTTTTAGGGGGACCTCAAAGAGCTCCTGGTCCTTTATGTCTCAGTGCAGAAAGAATTTAGGGAGGGACAAAGTGATAGACAAGAAGTGATTTATTAGACTAGGACGCTTATGAGACTTACAGGTAAGTGGGCAAGGGGGTGCCATGCCCCCTAGAATTTACTGGGCTATAGTTTTATAATCAAAGGAAAAGTAGGGGGGGGGGGGAGATCTTTGTCTTTCTTGAGTAGATGTCATGCTTCCATCATCAGCTCCTCTTCCAGGTTGAGCAGGGGAGTTTTCTTATCCCTACAGGGTGAAGCTAGGTTCACAAACTATTCTTTTGTGTGTGTGAGTGAGTGAGTGAGTGTGTGTGGAGAGAGTATGTCTTAGGGATCGTTAACTTACTGAGCTCACTGGGCAGGATGTGGGTCTCATGCTACCACTGATTTATTGTTTTGGGAGGCATGCCTTGTGCTTCTGTTGAGTGGTTTTGTTGCTAAGCAAGCCTACTTGGTTAGAGAAGGAAATGGCAACCCACTCCAGTATTCTTGACTGGAGAATCCCATGGACAGAGGAGCCTGGCGGGCTGCAGCCTATGGGGTCGCAAGAATTGGACACAACGGAGTGACTAAGCATACACGTATACATACTAACCTACTTGGTATTGTGGTTGAGCAAACCTGCTTCTTGGGTAATCATTAACTTACAGGGGCCGCCCATATTTTTTCTACTTACAGTTCACTAGTGGGATTAGCTATTTAATCACTTACTTTGTCCCTTTACCCTGTCCCTGTCACCATCATATTCAAGGAAGCTCTGTGCTACGCTCTGTACAGTGTGGCCATATGCCCTAGTTTGCCTGGGGCTGTCTTGGGACACTCCTCACTCTCAGAGGTAATCTATAGAAGATAACTACGTTTGCCCTAACTTTATAGGTACTTTATTTAATTCCCAAAATGCCCTACAAAGTGGGGAGCTGCTAATAGCCTCATATTACGATACAGAATCTAAAAGGCTCAGAGAAGGTAAGTAACTTATCCAAGGTCACACAGTTAAAAGTGGCAGACCCAGAAACTGTTAAGAACTCACCTCTTGACTTCAAAGCCCTCTGCTTAGCCACCACACCGAACTTCCTCTCCTAAAATCCATTGATGCTTTGAGCGACTGATAATCCGGTATCTCTGAACAGTAGAGAAATAACAATTAAGTCCTGGAGTTTATCTTGACTCTCTTCCCAGGCCCACACGTTGGCTATCTTTGCCACATTGTTCCCTCTTGACAAGATCTTGTGGACAAATCTGGTTTGCTCCTTGCTAGTGGCAGCTTCATCATCATCAGATGAGCAAGCATCATTGTGCCACCTGTGCCCCAGACGATGCACAAGGTACAATCAGCTGATCTTCACACCGACCCTGCAAGTTGAATGTTACAGATTTCCTTCCACAGAAGGAAAACTCCTCTAGGTTATACAGCTGGGAGGAGCCAGAGCAGGGGCTAGAACTTGGGGCCCTGGCTTTGAGCTGAGGGAACTCTCCATGGCATGCCATTTGGGTGCTCACACAGCTGAAGCAAGCAGTAGGTTGCCATTTGGCTACATGGGCATATGGTTCCAGTGGGTCCATGGCAGAGAGATGGTTAAGCCACATGTTGGGACCCACAGACCCTCAAGATCCCGAGGCAGTCTGGCTGCCAAGAAGCCAGGACCATCTTGCCCAAAAGCACAGGAATAAGTCCTTTGAATTCGTCTGACCATACACAGTTGGTCTTTGCTTGTGGAAGAATTGATGCCTTCGAACTATAGTGCTGGAGAAGACTCTTGAGAGTCTCTTGGACTGCAAGGAGATCAAATCAGTCCATCCTAAAAGAAATCAGTCCTAAATATTCATTAGAAGGACTGATGCTAAAGCTGAAACCTCAATGCTTTGGTCACCTGATTCAAAGAACTCATTGGAAAAGACCCTGATGTTGGGAAAGATTGAAGGCAGGAGGAGAAGGGGATGACAGAGGATGAGATGGCTGGATGGCATCACTGACTCAATGGACATGAGTTTGAGCAGAATCCGCCTGCAATTCAGGACACCTGGGTTCGATCCCTGGGTTGGGAATATCCCCTGGAGAAGGGAAAGGCTACCCAGTCCAGTATTCTGGCCAGGAGAATTCCATGGACTGTATAGTCCATGGGGTCACAAAGAGTCAGACGCGACTGAGAGATTTTCACTTCACTTCACAGGAGTTGGTGAAGGACAGGGACGCCTGGTATGCGGCAGTCCACGGGGTGGCAAAGAGTCAGACTTGACTGAGCAACTGAACAGCAACGTTACATTTAAGAGCTATATATATGTGTGTGTGTGTATATATATAATTTTATTTATTTCTGGCTGTGCTGGTTCTTTGTTGCTGTGTGGGCTTTTCTCTAGTTGAGGCAAGCGGGGCTACTCTAGTTGAAGTGTGTGGGTTTCTCATTGTGGTGGCTTCTCTTGTTGCAGAGCACCGGCCCTAGGGTGCTAGGGCATCCATAGTTGTGGTTCCAGAACCCTGGAGCACAGGCTCAGCAGTCATGGCACATGGGCTTAGTTGCTCTGTGGCATGTGGGATCTTCCTGGAACAGGGATCGAACCTGTGTCTCTTGCATCTTCTGCATTGGCGGGCAGATTCTTTACCACTGAGCCATCAAGGAAGCCCATATTCAAGAGTTTTTGAACAGCATTTTCCTTTCTTTGGCGGGAAAGATCAGACATCTTTTAGAACAGAGCACAGCCACCTTGAAGATGGAAGGCAAACCATTTCTGGAGTCCAAACCTCCCCACTCCAATTTCTCCAGGAAGAGATCATCACACCTCGTCACGTGGTCTATTGCCGCCCCAACCCGCTGGCCTCAAGGGGAGGAAGAAATAAAAGCAAGCACATTCCAGACGCTGCAGGGAAAATGGGATTTGGGAAAAGGATGTTTGTTCAAAATCAACCAAAAATAGAGAAGCAAGAAGAGGAAGACGCAACCTCTTGACCCATTTAAAAAGCTATTTCCCAAGAAGGATTTTCTAAGCAATGAACAATGTCACAAAAGGAAACGCCAATGTAAAAACACAAAGCTTTGGTATGTTAAAAACTATTGAAAACAAACATAAAAGTAATCAACACACTCATAAAACATATACACCACAAATGTCACAATGAAAATGGATAGAGAACTCATAAAATGATTTTTAAGTAAGTCCATCAGTTTGTTGTTGTTTAGTCGCTAAGTCTTGTCCAGCTCTTTTGTGACCCCATGGACTGTAGCCCACCGGGCTCCTCTGTCCATGAGATTTCCCAGGCAAGGATACTGGAATGGGTTGCCATTTTCCTCTCCAACAGATCTTCCCCACCCAGGATCAAACCCACGTCTGCAATGGCAGGTGGATTCTTTATTGCTGAGCCGCCAGGGAAGCCCCAAATCCATCGATACTTGTTAGAAAAACAGGGAACAGAAGCAGATAGTTGATCCTCCCAAATTAAAAATTGTTTAGTAATTATGAATGTTTTTGTTTTGTGGATAATCATGTAAGTTGTCATTCTGAAATACCATTATTTGCTTTTTGATACTAAGATTCGCTTTACTGGTGTTACTATAAGCTGTAAGAGACCCATAACACCGGCCCTCTCAGCTCTGGGCTGGTGCTGGCATAAAAATAAGCCGGTGTACTTCTCTTGAAACACTCTCACAGAACATATCAAGGATATTTAAAAATACTAGAAAATGTAAATGTCTTAGAATCTTCTCACAGAAAATAATTAGAAATTCAAACAAAAAATTATGGACACAGATGATCAGTAAAAAGAATGCTGAATAGCAGTACCTGGAAGCTCAGATGCTCCGATATATTACAATATAGCTATTCAATGACACAACCCTTCAAAATGGTAGTTTTGAAGAATGTTTATATTTATACAAAGGAAAAAGAACTATAAGATAGTCGGTTGTTTTTTTTTTAAGTGAAAAAAGTAGGTTGCAAAGCAATTTGCAATTTTAAAAGGCTTATGTACATGGAGGCGTGACATGGCCATATGTGAACAACCATCAGCCATGTACAACCATGGCAGGGAGAGGGAGTCCTGATGCTTTGCAGTCAGATAAAGTCTCTAAAGCCTGAAGGCTGGCCCTATCTCTTGCCCTCCTGAGGATGGCATGTCATGAAACCAGTGAATGT